>LPNX010100932.1:881608-952255 GCA_001517045.1 Pseudotsuga menziesii | reverse complement strand
TATATATATATATATATATATATATATATAATCAATTCTCTTTATTCTACCATCTTATATTTAATTATACTTATTTATAACTATTTATTTAATTGTACATGCTTTAGGAGGTGGTTGCAAATGGTTTTAAGACCATGTGCAAGACCTCCTAAACAACCCATGGTTTTAGGAGGGCCTTGCACATGGTTTTAAAACCATGTATGGGGGAGATTTTGTAATGTTCTTTCCTAACAAAATAAAAAATAATATAAAATTTTATATGCTCACCATAAATAGTATTAAATATTAATAATACAAATATTATATGTCGACCTTAAATAAAAAGATGTGTCTTTTGGAATCACACAAAAAATGATAGTTGAGTGCAATACCTAAGAAGAGGTTTACACCTCCAAAGATTTGATCCCTCTCGACGTTTGATAGAGCCGAGGATTTGGATCTATGCTAGTAGATATGTTTTTTTAATTTTGCATGATTGCACCGAGAGGATCGAGGTGCTCTGTAGCTCAGTATTGGGGAGATGTTGTCACGTAACATGTTACGAATAAACATAATAATAATAATAGTAATAATTAAAAAAAACATGTCAACTCATAAAATAAAATAAAAATAAATATGAAAATTAATTTTAAAAAAACATGTCTGTCTTTTTTAATCTTAAACTCAAATTTCTTAAGTTTAAGATTTTTGTTTTAAATTACACCTCAACAAATTGGATCCCTCTCGGTGCTCGACACATCCAAGTTTAAGATGGATCTATGTTGGTTATTTTTTCATCATATGGTAATGTGATATATGCTAAGTGAAATTATGGTTCTTGGAGCTTTAAAGTTTGTAGGGAACTGATTTTTCATTTTTTTATATGGTTTATCATCTATTAGATTTTGAAATCATTTACTAAATTTGTGAAATTCTTTGGGTTTCATATGAGATGGTGCAAATATTTTTGTGCTTTGCTAGTTATATTATTTAATTTTATGTGCTTTAGTGTTCAATTTATATGGTTGAAATATGGTTTGATTGGGTCTATGCTTGGTTAGTCACAGTAAGAATAAGCCAAATACATGTAGTGAGTTGAGGAATTAAAATCATCAAGAGTCATCTATGAAAGTTTAAAAGTCAGTAATCTCAAAAGTAAGAGTTATGAACTAAACTTATAAAGAGAACCATTGACTTCAATAAATTATTCTCTAGAGCATTGGAATATATCTCATACGTCAATAAAGAAACTATTGTTAACTAGTATTTATACTCTTACATAGTTGTGTTTGGTTTTGGATTATTTTCTCCTTTCCCAATGCTCTTTGTTCTTGTTGCATGAACATTATAACTTGTGAACCATTCTCTTATTATGTTGCTTATTTTCATTTATATTATGCTTGCTAACATTTGTTACGAAACAAGGAACATATGGTTAACTGCTCTTTGTTTTTGTTGCATGAGCATTATAACTTGTGAACCATTCTTTTATTATGATACTTATTTTCATTTATATTATGCTTGCTAACATTTGTTACGAAACAAGGAACATATGGGTAACTTGTGATTATTTTCAATTGCTCAAAATCTCCAATTATGCACTTTAGATGGTGGATTATTCTCCATAGTTTTATATGTCTAATAGTTTTATATGTCTAATTTCATTTTCTTTTAGCTTGGTTGCCAACAAGTTTTTTCTAGGAAGTGCTCTTAATAGTTGGATTGTTTCATTTTAGGAGGGAGTTAACAGGGTCCAATTGGGATTCTCTCTCTCTCTCTCTCTCTCTCTCTCTCTCTCTCGTGCACATGCATGCACACACACGTGCTCTCTCTCCCCCCCCCTCTCTCTTGATCTCTCTTTCCCTCTGTTGGCACAAACTCAAACTAACCCAAGTTCATGTTGCAAGCTACCAACAAAGAACCGAGGTACCAACCAGACGGGATTTTAACCTTATTGGCAACACCTGTAGGGCAAATGAGGTCTCACCCGAGATACCTATGGAAGTTGGAGGAATCAGGTTTCCATAATGGCGAAGGAGATCTTTACCATACTGAACACCAACATAATGCACTATGACAGATCATGAACCAACTACAACCATTTACTAAAAATCATTTACAACATGAACGATATCCATACCATTGATTTTACCAATTCAGTGTCGGATCATACATTTATCCATAAATATTCATTCATGCAAGGAAAAACAACAATAAACATCACATAGACACATCATACACATGCAACATAAAGCTTTTAATGTGGAAACCCAATCAGGGGGAAGCCACAAAATCACTCATTTATTAAAAAATTTGTTTCTCAAACGCCTCTAGTATGCGCACACAACTTGCATACATTCCCAAAAATCCCATTACATTAGATCTATGCACACATCATGCAGATTGTCTTCATACATGCAACTCTTCAACAAAATTCATACACAGTCCTCAACAGATACAACACTTAGCATACTTATAGACTCTTTTTCACTTAGGCTAACCCTAGAATGATCGATCCCTTACAATTATATAGGCTCTACTGACCAATTTACATCGTGTACCCACTACCCAGTAAGTGAACAAATTCTCTAACTAACTAACCAACCTTTCGGTTGGATTTCATCAAAATGGTTAGTTTGCCTCGAACTTCGCCCAAAATTTCGAAGTCGATCACTTTCTTGACCATTATGTCAATGCTCTGTTCACACTTCAACCAAAAAATTCAAAACTGGTACCAAAAACAGCCACAACTTACCCAGGGCTAACAGGCCCCCAACACTCACATGTGGCTCTTCCCAAGCCACTTCAGACTGAAAGATCTGGTGTGGTCAACTTGGCCCGAAAGTCCTGGAAAAATTTATTCACATCCTCAACCCGTCATTGTACATCTACATTGATTTTGGAGACGTCCTCGATAGCTTCAGAACTAATATGTTCTGAAGTGTATACCTCGGTAGCACCTAAAGCTTCATTTACTTCAATGTGGACTAGACCAATGGTTGCAGTCACCTGCTCTACATATGCTTGAAGGTTTGCGGCATGATCGGTGTGTCTTTGTTGTTGTGTCCAGTTTGTTAACTTGCTTATGCAATATTTTGTGCTCAGCAACCTTGCTCATCTTCTCGATTGGTGGCAGAGTCTTTAAGGAACTCCACGAACTAGCCAAACTATGCTCTGCTACACTAAGTTTCTCCATAATTTCCTGCAAAACGGCATCATCCAATAGGCCCCCCCATGCCCAGGATACCTCCTCATACGTCTTAGCACAATAGGCTTTAACCTCCTGAATTTCTCAAACATCCTCTACAATTTTCTTTTGTTGATGTTCTAGTACTTCGGGAGGTGTACCAAGAACAAGCTTAGCTTCCAATTCTGCAATATTTTATCAAAATTCATCGATGAATTCCCCTAACTTAATAACTCGAGCCTCAAATATTATTTATTGTATGATCCATATCTCTGGAATATCCTGGAAAGAAGCACCAATAGCTTGCTCCAGCCATTGCATGTCCTGTCACAACTGTTATGTTTGTTTGTCTTGATCTATCAACTTAGTTTCCAAGGCATTCATTATGTTCTTCGACTGCTTCAGCTAATAGTAGACCAAGTGTTCACGCACCTTGATTTCCTCGACTGTCATCTGTTGAATGTTATGCAATATAAACATGGATAACACCGATATATCCAAATCAACGTAGGAAATATCCTAAATGGTAGCATTCATCTCTTCGTTTCCCAGATTGAGTGCTTTGGGTACTACTTGCACTTTACGATCCTACCTTAATGTAGTTGTCTCGGCCAATCGATCATCAAAAGGGCCAACTTCTTTTGTTGCTATTTCCTTCCTACTGACTGTGACCCGTACTTATTTGACAACCTTATAAAGGACCTAAAGTAGGTCGAAGACTCCCTTAAAGAGATCAGTGTTCTGTTCATCAACATTTTGTTGAGCCTCTTCTGCAACTTCATTCATCCTATCTGCCAGTAGGTTGTAATCATCGTTATTTAAATCGGTGAGAGTGGTGTCTTTAATGACCTTTTGCTTCTTTTTACCCTTCTTTTTCAACTCAACACCCTTTTGCTCAGCTTCAAGATATGGATCTGTCGGGGTGGCATTTGACTCCTTATCACTATCATGGTGGGAGATAGATGGGTTTTCCTCATCTTGTGGGCTCCCTTACTACATCCCCAATGTTCCTTCCTGTCGTGGCTCAACTTCAGTAGATAATTGGTCATCTGCAATAGGATGCGTCTATTCCTTCAATCATTCCCAAAAATGTTATCAATTTTTTCCTCCATCAATTGGAAAGCAGTAGTTAGCCATTGATTTTAGGGGTCCTGTTGCAGTTGAATGTACATGTGGTGGGCCCCCGTAGTGAACTTCATAATATTCTGGTAGTGTTGCACAACATCAGCTTCAATCCTTGACATCCTCTCAATGTGATGCCTTAAACCTTAAGTATGCATGTAGAATTCAACAATATTATCTGCCTGTCGCCAATGGTTGTCATCAAACCACAAGTTTTGGTGTTGAGCCCCTTGACAAGGGACATTAACATTCATCCCCTGATGGTTGGGTGGTTCACCCCAGGCAACAAAATCAATTAGAATATGCAACCATGAGTACATAAATGTGTTACATTTCTCCTACACATCGACAACATTGGTTAATAACTCATTTAATAGGAATGTTTCCCAATTCATTTGAACGCCCACATTGCATTGTTTTGTTGCAACAATGGTACCAACAGTGCATTGATTTGGTCGCATCTTAATAATTTGCTTGATAAAACTTTGGTCGCGAACTTTACATCCTTGTCACTAATAGAGGTTATGTCAAAGCCCCTCTTGTCCCTCATAAGATTGTACTTCTCTTTCATCCTTGTAGCAAGATGCTTATCTTGTTCTTTACCAACAAAAAATGGTGTTGGATCAACCCCCACCTTAGGTAATCCTGTAATACCGAAGACTAAATTGACATCCACAAAAAATTTATTGTTTAACCAAAGATAGCCACAGTGAAAACAAACTAGTGGTTGTTTAACACAAGTGTTTACTTCAGCGGTCCGGCCAAAATGGGGCATATGTATCAACGACAAAATACCATACCTCTCCATACCACATGCCCAATCCATTGGTACCACTTAATTGGACCACCTTTTCCCATTTTCACTGAGGTCATGTACTGATCGATGTGAATTCTTTGAATTTCCTCAAGTCATGGTCAGAGAATGACAATTTCTTCATATTCTCCATAATGTCTCTCATCACGTGAACACCCTTTGGGATAACTCGCTTCACCAATGGATACTTTGCGTTCTTCTTGATTGCTACATGTGGAGCATCATATTTTTTAGGAGGAGTGTACCCCAAAAATACCGTCACAGAGCCCAAACCCGAAGCCTTAACATCATGAGTTGCTTTAAATCTTATCTCCAGGTTGGCTACTCAGCCTGCAGTCTCTTTCCCATTCACCAATCCTTCTAGGGGTGTCTCATCTAACTTTTGAAACTGAACTGCACCACCTTCAATAATAAAATTGACAAGATATGGACCTAACCAATGTGTTCGAAGCTTACCAGGGTGCTTCAAAAACTTGTTGTCGTAGAGGAGAACTAGATCCCCATGCTTGAATTGCTTCCTTTTAATATGTCGATCATGCCAAGATTTTTGTCTCTCTTTTCCACACGCTGATGATATCCCTTAATAAACGGATCTTCTTCCAACTTCAATAACTGTGACAACCTTTCTTCAATAGCACCCGTATCAGACATGTCAGTGATAGTGGCTACCCGTAAATTGGGCACAAGATATTCCATGGGCATGACAGCCTCCTCTCCATAAACTAATCTGAATGGTGTTTCCCCAGTCAATTTCTTACAAGTTGTGCGATAATCCCATAACACAGTATGGATTTTTAAGCCTCAATCATCATGATTCACATTACATACCTTGGTCAGCGCATTCTCCAATATTTTATTAAAGGCTTTGATAGTCCCATTTGCTTGTGGATGATAGGGTGTAGTCTTTCAATTTTAAATCTGGAATACCTCTATCATTACCTCTATCATTTTATTAACAAAGTGATTACCCTGGTCACTTAATAGTACTCTTAGGAATCCAAACCTAGTCACCACGTTGTCAAACAAAAACTTTGTAACAGTCGATGTTGTATTGTTGGATTTGGAGCCTTGTCTTCCTAATTCAGATATGGTATTGTTCACCTTTGTTTGTACCCCAATTTTACTGTACACTTGTCCTAGTAGGGGGTTTGAGGGGGGAATCATCCCCCTGAGGGGGTTTGGGGGGGTACTGTCCCCCCAGCTGGCCCTCGACAAGGGTTCAAGGGAAGCGCCCCAAAATTATTTTTGGGGATGTTTTCTTGGCCAATAGTTTACGAGCCCATGGCCTTGGGTGACTCGGTGTATTTTCCCATGGTAATTCCCCTATAAAAGGAAAACATTGTAATATGATTGTGTATTGTATTGTAGTATTGTAAAAATGATATATGTGATTGTGAGAGAGATTGTGAGAGAGTGAAGAAGAAGAGTATCGGGTGTGCTATAGGTTGTATCCCTTCATTTTGTTGGATGGTATAATAATAAAGGACTGGCAATTTCTGTGTGGACGTAACCCATCTTATGTGAACCACGTTATATTGGTGTCTCTATTGTAATGTGTTTATGTGTTTAATATTTGCATCTTGTTTATTGATATTACTCTGCAATCATGTTTTTCTAACAATTGGTATCAGATCCAAAGGTCTATTTGGCTAGTAAATTCACAGGAAAGAAGATTTCTTGGTTCGAGTGGGAGTAAAGGCAGAAGAAGGAAAATTTAGGGTCGAGAAATTTAACGAAAAAAACTACCAGTTATGGAAGATGGAAATGGAGGACTATTTGTACCAAAAGGATCTATTCCTACAGTTGGGAGGAAAAGCAAAACAACCGATGATTATGAAGGACAAAGAATGGAAGGTTCTTGACATAAAGGAACTAGGAACAATACAGTTGTGCCTGGCTTCGTCAGTGGCTTTCAATATTTCAAAAGAAAATACAATGGAGGGTGTGATGAGTGCATTGGATAAGATGTATGAAAAACCATTGGCTTCTAACAAGCTATTTATAATGAAGCAATTATTTTATATGAAGATGTCAGAAGGTGGATCTATTGCTGACCATTTAAATGAGTTTAATACACTTATGAGTCAGTTAATTTTTGTAAACGTGAACTTTGATGACAAGGTTAGGGCTCTTCTAATCTTGTGCTCATTGCCATAAAGTTGGAATGGCTTGGTCATGGTTGTAAGTAACTCTGTCTCTGGTTCAGACAATTTGATGTTGTTGGTATTATTCGTAGCGAGGAAATGCGTAGAAAAAGCACAGGCGAGACATCAATTAATGCATTGACCATAGAGAGCATGGGAAGACAAAGGGAGAGAGGAAAGAGCTTAGGTAATTGTAGCAAGTATAGAAAGGGAAAATCCAAGTCCACACTAGGAAATATAGAGTGCTAAAAATATGGAAAGAGAGGATATCTGAAAAAAACTGCAAAGCTCCAAAGAAGAAAGGAGACATACAACAGGAGACTACTCAGGAAGCTAATGTAGCAGGTGATGTGTTACAAGGTGCTTTGATTCTTGCATTAGATAATACTAGTGATTATTGGGTAGTAGATTCATGGGATTCAAGGCATGCTACACCCCATAGAAAATTCCTTAATGATTATGTTCCAGGTGATTTTGGACATGTTTTATTGGGGGATGATGAACCATGTAAAATTGTTGGAATGGGTCCCCTACTAGTAACCTCGAGAAAGGCAAGGAAAAAACTCAAGAACAACCTATCAAAAGCTCAGAAACCCTCATCAGCAATCAATTCAAGGCTCTTCAAACAAAAGAAGGGGAAATACCAAATCTAGAAGCCTAGAACAAGGAAGATGGAATAGAAGGCAGCAGGAACCAATCCCCAACAACAACCTCCCCAATAGTGATAGAAGATGTTTCTGAAAAGGCTCCCATCCCCCCTGGTGGAACTTAGGCAGAGATGGTGGTAACAGATGAAGAGAATATGGGAAAAACTTTCAAAATATCGCCATCCCCAGGTGGGACATGGGCAGAAATGGTCAAGCAGACCAGGATCAATCCATAGCTAGCCTCCCCCGGTCAAACCTCATCTCAAGAAACCCAGGAATCATCAGGGGTAGGGCCATCTCAAGCCACTAGAGGAAGAAAATCTCAAAAACAACAACAAGAGCAAGAGGCAGAAAGAGAGATAGAGTTAGGAAGGCAACTTAGCATAGAAGACACTGGCCTTCTCCAGAGTATCAAATATTCAAGTGCCAGAGAATTCAAGCCCCGAGCAGGGTCTCATGCATCCAAAAAATAATGAAACTAATCTCTTGGAACTGTAGAGGGCTAGGAGGATCAATCAAGGTGGAAACCTTGAGAAATATCATAAACTCTGAGAAACCAGACATTCTGTTGATCCAAGAGACCAAGATGCCAGAAGATGAGGTTTTGAGTAGGTCATCCCTCTTCTGGAAATTCAATGATGGAAAGGCCATTAGTTCTAGAGGTGCTTTAGGTGGAGTAGCAACATTCTGCAGAGAAGATAAATTTGACATCATAGCAACAAAAGGGAACATGCATTGGATTTTAGTAGAAATCCAAAATAAAAGCAATCTGGAAGTGTTTTACCTCTGTAATGTATATGGGCCTACCCACTACAGAGAAAAAATGGATTTTTGGGAATCTTTACTTGCTTTGAAGATAGATCTGCGGGGAAAAAAGTTATAATAGCTAGAGACTTCAACACAACGAGGTCAAGCTCAAAAAAAAGAGGAGGCTCGATCATCAGAGACCCTTTTGGTGAAAAATTAGAAGATCTCATGGCAAATCTAGACCTTATGGACCTTTTGCCCAAAAATGGGAAATTCACTTGGAGCAACAAGCGAGCTGGACCAGGACATATCACGACAATATTAGACCGGTTCCTAGTAAGTAATACCTTCCTATGAAAAGATTTACTCCCCTCTTCTCATATCATTTCTTTAGCCACTTTTGATCATAAGCCCATCTTGCTTTCCTTCTCCCTTCCAACTAACCTGGGGCCTATCCCCTTTAGGTTCAACCCCCTATGGTTGAACAATGCCAAAACCCTAGATATTATTCACACAGCTTGGAATTTTACTCTTTCTGGATCCCCCGGCTACATTTGGGAATCTAAGCTAAGGGTTGTTCATTCTTCTTTAAAAAAGTGGGCAGCCTATAATCAGGTATAGATACTCTACACTCTAAAATGGAAGCAGAAGAGATCACCTCGAAAACCTTAGCTAAAGAAAAGACCCTAAACTGTGAAATCCTAATAGAAGCCAGACAAGAAGAAGAGACTCTAAGAATTAAGTCTCGCCAGCTTTAGCTAAAAGGAGGGGATAGAAATTCAAAATACTTCCACAACCAAACCAAAACCAGATTGAGTTTCAACTTTATCAATGAGTTGAAAAAAAACAATGATCAAATTATTACTACACAAGACAATATCAAGAAGTTGGCCTTTTAACACTTCAATCAGCTATACTCTGACATTGGTGAGGCGGATCCTCTCTCCCAAGCGGATCTGCTTTCGGAAATCCAACCCAACATCACTGAAGAAGAGAACAACGAGATGGAAAATCCAATATCAAAAAATGAGATTATAGAAGCAATTTGGACCCTTCATTCAAACAAATCCCCAGGTCCTGATGGGTTTACAATAAACTTTTATCAAGCTGCCTGGGACATCATCAAAGAAGACTTAAAGAAAATGCTAAACTGGACTAGGGAAAAAGATAAATCGGAGGAGCCACAAACTCCACCTTCTTGGCTTTGATCCCTAAAGAAAAAAACCCTCTTTCGATTGAAAGGTTCCATCCTATCTCCTTATGTAACACATCATACAAAATTCTCACCAAAATCCTTGCCTTAAGAATGAAAAAAATCACGACAAAGATTATTTTTGAAACACAAGGACATTTCATTGCCGGTAGGAAAATCATGGATAATATAATTATTGTTCAAGAGGTCGTTCACTCTAGGTTGGAACATAAACAGCAAGGCATGGCCATCAAGCTGGGCATGGAAAATGCTTTTGACAGGGTCAACCATGTCTTTTTATTTGAGATCATGCTTAAAATGGGATTCTCCAAAAAAAAATCAGATGGATCAAAGCTTGCATTAGCAGCCCGTGGATCGCACCTCTAGTTAATGGCAAATCGACTGGCTTCTTCCAAGCCTCTCGGGGACTCCGTCAAGGCTGTCCATTATCCCCTTTCTTATATCTTATTGTAGTTGAATCTTTTAGCAGAAAGCTACAGGATATGCAAACTAATGGAGAACTCAGAGGCCTCAAAATTGCCAGAGGAGTAAAAAACGAAAACCATTCACAATTTCCAGATGACACTATCCTTTTAGGTGGAGCTTCCGTCATAATTGCTGAAAGATTCAGAAATGTCATCTCCACCTTTGTCAAAGCTTCATATGGGAAAGTAAGTGCTGCTAAATCCAAAATCTATGTCTGAAACTACCCTGCTAGAACGTTGGCCAATATTTCCAAGATGTTAGGATATGAGGGTTTCTCAAGTTGGAACTCCTTCAGATATCTAGGAGTGCCAATTCACAAAGGGAACAAGAAAAGCTCTGATTGGAAAGACTTGGTGGAGAAAATAAAAAACAAAATCCATTCTTTAGGAGCAGTCTGGCTCAACCCAGCAGGGAAATTGACCCTCTTAAATGTCGTTCTGGCAGTGTACCCCATCTTCATTTGTTCCCTTGCACTTGCCCCAAGCTCGATCGTTCAGGAGATTGGGAAAGAGCTTAGAAGATTCCTGTGGCAGGGAGGAAAACAAAATGGAAATAAAAAGTTGCATTTAATCAGCTGGGACATGGTCTGCAGGCCAAAAAATAGTGGAGGAGCTGGAGTTAAAGACTTAGCAGCTATGAATCTAGCAATGGGAGCAAAAATTGTATGGCAATTATCTCCAGAGACGGAACCTAGTGGAAAGAAGCACTAAGGAAAAAGTATTTAATTAGAAACAGAGCTAGATGCTTAGACAACATTCCACCTCTCCAAAACGCATATCCAATCTGGAGGCTATGCCACAAAGCAACATTCATCATAAAAAAGGACTTGCGATGGGAATCAGGAAACGATAAAAGAATTCGGATCTAGGAAGACAAAGTGGACAATTTTTAGTAGCGTGACAGTCTGGGAGATCTTAAGATGTGGATGGACAACTAAAATTTATCCACGCTCTTTGACATTTCAATTTGGCACTGCAGTGGTAGATGGGCCAGCTGGAGGAATCTAGAAACGCCTGTCCACTTAAAAACGAACTATACATTGCTGCAATCGCTACTCCAAGGGTCACTCCCGATCCATGCCAACACTCCAGACTATAGAAGCTGGGGGGAAACCGGTTTCTACACAGTGCAGGTTGGCTACTCTTCAATTCAAATCAATAGCATGAAATAGGGCATCTGGAAAACTATCTGGAGCAGGGACGGCTCCCAAAAATTAATTTTTTCTGCTGGCTCTTGACCCATAAAAAAATCCTGTCAGGTGAGAATCTAAAAAAGAAAGGATTGGAGGGCCCGTCTCGGTGCATTCTTTGCAAAAGCGCAGAAGAAACACAAAACTACATTTTCCTGGAGTGCTCTTTCGCCAATGAGGTATGGGGTTCTGTTCTTAAAGAGCTCAATTTTAATATTACCCTCCCTACCAAACCGAGAGATTTCTTTACCTGTTGGAAATATAACTATCACGACACCTTATTTAAAAAACCAGTTTTCTCCAAAGCTTGGATGGCGCTCCCAAAATTTGTATGCTGGAAGATTTGGATAGCCAGAAATAAAGGTATTTTTGAAAATCTGAATACTCCTCCCATCACAGTCTCCTCCTCGGCTAAAGCTTCATGGGAAGAAACTCTTCTATCCAATGGACTACGAAATTTACACCTTGAACCGTTAAACACCCTTGAAAAAAGCTGGATGAGAGATATTCTTCACCCCATCATGCCTATCCTAAAAGAAGTTAAAAAACCTTCCTCTCTAAATTGGCAGATTCGAAAGAGCCCTGAACTTTTCAAAAATTGGTGGACAAAGTTAGATTGGCACTCACTGTTCTTCAACGGGGCCTCCAAAGGGAACCCGGGACTATTAGGTGCAGGCAAAGTAATTTTTGACCGTGGGGGGATCAAACTCAAAGATTTCGCCTGGGGACTTGGGAGGAGCACCAACAATCAGGCGGAGTGGCTAGCTTTATTGAAAGGATTGGAAATTGCTATCACTCTTGGAATCCAAGATCTAGCAGTGTTTGGCGATTCAGTACTAGTCATCAGAGAGGTAAGGAAGTTGGCTAGAAATTTTAAAAGACCCTCCAACAAGATGCAACATATTTTCAATAGTCTTATTACTGAATTTAAGGCTATCCATTTTCTTCATATCCTTCGCACAAACAATCATTCTGCAGATTATATGGCAAACAAAGGAATTCAGATTGAATATGGCTTCATGGCTTGCGATGGTAACAGTCCTAATCATTGTTGGATACCTTGAGAAAGGAGTAGTTTTGATATGTACAATTTTTGCATTCTCATTCTCGGGAAATTTGTAAGAGTTTACAGTCACTCTAGATTTGGTTTATTTCGAGATATCTTTCATCATGTAAAAGAAGAGAAATATATTATGGTTCTTGAAGGCCAATGCACTCGATCCATAAATCTGCTGATGCAACCCTCTTCTCTTTTTTTAATACAATACCTTAACCGTCCTTGTTAAAAAAAAATTGTTGGAATGGGTAAGGTATAGATTAAGCTAAATAATGGAAATGAATGGCTGCTAAAAGATATAAGGCATATTCCTCCTATGAAAATAAATCTTATCTCAACAGGACAACTGGGAAATAGTGGTTGCTTTTCTACGTTTGGAAAAACGTGGTGGAAGATCACTGAAGGAGCACTGGTAATAACAAAAGGAGATGGGATAGGTACGTTGTATTTATGTCCTCATAATACTGATTAATATATCTCTGTAGCTTCCACATAAATAGGTGCAGCATTGTGGCATCATAGGGTTGCTCTCATGAGTGAGAAGGGGATGTAAATTCTCCACTCAAGGAAATTGCTTCCAGATCTGAAGCAGGTAAGTTTGGAATTTTGGAGAATTGTTTTTATGGAAAACAAAAGAGAGTCATATTTCTCAAGGTTGGAAACAGAAGAAGAGCGAAAAGTTAGAGCTTGTGCATATAGATATATGGGGACCGACTCAAATACAATCTCTTGGTGGTTGTCATTATTATGTTAATTTTATTGATGATGCCACTAGAAAAACTTGGGTTTATTGCATTAGACATAAATTTTATGTGTTTGCTACTTTTAACAAGTGAAAATCCTTGGTTGAGAATGAGATAGGGAAAATATTGAATTATCTTAGATCTAATAATGGAGGTGATTATTGCAGCAAGGAGTTTGATAGTTATTGTTCATACCATGGGATTCGTAGAGAAAATATAGTCTAAGGAACACCACAAGAAAATGGTGTGTCAGAAAGGATGAATAAGATGATCATGGAGTGTGCAAGGTGTATGAGATCATATGTAGAGTTGCCCTTACAATTTTGGGATGATGTTGTAGATAATGTTGTTTACTTTATAAGCAAAAGACCTTAAAGTTCTTTGGATGGTGGGATTCCAGAGGAGTCATGGATAGTTAAAAAGGTAAACTACTAATTTTTGAGCACTTTTGGTTGTGAAGCATTTTTCCATATTTATAAACCAAATAGAACAAAGCTTGAGGCTAAATCCAAGAAATGCACCTTTATTGGATATGGGGTTAATGATTTTGGTTATCGCTTATGGGATTATAAAAATCACAAAATCATTAGGAGTAGAGATGTAGTATTCAATGAAAAGGTTATGTACAAAGATTAGTTGCGGGGAAAGAAAGAGGGAAAGGAAAACACAGAGTACACAATGCTTGATGAAATAGAATAAATCGAAGTTCCAAAGGTACCAGAAAATCAAGAACAACAGTAGGTACCTGAAACTCCTACAAGTGTAAGAAGGTCTACTAGGTTAAGTAAACCCCCTGAACAATTCTCACCTTCATTGTATTATTTATTGATGACTGATTCTAGTGAACCAAAATGTTATGAAGAATTAATGCAGGTGGAAACTATAAAGAATTGGGAGCAAGGAATGAATAACGAGATGGACTCATTAGTAAGAAACTAGACTTTGGATTTGGTTGAGTTTCCTGCTGGTAAAAGAGCATTGCAGAATAAATGGGCTTACAGGTTGAAGGAAGAAAAAGGAGGTAATAAGTGGTGTAAGGCTAGACTTGTTGTAAAGGGGTTTGCATAAAATAAAGGTATAGAATTTGATGAAATATTTTCTCCTGTTGTTAAAATGACTTGAATTAGGACTATTTTAAGTCTAGTGGCGGTAGAAGAATTGCATCTTGAACAGTTAGATGTAAAAATGGCCTTTCTCCATGGGGATTTGGAGGAAGATATTTATATGCAGCAGCCACATGGATATGAGGTCAAAGGGAAGGAGAATTTGGTTTACAAGTTGAAGAAGAGCTTGTATGCCTTGAAAGAAGCTCCAAGACAGTGGTATTTGAAATTTGATAAGTTTATGACAGAACAGGGTTATAATAGATGTCGTTCTGGCCACTGTGTTTATTTCAAGAGGCTATATAATAGAAGATATATTATCTTGTTATTATATATGGATGACATGCTTATTGCAGGGTCTAACATGCAGGATATAAATGCGCTCAAAAGGAAACTAGCTAAATCATTTTCAATGAAGGATTTGGGTGCTGCAAAGCAACTCCTTGGTATGAGAATAACAAGATACATAAAAAATCGCAAATTGAAATTGTCTCAAGGTGAGTACATAGAAAAGGTGTTGGAGAGGTTTAGAATGCAAAATGCAAAATGTAACAAATATAAATGTTATAAATATTAACATTTAATACTAAGTAGGCTAATTAGGGTAATTGATTAATTACTCAAGAGGTGACTTGAAAAGTCACCCCACTTACCACTTAGGGTATACAATACCCGACACTAATTCTTGTAAAACATCTTTTTATCTATCCAATTATCAATATATATTTATCCTATTAATGACTTATCGAATATTCCGGGTGTTCTGGTAATATTGATTGTGTGAAGTGAATAAATATTAGCTTCATTTGGTATCAGAGCCAGTTTGTGATCTAGGCCTTTGGCCATATCATGATTTTTAATCATAAACCTAGGGAGTCCCTAAATTTATGGTCTTTGACCAAGTTAAAAAAGAAAAGAAAGTCAAAAGAAAAAAGAAAAAGGAAGAAGTAAAAAAAAGAGAGAAGAAGAAGGAAGATTGCCATAAAAAAGGAAGGTAACAAAAAAGTTAAAAAAAAGAGTAAAACCACAAGTGGTTTCTCCACCCACGGCTTTGTTTTAATAAGTGGTTTTTTAAACCTAGGGTTTAAACCGTAATTCCCACCCCATTCATAAAAATATATATCAATAATACAATTAGTAATAATAGTAAAAAATTATTGTTATATATTTTTTCAAAAAACCTTTCGACCCAATTCACAAAAAATATATATATATTATATTATTATTTTTAAATAATAATTGGTAATATATTATATTTGTTATTATTATTAACATTTTAATAATAATAGTAATTAATAATAATAATAATAATAATTACTTTATAATAATTATTTAATAATTGTGTTATTTACAATTATTACTTTATACAAAAAGGAAAAAGAATCAAAGAAGATATTAAAAGAGTAGAAATCAAGTCTTGGAAGATATTAAAAAAATATGGATCCGGGTCACTCACAATTGCAATCACAGTTACGAACAGTTTCGGCCCAGCTAAAAACGTGTGTTCAGAATAGTATTCTACAACTCCAGTTCGACAATCAGAAACGAAGTAATGATTTTCAAAAATAACAGATTACTACCTCAGAAATAGGAATTCGATCATTGGAAGATAGTAGAGAAAAAATCACAACAAAATTATCAGATAAGGACCAGAAAATATCACATCTAGAAGGTATTATTCAACAACTTGAAGACCAAATAAAAAAAACTAAACAAAGTCGAAGAATGTCCATGTTATCCCTAAAGTTGAACCTAGACTACTGGGGTTCAAGCTCAGAGAAATCTTAAAGATAACTCAATATAATGAAATAAAATCAAAATAGAGTTGGTATATAATCAAAGGTACTGGGAAATCAAAATAACCATCATAAAACTGCATGACATAAAGTAAAATACAAAATTCAATAACAGAAGGAATTACGAGCATGAATTTACGAAATGAACTTGGTTCTGTCACTAAGTATTAAATGGTAACTGCACTTTATCATGAGAATCTTGCAATGGATTTTAAGATGACCATACACAGGATAAAATCATAAAAAATACAATTCACAAAAGAAAACAAAATAAGCTCATGATCATAATCATATCAAAGTAAGTTCTATATTAAAGATGCAAAGAGTATTTATGTCTTACAGTTCATATTCAAAACTGGATTCCCATCCCTAATTGCCACCCCTACCATATCTAACTGCTGGCTATTATATACAAAAACTTCTAAGTTTTTGAAACAATCATCAGATCCTATTTTCATGGATCGAATTATTCAAAAATAGAAAAGTCTCAGATCTTCAAAATCGGACTTAATACAAGTGTAATAAAAACATGAATAAAAATAGAATAACAATAGACATCTGTCAAACTTTAATTACTTTCAAAACTAACTATCATCCTAAGTCTTTGTCATCTAAATACTCTTAGAAGCTTTGGCTAAAATAGTCAGATCACTTAAAACCTGGGATCTCTTCTGCAACCTGGCATATTCAACATCCTTATTCTCCATTTGATTATGCGCTTCTTTGCTCTGGGTCTTCATATGCTCATATTGCTTCTGGATAGCTCTCTTCTCCTTCAAGATATCTTTGGATATTGAAAGCAGCTTTTGGTAATCAGTTTCTTTTTCCTCCAAGTCTTCCCGTGGTCTTCCCGTAACCTTTTATTTGCAATCATCAATTTCTCATTGATACTTTGCAAAAACTTGGTATGTTCATCATATGTCTGTAGAGACTTTTTAATTTGGTTTAACTCTGGAACTATCTCAACCGCCTTTTCATTCATAAGAACTTCATCTTCCTATAGATATTTTGAGACTGAACAATTTTCAGAATATACTTGTTTACTTGTGCAAAACATTTCAAGTATACATCTTGAAATACCCTGAAGATCAATGAAGTTTTCATTTTCTAAACAGTATTGCTCCTTGGATGCATGTATAGTTTCCTCACTGAAAGAATCATTTACAATCACAAGCTCTCCATAATCTTCATTTCTGCCCCTAGGATTATGTATTGATTCCATTTCTGCCTCCATCCTGCTCCTTAGCCTAGTCCTGAGCTTTAAACTAATGCCTTCTAGATTTAAAACATGAATTCGTTCTTTTTTCTTTGAATTCATATTTTTTATAACCATGTTTAACGTATCAGGTTTTTTATGCTCTTCTTTTAGCTGTTTATTTGATGTTTCATCTGTAACTGAAGTTTCTAGAAACAAGTTATTCATTTGCTTTGGTTCTTCTATAAAATCCTTTCCTTCTTCTGCAATATATTCAATCTGTTCTTCATGTTTTTCTGTTTTTTTATTCAAATCCTCTGCTACCTTTTTTCCCTTTTCTTTGACGTTCTCTTCAAACCCTGATTCAGACAAAAAACTCTCCCAACTCCATCCTTCTTTACTCAATTGTGAAACCAACAACAACTTGATCAAACCTTGGTGATACATAGAATGAACAGTGTGTTCTGGATGGGTTTGAACCCATGTGACCATCTTTTGCAGGCTTTTTAATATATAAAATGGAAGATTAAGTTTTAAACTCCCATTAAGATGCATTAACAATCTCAAATGACACTTGAGGATTCTATTATAGTGACCTTCACAGGTAATGTAATTTTGAACCATTTCTAATGGAATTTGCCAATTGGGTTTGATTTTACTTACATGAACACCATTTTTCTAGTCCAGTTTCTCAAACCCTGGCAACAAGAACTCGCCATAATTGCCCTGAAAATCTTGTTGCTTGAACCACTTCTCTCCTTTTGCTGGAACCCCTATTGCTTCTGCAATAGATTCTTCATTCAATGTAACCATCAAATTATTGAACTCAACCACTCAATCTCTGTAATTTTTAATGAAATCCCAACTCACCTGTGTATTATAACCCTACAATTTCTCACAAAAGGGAAACCAACCCACGTTTCTCATTAACTGAGCTGATCTCGGAAATTGCATTATCCATTGTGTATTATCTGGTTCTAGTCTACAGATCAAACCTCTTGGTCTTCTTTTCACCATAATATCTGCGTCTTCCTCCATTGCTACCTTCGACATTCTGCAAATTTCTCATAATACAAACTATGCAGATGTAATGTAATTCGATACAGCAGCATAAAACATGTTTAATGTAATATTAATCATGTCACTGTCAACACTGTCAATATTGGTACCATATTTCCATCATATTAAATAATGTCAAATGCCTTGAACTCATACAAAACACTTGTGAAAGCACAAAGCATGCCACGATCAATAGGTTCATACATCATTTGGACATGCCTTCAAAGAATAATGATAATGCATTAAATCATAGTACCATCCTTGCCATGTGTACAATCTTCGCCATGTGTTAAATATATCCATGTATTTTCATTCCATTATTAAGCTTTAAATTAATATCATGAATCAAACCAATTAGCAGTGATGCAATATTTTCCTTCTAAGATATGCTACGAGTTTATATAACCAAGTTTATATTTAATCTTCATAAAATCTCTTGCTCTAATACAAGCCCATAACTTTAAATGATAAATGATTTGAGCTTTAAAAAATAAATCATAATAAAAATCATGACACATAAGGGTACAAGGAAAAGAATAAGGTAAAACTAGGTTTATGAACTCAAATAAGAACCTTAAACAAAAAATATAAAATATAAAACCCTAGGATAAAAATGAGAAACAACCATAGAGATAACAGTCCGTATGAAAATAATATTGACTTAAAAGAGGAAATTAGTCGTCTAAACAAAGTCGCCATGGACAAGGAAGACAATTGGTGCAACTACATGAAAAGTTATAAAATCAGGAAATCGAGTTATGTCATCGTCAACAACAAAACGGAAAAATCCAGTGGCAATATGACGACAATAAGAAGACGCATAAGTTGGAACTAACAAAAGTCAACAATGTGTTATCAAGCAATACCAAAGAGATTTTCCGATTACAAAATCATAACAAAACATTGATTACAAAGATTAAAAATCTGAAACACAGTAGTCAGAGGGAACACTCCGGTGAATACCTCGAAGGAAGAATACTTGAAAAGCAAGAAGAAAACCAGTGTCTAAATAATCGTAATCATGAACTAGAGAATTAAATCAAGAAATTAGAAATTGAAAAAAGTCACAAGATGAAAGAATCGAAAAGATTCATAATCGTAACAATCTACTGGAGAACCAAGAAGCACAAATCCAGAAAAAATGCATCCAAAAATCAAATCGAGGAAGTGAAGATAGTCCTTGCCATAGTCCAAAAGAAAGAAAAACAAATAACACATACACCTTACAGACATCCTAATTATAATTGTCATTTTGACCGACGATGGGATCAAAACAAGCACTCACAGAAGAATTATGTTGACAAGCGAAATGACCAACATGCTAAGCAACAATTAAAATGGCACGTTCCACAAAATGATCTCATATCTCCGATAAAAGTAGATCTTGGATGGACCATAGGAGATACGATGCGACAATTCTCCTTGGGAATCCGTAACTCGTATCGTCTCATTTCATCAAGTGTCGTAATTACAAAAAGGAAAGGATCTCGAGACGGCAGTTCAAGGGAGTTCAGACATTGTTGTCGATACAAGCTTTGAGGACAAAGCTTTCCTTAAGGGGAAGGCAATGTAAGAATATAAATGTTATAAATATTAACATTTAATACTAAGTAAGTTAATTAGGGTAATTAATTAATTACTGAAGAGGTGACTTGAAAAGTCACCCCCCTTACCACTTAGGGTATAAAATACCCGACACTAATTCTTGTAAAACATCTT
Source organism: Pseudotsuga menziesii (assembly GCA_001517045.1). Classification (NCBI taxonomy): domain Eukaryota; kingdom Viridiplantae; phylum Streptophyta; class Pinopsida; order Pinales; family Pinaceae; genus Pseudotsuga; species Pseudotsuga menziesii. The sequence goes on along the minus strand of LPNX010100932.1, from coordinate 932,076 downwards.
TTTATCTATCCAATTATCAATATATATTTGTCCAATTTATGGCTTATCGAATATTCTAGGTGTTCTGGTAATATTTATTGTGTGAAGTGAATAAATATTTTCTTCAGCAAAACCAGTTAGTACACCTTTGTCTAGCTATTTCAAACTAAGTAAGGAGATGTGTCCCAAGACACAGGAGGAGATAGAATACATGTCCAAGGTTCCCTATTCATCAACAGTTGGAAACTTCATCTATGCCATGGTGTGCACAATACCATATATTGCACATGCAATGAGAGTTGTGAACAGGTATATGAACAATCCAGGTAAAGAGCATTGGATGGAAGTACATTGGATTCTAAGGTATTTAAGTGGTACCAGTTCTCATGCATGATGTTTTGGAGGCTGAGACACTGTTCTACATGGACATGTTGATGTAGATATGGCTGGTGATAAATACACTAAGAGGAGCACCACATGGTATGTCTTTACTGTAGGTGAAAGAACAGTAAGTTGGATTTCAAAACTGCAAAAGGTTATTTCCCTTTCAACAACGGAAGCAGAGTATGTTGCTGCTATAGAGGCTAGTAAAGAGATGATTTGGTTGCGGAGGTTCATGGAGGAATTGGGTAAGAAGCGGGAGAATAATAGGTTGTACACCAACAGCTAGAAATCCATTCATCTTGTAAAGAAATTAGCCTTTCATTCGAAGACTAAACATATACAACTCAAGTACGATTTCATAAGATCTGTTCTAGAAGATGAAGTGTTAAACTTGGAAAATATAAATACTAGCCAGAATATTATAGACATGCTGAAAAAGGTAGTAATCAGAGAGAAACTGAGTTCTTGCTTGTTTTATGTTGGTCTTCAAGCATGAAGGTGAAGATGGGAAATTTTCCAGGTCCAAGGTTCAGAGCATAGTCCAATAAGTGCAACAACGGTGGAGTTGTTGTGATCAGTCTCTAAGTGGGAGATTGTTGGTTGTGGATCCTGATATTCCTAATTTAGAGATGTTATTGTTCAGTCATGTTTTTACCCCAGTTTTACTATAAAATTGTCCTAGTAGGGGGGTGTCAGGGGGGATCATCCCCCCCGGTTGGGGTGTCCGGGGGCTAGCAAAACCCTAGCGAGGGTTCGAGGGTGAAGCCCATGAAATAATTTTTTGGGATGCTTTGTTGGATAGCAGTTTATGAGCCCATGGTATTGGGTGACCCATGCTATTTTCCCATGGTAATTCCCCTATAAAAGGAAATCATTGTAATACGATTGTGTATTGTATTGTAGCATTATAAAAACGATCTTTGTGATTGTGAGAGAGACTGTGAGAGAGTGAAGAGGAAGAGTAGCAGGTGTGTTGCAGGTTGTATCCCTTCATTTTGTTGGATGGTATAATAATAAAGGACTAGTAATGTATGTGTGGATGTAGACATCTTGGGTGAACCACATTATATTGGTCTCTCTCTTGTAATGCGCTTATGTGCTTAATATTTACATATTGTTTATTGTTATTTCTTTACGATCATGTTTTTCTAACATTTACAGTATTTCACAGGAACTGCCTTGGTCCATCGGGTCAAGTAACCCATCATGGTAATGATATATCTAGCACATGTTATTTTACCTAGTGGATTGACGGGACCCACAAATTCGATGACCCATTTATCAAATGATTGCAATGTTACTTGTGGTATCAATGGAATCTTGTCTCGCCGAGATGGATTTCTAGTTCTTTGACAAGCATCACAACTCTTGCAGTGTTCACGTGCATCCCAATGCAGTGTGCTCCACCATAACCTGACCCTTAGTATTTTTGTGTAGTCGCTTTTCTCGCATAGTGGCCTCCTGCCACCGCCTCATGAGCTTCAAATAAAACTAGTGGTCTCTGATGTTCCAAGATGCAATGATGTAGGATTCATCAGGTCCCATTTTGTATATTTGTCTTGTTATCAACAAGAAATCCACAACCCTGACAACTAATCGTTTATTTTTCACTGTGTTATACCCTTTTGATGCACACCCTATGGAAAATAAATGTATAATATCTTCATAGTAATCGTCGACCATTTTAATTACAAAAAGTTGTGCATCTAGTAAATTTTCATCCAAGTTGGTTGGTTCCTCCCCTATCTCCAACAACGACATGTGATCAGGTCTAACATTCAGTTGACCTTGTTTAACAACAATCTCAAAATCAAATTATTGGAAGAGAAGAAGCCATCAACATATCTTCCCTTCCAACACTCGATTATTGACCAAATATTTCAGAGCATAATGATCTGTAAACATCTTAAAGTGGCCACCCGGTAAATAATGTCTGAACTTCTATAATGTATAGACCATGGCAAGTCTTTCCCTCTCACTCGTCGTATAATTTCTCTCTGTAGTCAACAGTTTTTGGTTGGAAAATGCAATTAGATGGTTGATAGAACCTTCACCTGGTTGTTTTAACACCGCACCAAGGGAAACATATGAAGCATCCACATGAACATGAAATTCCTTCCTCCAATCAAGAAATACCAGGATAGGGGTAGAGACCATTTTCTCCTTGAGTGTGTCAAGATTTTGTTGACATTTTTCATTCCACTCAGAATTTACATCCTTATTTAATAACTTCTCCACCAGGTTTGTGATATCTACATAACCTCATATAAACTTGTGATAATATCCATTATTCCCTAGTGTGGTCCTCAACTACTTAACTAATGTAGGCTATGGCAAGTCAACAATTATAACAATCTTTGTTGGATCTATGAAGATTCCTTCCTTGCAAACAACATGGCCCAACAAAATGCCAAAAGGTGCACAAAATATACATTTTTTAAGTTTAAAGAATTTTGAAATTGTCTACAACGCTCTAACATCATTCAAAGACTCTCAATATGATACTTTATCAGTCCATAGACTGTCTAGTCGTTGAAATAAACTTCTAGGAAATTGTGAATAAATTCTTTAAATGCAACAACTACAATCCTAGAAAATATAGAAGGTACATTCTTAAGGCCAAAAGGCGTTACCATGTATCGAAAACAACCCCACACAGTCACAAAGGTAGTATTGTGCTAATCTTCTTTCATGATCTGAATATGATGGTATCCCAAAAATCCATCAGTGAAAGAATATACTTCTTGTCCTTCAATGCTCTCTAAGACTTCATCCGTACAAGGTGTGGGGGAAGGATCGTGTAAGAATGCATAATTTAGCTTCTGTAGGTCGACACAAATACAGACTTCCCCAATTTTCTTATCTTGAATGACCATAGGACCGATCCATTCTGATTCTTCAACAAGTTCAATAATTTTAGCATCCAACATCATGTTAAGCTCTGCTTTGACCTTTTCTTTATACCTTGGATTCAATCGATATGATCTCTACTTCACTAGATTAGCATCTGGTTTTAATGGAATCTTCCTCTCACCCAAATATCCTACAATTCCCTTCATCTCAAAGAAATTTGTTGGGAACAGATCTTGGAATTCATGCAGCAAGTCGGTAATTTTCCTGACAGTTTTGTCATACCAATAATTGCCATTATTTGCAAACTTCAAATTCTTAGGAGAGCCAATAGTTACCTTCTTAATTTTTAGTGGCTTCAAAAACTTCTCAAAGAATATACTTGGTCCTTCCAATGCTCGCTTTCCTTCATATTTTGGTATGTTAATGTCACGCAAATCATCATCCTTAGGTTCTCCTGAAATATTATAACATTCCATCAAGTTTTGGACTGTTGCAGTCCACTACAGCATAATCGATTCAGGTACATAAGTTTCTTCAAAAATATTGGCCTTGATTACTTGAAGAGTTGCGTCAATCGATGTATTCTCGTTAGCATAACTAAAATTGTGCTTACTACTAGCAAGGTCATCCAAATCAACAGTTCCTTGCCTTAGTTCCAATGATTGGTACCAATCCCTGGGTATCATATCCAATGTATGGATAAACATATGGACCCACTCTTGTTTAGGAATAGTCTTCCATGTCGCAGTACATGCATTGATATGGTCTCCAAGGAAATTCAACCCTATATATTTCTCTCCACTGTAAGGGACTCTGTCACCGAAGAAAATCTCTAGCAATCTTCAACATTGTGGCCAAAATAAAATATATTGTTTATGCATGCCCTACCACCTCGTCGGTGTATCCTTAAGAGCCGCATCTAGAGCGAGTAGTCATTGTTGTTCTGGTAACTTTGCTTCAAATTCAATAAGAAATGCATCTAGGCTAGGTAATCCTTCATAATTAGGTAAACCACATACCTCAGTACCAAACCATCTTAAATATTTTGTAATTCGAGGACATTTCCGCATGGAGAATTCATGCATCCAGTTCTACTAGTTTGTCATTGTTTCCCTAGAGTCAGATGAACATGAGCTAACATGCTGCGAACTTAACTTACCATTAGCCGTCGGATTGACATAATCATCTAGTGTAGACAAGATGTTGTATATATTATCCAAATCCCCTTCATGATACTATCCTTGAATGGGTTCCACATATCATTATCTTTCTAATAGATCCAATGGAGAAACTACACACATCTCTGAGTCTTCAAATGATAGAATCCTCTTTTTTGAATTTTATGATTGTGTGGTTTTCAATATCCCAATCAATGCCCAAAAGTGTTGGGTACAGATTGGTATCATCAACAATTTCGATTGCCTCAAAGTCCGCATAAGTGTGGATTCCTTCCACTTCGTCAAGGACTCTCAAAAGTCGACTAATGGGTAGAACCTTTAATTGATTTGCTAATTGCAATTGAATAGGGGACCATACTAGCTTAGGTTTCCCCATGCTTTCCAAAGTCTACTTAGTTAAAATGTTGACATATGAACCCAAATATAATACGATGAAGTCCATATCATAATCTCCAATATGGGCATTCACCTATAGTTCTCGATCAGTCTTTCTCCTTTTATGTATATGATTAACATTATTTTCTTGTCATATATCTTCTTCAGTCTTTGTTCGGGTGTGTTCTACTATTTTAAATACACCTAATATTTAATTATTGAACAGGGTTGGTAGGCTTAGAGTTGATACAAAATATATGTGAAGGTAAAAAGGCTCCTAGGGTGTCGTGGAGATATTTTAACAAACAAAAGATCGAAAGAACTTTCAAAATGAAAAATTGAGTCAAACTCCTAAGACTATCTGAATAATCAGACTGAACTGGAGTATCAAATTTTAATAGCTACTAAAAGAAAGATATAAACAATAATACTTATAACTTCAGACACTAACTCATTATAACAACTGAACTGACAAATAACTAGCTAACTACTCCTTAAGCGGAAGGCTGGGGTAAAAAGACAACTTATCTTACAAAAATAGAAAACTGAAAAAGTGAGTAGAAAACTTAATAAATAAAACTTTGAAAGAAACAAGTAAAAAACTTAATAAAGATAATAAACAGAAGCAAGTAGAAAACTTAATAAAGATATTTAAACTCTATTCTTCAATAAATACATACCAAAAACAAGAATGATTCCTATGATTACAAATAATCTAACTTCCTCTTAAAAATAATACATCTAACCCTAAACTCTATATGCAAACAAAGATAACCATGACGTAAAACAACAGTAAAACAAAATCAGTGTTTAATATTCAAGAAATAAGAACAACTTAATCCGTATTTAATTTAAGGTGAAAAGAAAATAAAAGAAGAATAATAAAACCTTAATCAATAACCTAAAACAGTCAAACTTTAATTGTAATGCTTAAATACAACTACCAACTACAAACATAGTCCAAATATTGACAAAACAAAACTAGAAACAATCTTAAAATACATAAAAAACACTAAAAATAGAACAGAGGGTTAAATGACAGACTGAACAATAGGTCTGTAAAGGGTGGCTGAATGGCAAACTAGACAGAAGGTTCGAATGGCAGTCCGTACAATTGAAAATGGTAAAAACTAACCTAAATGAACTAATTCTTCAGCTGAAGTTATGCAGATCTAAACCTAATGCATGGAATCAATAAACAAACCTATTTAATCAACAAATTAACTTCAAACTAACTCTTAAACAAAAAGAAAGCATTGCATATTAAACTAATTAGTAAGCTAGAAATTAATTTAAACAGATTGGAAATTAACTTAAGCAAGTTCATAGCAGGAAATAAATAAATAGAACTGAATCTAACTGAAAGCAAACTATTTCATATAAGCAAATTCATAACAGGAAATAAATAAACAAGACTGAATTCAAATGGAAACAAACTATTTTATATGTTTGGAAATAAAGACTGAAAACAACACTAGAATGAAATGACTGTAAATAAAATAACTGAAAGCAAATGACTGAAAGAAAAGCTATGTGCGCATCTACTTGTTTAACTGCTGAAATAAAACTAAGCTAATGCAATACAGGAAATAAAATAGCATTTACCATTATCTAATGAAAACAAACTGGAAATTAAACTTGACTAGCTAAAACAGAAAAGAAAGAATTGAATTAAACAAAGAACTGAACCTCTGGTTGATGAGGGGCCCTCTCAACAATCAGGGGTGATGTCTGCTAACTCCTACTCAAACGAAATCTTCAACAACAATGCATACAACTCTTTATTCAAATTTAGAAACAAAATTACAATGTTTATGAACTGCTTAACAAAATACTTCTATAACTCTCTCCTGACTAACTCTGCTCTTTATTCAGAGACTGATATATATAGTTTACATGAGAGATGAGCAATTCGACCCTCAAAGGTCGACTTCTCTCTAATTTTAGTCAATCTTTAAAGGCACATAATTGATTTCAGCAACCAACGCATGGACATCTTCCTTCTCAAGCGCGAGAGTGACCTCTACAGCATGAACGTGGCGTGATATTCCTCCTTAGCATGGTTGATGGAATGATGTTGAACACATGCATTGTACACAACAGTAGGTTTCTAGAACGTAGGTCCCTCATCAGCGCAAGCGTGTGAACTGGAGGTGTTGTGGAGAGCGAGGGCAACGACATAGTCGGTCTTCTAGAACGCAGGTCGTTCTATCCCTTTGAATCGCATGGATAGTGAGCAGCTAGGTGGTGAGAGAAGGAGATTGCAAGCTGGTGTGCTATCCAGAACATGTCTTTATTACCCAAACACGTGGATGATCAGTTTGGTTGCAGGTTGTTTCATGTTTAAATGCCCAAAATCGGTTATGGACAACGCGTAGGCTGATGGGCGAGATGAACGACGAGATGAACGAAACATTGAGACATGAGATGGATATATTGTGCGTCAATCTAGGGAAAACATGGCAAACCACCAGGGAATTTCACGCGACGGTTGGATGACGAGCTGAACACTAAGTTGGACATATTGTGCGAAAGGAAGGCTGAATGCATTTTGGTGTTAATTTGCTCAAACAAACTATAAAATATGCAAACGAATATACATATCAAATAATACATTAAATATGCTTTAAATAATATAATTTTGAGTTAATAAAATCATAAAAATTATATTAATAACCAAAGTTGAAATAACATCAAATTCGTTCTTACCTTGTGCTGAAATAACGATCTGCATGACATAAAATATACCAAAAGATAATAAAATATGTATTTAAATGTGTTATTTAATTGCCAAAAATGATAATAAAATGAGGCTCAACATTCCCCCAAACCAGAGAAATGCCAGGTCCCACTGAGGAAAAAGAAAATGATTAAGGAAGAAGGCAAAGTTGCACTAGTAACTGCCTTCAACTTGGCAAATGAAGGGAATAATTTAAACTTTAATCTTATAAAAGAATATTTATTTTATGTCAAAAAAGAAAAGATTTTACCAGTCTTATTTTAATAGCTTGTCAGGTTCAAAAATAATTCAGCATTTGTTCAATGGTTATGATATAAGATTTATAAGATAGAAGGTGTAAGAAAATAGAAGTAAGAAAAAAATAAATGATGGAATAGTAAAATAGTTGGATTTCTTAAGAGACCAGGCTATTATAGCAAAATTCAAGATGTGTGTCATTTAACAAGCATGCGTTTGATAAATACATTTATAAAGTTTATAATTAGTTCAACCATGTCCAAAGTAATACTTTGGAAAGCTTGAACATATATCACAAATGCATAAATAACATTCTTAGTTAACAAGAAAAATAGTTTTCATGTGTATTTAAATAAAAAAGATGCTAACAGTAAAATGATAACAAAAGAAATTTTAAGGTCAAAGCATCCATACAAAAATAAAACTCTGTTCAAAAACAAAATTTGGTTGACAAATTTTAATCATTCATGCTATAATACCACAATTTCTCATTCAGACCATCATCTGAACCATTATTCACATCCTTCGTAAAGTCTTCCATCAAATCATTCATATTGATTGATTGATTTGTTTTTTTTTAAACATGCTTCATGCTATAACCTGAAAACACTTTAACATTTGTCAAAGATAAGCAATTTTGTCATAAAAAAATAAAAGCAGACAAACATTTTGTTTTGAATCTTCCTAATCCTCCCCTAAACCAAAGATATGGCATGTCCTCATGCAAAGGAGAAGAATAGTTTATTTCAGATAATAAAAAGTGTGAGTATGATGTTATTGTTTTATAAAGAAAAGAAAAATTGACTAGTAAAGAAAAGTGATTCAGATATGTATATTTATGAAAAATAATTGTGCTTAGAAAGACCATATAAAGAGACAATAATATAATCAAAAGGATGCCATAGGAAAATCTAGGCATCTATGCCTCATTGGAAAGATATCTTGTCATCATAAAATACTTTGAGTTTACCCCAGAGTGTGTGAGAGATGTAGCTATGGGTCCCATTTCTAGGATAATAACATCCTAGGTTTTGATTGAATTAGATGGCCAGGTCCAAGCCCAACTTACAACGATTCTCAAGTGACAGTAAAGATAATGGGCCATAACATTTTTTTTATAATTTTTTTGAAAAAATTCCTGTATATGATCATTATTTTACAAATCATGTGCATAGTAGTGCATTAACTAGACCTCTTTACCTAATATTGCCCTGTTTCCAGCAAGCCCGTTCAGTACCCCAGTGGGTTTATCTTGGTACCATGCAAGTATAGTCCCGCTGCCAGTGAGCTTGTTCAATACCCCAGCGGGTTTACTTGCATTTATCGAGCTTCCTGGTGTTAAGTTGTTACATAGCATTGACCCACTGCCAGCAAGCCTATTCAGTACCCTGACGGGTTTTCCTTGTATAATGATATTAAGTATGTGGAAGCCGATTGGTACTAGAGCGTGTTAAGACCCGCTAACACATAATTCAATTTTACAGAATAAACTTGCAAATAGATTTTTATACTGGCCTTAATTATAAATCACGTCAAAAGATAATAATTTAAAGTTTTTCTTTGACCTTAGAATCCATCCTTTTCAGAAGAGATGAGTAATGTTCCCCACAGGTAAAAATTCCACCTACTCTTGAGTTATCACAAAGAGATATTTGAGAGACAAGTTTCGATAACAAGTATAGGATGAACTAGTAATCCATAGGCACAAGATGAATGATAATGAAAATAGGTCTTATCAAGCACTATCCGAAATAACAAATCAGAAATGTACATGTCTGAATCAAAATATCAGAAACTATCTGAATCATAAAAGGAGCGATTAAGAATGATATGAAAGGAGTTATCCTTAATTGTCACTACAAAATGCAAATTAAGAAAATTTAAGATACCTTACGAGCGTAATTACCTTTTCCAGATAATACTTCATGAGTTGCTTATAGAGATAAAGTATCCATGATCAAACTGCAAAACCACTTGTTAGATGATTCAATTTATTCATAAAAACATAGAAAGAAAAAGAGTCGCATGCAATTTATTTTATCAGAAGCGACTCTTATTTATTCATAGAAGCAAAAACATGTCTACATTTATACAAGTGATGATAATTACCCAAAATGATTTCACGAATTAGGAGGAGGAGGAATAACTTCCTCTTCAATCAATTCCATTTCTTTGTGCTATAAAACATTTTGTATGAAATCCTGTCTAGATGTTGGTTGATGGTAAAGCCTAAGTCTATGTCCATTCACTATAAAGGAAACTTCTGAGCCGTGAATTGTTTTAATTTTTACCGATCCATTGTCAAAAGTTGTAACTACTTCACAAGGGCCCAACCAATGGGTAGTTAATTTTCCTTTAAAGTTTTGAAACCGTGAATCGAATAGTAATGCCCAATCTCCTGCATTAAATTGCTTTTGCTTGATAATTTAATCATGCCATTGCTTCCGTTGATTCTGTATTAGCATGGTTCTTTGGAGCGCATCTTGTCTAATTTCATCTAATTCATTAATCTGTAGGATTCATTGTTTCTGTGCTTCGTCCAAATCCATACCTAACTGTGCTTCCATATGAAAGGTTTTAACTTGAAATTCAATAGGTAAAAGGACTTGTTTTCCATATACTAACTCATAGGGGGTATGTCTGGTAGTATTTCTCCATGTTATCCTATAGGCCCATAAATCCTCTGGAAGTCTATCCGCCCAATCCTTATGATGTAAGTGAATGGTCTTGGTTAAAATAGCTTCTAATACTTTATTGGTTGATTCTACCTGGCCATTAGCTTGAGGATGGTAAGGTGAAGACTTGCAATGTCGGATACCATACTTCGTAGTGAGCTCTTGCATTAATTTGGAAGTGAATTGAGTACCTTGGTATGTGACAATTTCTCTACGTACACCAAATCGGGTAAATATTTCTTCATATATGAATTCTACTACAGATTTCTCAGTAGCCCTAAACAAAGCTTTAGCTTCTACCCATTTGGTAACATAATCTGTGCAAACCAAGATATATTTATTTTTACGAGACATGGGAGAGATTGGTCCTACAAAATCAAGAGCCCATTTTTCAAAAGGCTCAATCATGACCTGAGGTTGTAAAGGCATTTGTTCTGATGTCGTGGGTCTACCCATTCTTTGACAACTATCACATCCTTTAACATACTTGGAAACATCCTTAAAAATGCTTGGCTAGTAATAACCAGAGTGCAGTACTTTGTATGTTGTCCGTTTATCAGAAAAGTGTCCTCCACATGGTCCATCATGGCATGCTCGGAGGATGTCTGTCATTTCATCCTCCCGCACACATCTTCTAATAATAAGATATGGGCTAGTGCAAAAGAGGTCATTATCAACCCAGGAATAGTTAGATCTTTGTACTATTATGCAACATTTCTCGTATGGAGCCAAAAGGTGTGGTACTTTTCTAGTCGCTAGATAGTTTGCAATATCAGCAAACCAAGGGGTTTGAACAGATACAACAAACAGATGTTTGTTAGGAAAATTATCATCAATAGGTTTAGTATCACTATCATGTTGTATACGAGAAAGAAAATCCGCTACTAAGTTTTCTTTACCAGGTCAATCAATGACGGTAATATTAAATTCTTGTAATAGGAGAAGCCACCGGGTAACTCTACCATTGGTGATAGGTTTATTCATTAAGAATCTAATGGAAAAGTGATTGGTGTGCAAAAAAACTTCGTACCCTGTAATATAATGGTGGAATTTATTAATAGAATAGACTACTGTCAAAAATTCTTTTTCAGTAATGGTATAGTTTAGTTCGGCAGGAGAAAGATTTTTGCTGATAAAATAAATGGCATAAGGTAATTGTCCTTCTTTTTGGCCTAGTACTCCTCCTATGGCCGTATCGGAAGTGTCAGTAGATATATGAAAGGGAAGGGTCCAGTCAGGGCCCCTAAGTATTTGTGCTACTGATAGTTTATCTTTTAAAATATCAAAATCATTTTGACAAGATTCTGTCCATTGGAATTCTACATCTTTTATGAGCAATTTAAACATTGGTGCAACTATCTTTGTAAAGTTTTCAATAAAACAACGATAATATCCTGCATGACCCAGAAATATTCTCACCTCCTTTTGGGTTTTTTGAGAGGGAAGGCCAACTATTACTTCGATCATAGCAGGGTCCACCTTAATTCCTTGAGAAGAAATATGGTGTCCTAGAGCTATACCTTCTGTCAGTAACATTTTACACTTTTCATGACTAAGAGCTAAGTTTGTCTCTTGACATTGGATCAAAACTTTCTTGAGGTTGTCAAGAGCTTCTTGGAAAGCATTACCATAGGCTGTAAAATCATCCATGTATACCTCAACACAATCATGTATAATATTAGAAAAGATGCCTAAGACTGTTCGTTGAAAAGTACCGGGTGCATTACATAAGCCAAATGGAAAAACTTGATAAGCAAATGTCCCCCAAGGACATGTAAAAGTGGTCTTATCTTGATCTTCAAGTGCTATTACGATCTGATTGTATCCACTATATCCGTCAAGAAAGGAGAAATATTACTTATCTAACAAGGTATCTAATACTTGGTCAATAAAGGGCAAAGGAAAGTAGTCTTTAAGAGTGGCTTTGTTCAGTTCCCTAAAATCAACACAAATACACCATTTCCCTGTAACTTTCTTTGGAACTACTACTAGAGGAGACACCCATTTTCTATCGGAAATAGGATAGATGAAACCGACGGTAAGGAGTTTTTGTAATTCTTCTTTTACTATATCCTTCAAAGCAGGATTCATCCTCCTCTAAGGCTGTCTTACAGGTGGTATATTTGGATCCATATAAATGTGGTGAATACAAGTGGTAGGGTGTATAACCTTCATATCAGTGTATTCCCATGCGAATTCTCCGGTTTGTTTTTTAAGAACCTTAAGTAGTTGAGCTTGTTGATATTCATTTAACCCTGCATTTATGTGCAGAAATTTTTTAGGTCTGACTTCACAAGGTATGGTGACAGGTCCTGTATGCTCTTCAATTGTGAAGACACAAGGTGTTTCTGTAAACATTGAGAGAACCATATTTTCCTGAAACTCGTCTCTAAATATTTGATCAAATTTAGCAAACGACTGAGGAAAATATATACTAGTGGTGGAGGAAATAAACTGATTCAATACATTCTCAGTAGTCTGCTCCTGCAATGCCCAGGAGAGATCACTAAGAAAGGAAAGGTCATCAAAATCTCCATCCCCAAAGGAACAATTTAACCACCATGAATTTTCAGTTACTGGTTGTGCTGGGGGATATAAAATAAGTCTTTGGGTAGACAACCCATTGGAAATGGTCATCTCCCCATCCCTACATCCTATAAAAGCATTGGCAGTAGCTAACCATGGTCTTCCCAAGATAATAGGATGTCCTTTAGAAGGAACCTTTGATTCTATGACCATAAAGTCGACGGGGTATTTCCATGAAGCTACTTATACTATAATGTCGTCCGGGATTCCAGCAGGCTTTACCGTAGTACGGTCTGCTAGTTCCAAGATGGAAGGGGTAGGTCGAAGAAATTATCCCAACTATAAAACTTCTAAAATTGCGGTGGTCATCATATTGATGGCTGATCCTAAATCGATTAATGTGTTATCTATGGCGGTATTATTTATGATTACAGTCACTACTGGGGCTCCTGGATTTGTATATTTTGCAATTCGGGACTGATCTAACATATATTCAAACATCTCTCCTATGACATGAATTGTAAGGGGGTCTTTTTGTTTCTTCCCTAGGCATTTAATGCATAATTCCTTTATTACCTTACTGTAAATTGGTGTATCTTTAATAGCTTGCAATAACGGGATTTTGATACATATATGCTTTAATTCATTCAAGATATCATACTCAGAAATAACTACGGGTTTTTCTATTACTAGACTTGCTGGAAATGGAGGAATTCTTTGTTCTTGAATAAGTTCTTGCAGAGGATGGGTAGGTACTGGAAATTTTGGAATGTTCACATCCTCCAAGATGGCATCATTCACGAGTTCATTTGAATCTTCTTCTTCTTTGTTTTCCTCACAAATGACGACTGATGTTCTAGGTTTATCATTAATAATTCTTCCAGACTGTAATTGAATCTCATGTATAGGTATAGTCGAAACAAGGTAGGATTGAAGAGTTTGCAACTCAATATTGTTAAGAGATTGAGTTGGTTTATTATTAGGGTTACGTATCAATTGTGTAGGTAATAATGTCAGTCGCGAAGGATTTGTATTCTGGAAGAGATGAGGTTGTTGTGCAATGAGAGGAACTAGAGGTACAAATCCAAGAAAATGTTGCTGAAAATTTGGTTGATGCTGAGGATAAGGATGATTAGGTGGAGGGATGGGTTGTGACTGAGAGTATTAATGTCCTCCCCAACCCTGTGACCAATATTGTTGCTGTGGAAATTGAGTAGGAGGATACTAAGGTGGTCAACTCTGCCAACTAGGATTGTTCCATTGTTGGGGTTGTTGGTATGGAGAGTAACAGGGTGGGGATTGTGGTGGAAAACTCTGGTATGCTGGTTGATCTCTAGATTGATAAGGAGGCCTCCTAGATGTTTCACCATCCCCACTCTTATATATGGCTTGCAATCCAGGAAAGGATGGACATTTATCTATCGGATGTTCATCTGTATAGATGTGACATATAGAGATATTATTTAATGGACATTCCTTTGGGGATGTTTTGTTCTACATCTTGGACAAAAAATACTCATTGCTTCGCGTTCTTCATCTTGCCTTTTCTTGGCTTATAAAGCATATAATTGAGAACCCATGGCTCCTAAGATGTCATTCTTAAAATTTTCCAATAGGTTACCCAATTCCATCCTTGTAACCCCTCCTAAACTAGGAATGTTTCCTCTTACATTTCTACTATAGGGTTCTTGAAAGTTTTTCCCAACTTTACCCCTACTTCTAGAATAATTTTTACACATCTCACCGATCTGTGCAAAGGTCTTATGAGAAATATTGCCGGATTCCATGAGATTAAGACTCTCTAGCAAGTCCTTCAAGATTCCTTTGAGAAAAAGTGTACGTACTGCATCTTCTCAAAGGTCGTGATACTTTGATTTATGAAGTGTATAAATGAACCTTTCCAGATAATCCTCTAGGATTTCATCTTCAAGTTGTTGTATCTTGAATATATCGTGTCGAGAATCTTTAGGTTTGCAGTATTCTTGATACTTTCGCAAGAATGAGGTTCTCATGCCATCCCAAGTCCTGATGATGGATTCACCTAATCCATGAACCATCGCAAGGTGGAATATTTTAATGTAGCGGGAAAGAGTTTTAGTTTGTGAGCATCTTGTAGATAATTATAGCTCCTACAAATAATATCAAACTCGAACAAGAATGTGTCTGGGTCCTCATTACTTTTTCCATAAAAGGTAGGTAAAGAAGGAGGGATGTTTTTCATATTTACATCCAGTAGAATATCTAGAATAGGAAACCCGAAGGTAGCCTCAGTTTGATTTTATTCTTCTCTTTCATTATTTCTAACTTCGTTATGATATTCGCTCTCTCCCTGTCCCTCCATACAGGCTGGGTTTTTAATATAAATATACCTAGGAAGCTCCTTTCGAGGTGATAATGGAGCGTCCCAACGCTCTATTTCAGGAGAGATCTTCCCCTAGTTTCACGTCCCCATGCCTCCAACCGACGTAGAGGACACGACTACAAGCTCCAATACTCGGGCTAAGAGCCCCATGAACATATGGATACACAAAATTGCTGAAAATAGAATGCTTAAACATATGCATTGAACTTAAATATGCACATATGAGAATTTATCATGCACGGATGCAATTATCTATCAAACACAGCGGAAACATCATACATTCAAACAAGCATTCTTTCAACATGTTCATTTCATATCATTAACAGAAATTAAGATTTCAGAAGTAAATTACACAAGATTACTTATCTTATGATGAACTCGATCCGCAACCAGCTACGTCGCTGCAACGTTCCACCCAACCATAGGCCAACGTGCTCCTTAATCTCTCAACAGCGCTGCCACCCCCGAGCTGGGCATGATTCTCCAAGGAATAAGGGCACTAGCAGGCTTACACATAGCTAGGGATATAAAAAACACAGCCAAGCCAACACAGTTGGGTTTATCAGGCCATTAAGGAGATGGAGAAGGAAAATTGCTAAGCTGGTGAGCTCATTACAGAGCCAAGAACACCTACACCAAAACTAGACTGACCTCTAAGACACCCAAACACACCCAACACAAGGAATAAGCCCCTTCTCTGCTACACAGTCCCTCAGGCCCTGCATTCCCTTCCAGTACTATTCAGGGGTGATGGAGAAGAAGGCCAGTCCTCTAGCTCTGTCTGTGTGGTTTCCAACCACCAGGTTTATCAAGCAAATCTAAGCCAACATCCCTGCTCCTCTCACAGTCCAAAGACCAACCATTACACTCCGGAAATTAATTTAGCTATTATAGCTTAAACCAGGGAAAAACGACTTCAACCCATCTACAACAGTCCCCAAACGTAACAACAAAAACGGCTCACAACGTGGGGAAAACAACAGTCCTGAAGCTTATCAGTGAGCACAACTCGCAGCAGGGAAAAATGTCCCAAATAGTCTATGTGTGAGGCCAATAGTCGGTGAGACAGCCAAAAACGTGAATGGCCCTTCACAGCCAGTCGTGGATGAAAAAGCACGGCTCTCAACTCGCTGCAGCAGCTGGAAAACTAGGAAAATTCCTGTGCGTGAGGAACAATCCGACCCTGTGAGGAATGAACAACAATGGAGATCCTACGTGAGGAAAAATAGCTCTGTTTTTGTCCGTGGGTGAACAGACAACAAGGAGGACGTGAAATTTCAGTGCGTGGGTGTTCAGCAACTCGTGGAGCCAAGAAAAATGTCTTCGTGAGACCAAAACTGCCAAGAGCCTGTGCGTGAGGAGAATCAGACAAAATTGTGGGGAGAGTGGAATTTCCTGCGTGAGTAAAGTCAATAGGGGTGGAGTGTGCGTGTGGGTGAGGGCTGACAGTCCTGCCACACCCATTCCTAGAAAATAACTGCTTCAACTGTCAGCAGAGATCCTTAATGAAGGTGGTTGGAATAAAACAAGGGAAGAAGACACATGGGTTTTTCTCTTATTGGCCAAGGTTGACAATTTCCCCACCCTTATCCTTATGAAAATCATGCCCCATTCGATTTAGTTGCCGCGACCGTAGCTGGTTGTGTTCATTTTAATTAATTATAGATGCATATTTACATGGTGATAAACCCAAAACATATGCCGCATGCCCCGATATACCATCGGTGACAAATTTAGATCCAAAACATAGCATAACCGATCAATGGTGGGGCCTTGGACTTTAGCTCCACACCATGATCATTTACAATATATACATCATATACATCTAATGCAACGGGGTCAAAACCGGGGCATTACACCTAGTCAACCATTTTCTTATTTAACCATAGAGGGAAAGTAGGTTCTACTATGGATGTCTCAATTTTTGAGATGATTGTATCTATGGGGTTTCCAAAGAGGGCTTTTAACTACTCAGGATCAACAAGGTCAACAAAGTTCAGACTTCCTACTAGTGAAAAGGTCGTATCCTTTGGTTTTGTGACTAGTGGAGAACTAACGGTTACTAGTGGTTGATCCTTCTGAATTTCTTCCGGAATGAGGTCCTCAAGATTTCTGGTCAAGGTTCCTTCTCCTTCTATGGTTCCCCTGGTAAGATCTCTTGGAAGAGTTTCTTTAGGTTTCCAAGCAGAATTACTCCCTTCAGGTGTTTTTCGATACCTTTCTGGTGAGTTAGTAGTTGGGGTATTATGTCCCCTAGGAAAGTTAGTAGAAATGTCGATAGATTTTCCTGTCATAATAAATATACCCTGAGGATCTCTAAGTATGTTCATGAAAAGAAAACTAAATTAAAAGAAACCTAATCTATTCCTATTGTTGTTGGGTTTGGGGGTGCCTATTAGAACATATGCGCCAGTTCCAAAAAAAGAAAAACAAGTACATGACAAATGCAGAAAATAACACACTTACAAAAACAATAAAGGAACAACAAGGCTTTGGGGCACCCCACTATAGTGGATGCGTCTGGCTGTTACACCATGGAAATTCCAAGAATTTCGTAGTGAAGTCGTCTTTGCGTCTTATTGTTCTCCCCTCCCTCGTGCCGTGTAATATAAAAGTAATCTATGTATCTATCTAAACTTCATAAAGGAACCCTATTTATTCTACCTTATAAAAAAACTCCCCGGCAACGGCGCTAAAATGTTCGGGTGTGTTCTACTATCTTAAATACACCTATTATTTAATTATCGGTCGGGGTTGGTAGGCTTAGAGTTGATACAAAATATATGCGAAGGTAAAAAGGATCCTAGGGTGTCATGGATATATTTTAACAAACAAAAGATCGAAAGATCTTTCAAAATGAAAAACCAAGTCAAACTCCTAAGACTATCTGAATAATCAGACTGAACTGGAGTATCAAATTTAAACAGCTACTAAAAGAAAGATATAAACAATAATACGTATAACTTCAGACACTAACTCATTATAACAATTGAACTGACAAATAACCAGCTAACTACTCCTTAAGCGGAAGGCTGGGGTAAAAAGACAACTTATCTTACAAAAATAGAAAACTGAAAAAGCGAGTAGAAAACTTAATAAATAAAACTTTGAAAGAAACAAGTAGAAAACTTAATAAAGATATTTAAACTCTATTCTTCAATAAATACATACCAAAAACAAGAATGATTCCTATGATTACAAATAATCTAACTTCCTCTTAAAAAAATACATCTAACCCTAAACTCTATATGCAAACAAAGATAACCATGACGTAAAACACCAGTAAAACGAAATCGGTGTTTAATATTCAAGAAATAAGAACAACTTAATCCATATTTAATTTAAGGTAAAAAGAAATTAAAGAAAGAATAATAAAACCTTAAGCAATAACCTAAAGAGTCAAACTTTAATTGCAATGCTTAAATAAAACTACCAACTACAAACATAATCCAAATATTGACAAAACAAAACTAGAAACAATCTTAAAATACATTAAAAACACTAAAAACATAATCGAGGGTTAAATGACAGACTGGACAGTAGGTCTATAAAGGGTGGCTGAATGGAAAACTGGACAGACGGTCCGAATGGCAGTTCGTACAGTTGAAAATGGTAAAAAATAAACTAAATGAACTAATTCTTTGGCTGAAGTTATGCAAATCTAAACCTAATGCATGGAATCAATAAACAAATCTATTTAATTGGCAAATTAACTTCAAACTAACTCTTAAACAAAAAGAAAGCATTGCATATTAAACTAATTAGTAAGCTAGAAATTAATTTAAACAGACTGGAAATTAACTTAAGCAAGTTCATGGCAGGACATAAATAAACAAAACTGAATCTAACTGAAAGCAAACTATTTCATATAAGCAAATTCATAACAAGAAATAAATAAACAAGACTGAATTCAAATGGAAGCAAACTATTTTATATGTTTGGAAATAAAGACTGAAAACAATACTGGAATGAAATGACTGTAAATAAAATAACTAAAAGCAAATGAATGAAAGCAAAGCTATGCATGCATCTACTTGTTTAACTGCTGAAATAAAACTAAGCTAATGCAATACAGGAAATCAAATAACATTTACTATTATCTAATGAAAACAAACTAGAAATTAAACTAGTCTAGCTAAAACAAAAAAGAAAGAACTGAATTAAACAAAGAAATGAACCTCTGGTTGATGAGGGGCCCTCTCAACAATCAGGGGTGATGTCTGCTAACTCCTACTCAAACGCAATCTTCAATAGCAATGCATACAACTCTTTATTGAAATTCAGAAACAAAATTACAGTGTTTATGAACTGCTTAACAAAATACTTCTCTAACTCTCTCCTGACTAACTCTGCTCTTTATTCAGAGACTGATATATATAGTTTACATGAGAGATGAGCAAGTCGACCCTCAAAGGTCGTCTGCTCTCTAATTTTAGTCAATCTTTAAAGTCACATAATTGATTTCAGCAACCAATGCATGGATGTCTTCCTTCTCCAACGCAAGCGTGACCTCTACAGTGTGAACGTGGCATGATATTCCTCCTTAGCGTGGTTGATGGACTGGTGTTGAACGCAGGCATTGTACACAACAACAGGTTTCTAGAACGCAGGTCCCTCATCAGCACGAGCGTGTGAGCTGGTGGTGTTGTGGAGAGCGAGGGAGGCAACACAGTCGGTATTCTAGAACGTAGGCCATTTTATCCCTTTGAATGGCGTGGATAGTGAGCAGCTAGGTGGCGAGAGAAGGAAATTGCAAGCTGGTGTGCTATCCAGAACATGGCTTTATTACCTAGACACGTGGATGATCAGTTTGGTTGCAGGTTGTTTCATGTTTAAATGCCCAAAACCGGTTATGGACAGCGCGCAAGCTGATGGGCGAGCTGAACGAAACACTAAGTCGTGAGCTGTATATATTGTGTGTCGATCTAGGGCAAACATGGAAAACCACCAGCGAATTTTGCACGATGGCTAGATGACGAGTTGAATGCGAAGCTGGATCGTGAGCTGGACATATTGTGCGAAAGGAAGGCTGAATGCGTTTTGGTGTTAATTTTCTCAAACAAACTATAAAATCTACAAATGAATATACATGTCAAATAATACATTAAATATGCTTTAAATAATATATTTTTGAGTTAATAAAATCATAAAATTATATTAATAACCAAAGTTGAATTAACATCAAATTTGTTCTTACCTTGTGCTGAAATAACGATCTACATGACATAAAATATATTAAAGATAATAAAATATGTGTTTAAATGTGTTATTTAATTGCCAAAAATGATAATAAAATGAGGTTCAACACTCTTCTATGAAAGAAGTTAGTTCTTCCAAAGCATCTTCATACTTTACAAGGGCTAAACAACTTTTCAAGTAATTTTTCAGTGCACTCACCCATCCTGTCAATTTCTCTGAGACAGATTGGTCAAACGTTGGTGGCATGTCATGTACTTGTCCTTTATTTAAGTACAGGAGAAGTTCCCGAAGTTGAAGCACCATTATTCCTACCCATAAGTTATGTACAGGCCTTGAAAACCCCCTTTCTCCTTTTGTACATTGAACGACGCCCATCACTATGTTGCTGGTTGAATCTGTATATTTTGGAAAGGACCCCCTTTATCCGCTACTATTGCAGCTCCTCCCCAAGTGATAACTACAATAGTCAAGGAATTTTCTTTGGGCTTGGCCATAATATTCTCAACATTCTAATTTGTATCATGGAGATTATTCTAATTTTGATTTGTCTTTGCTTTCTATTTCGCAATAAGCTGTGGAAAATATTCAATTGTATGATCTAACGCTTTGCAATAAGAACACATTGATGTCGAATTCGTGCAATATATTGCATAGTGCCCTCAGTTGGACACAATTATAATACATTAATTGACCTCGACCTTAATAGATCCTCCTCGCCCATGGCCATGAAATCCACCTCTTGGATGGTTAAATTGCGCATTTGCTTTTCAGCTTCAGCGTTCTCATCATCCTTCATTAAATAAGTATCGACAGTGTGTTCTTGGAGCAATATATACCCTCGACATTATTTTTCATCGTTCTCAACAGACCAATAGAACTTACAATAAATACTTTCAAATATACTTACTATCTTCTATATATAGAGCCATTCCTCTAAACGATGCCCTCTTGTTTGGCAAAATCGTTACCACGACATTCCTGACTGACTACACGGGTTCGGTGCTCCAGAAGCAAGATAGTCATGAAAATTTAGACAATTATCCTTATGATGTTTTTTTGACCTACATTTGGTACACTAGATTTCTTCTTGAACCTCCTTTTCTTTCTTGATATCTCGAATCTATAAAGGACATGGCACTAAAATGAAAAACATGTCTTCAATTTGTTTTTTTCTTCACTTGGATGAGCTGATTGAACTACTTATTACTGAAGGACTTTGTGAAGAATTTGTGAAGTCCATGATCATGCGCCAAAGCATCTTTTTCTTCTCTATGAAAAACAAGTGGAGAGGCTCCTTGTAGCTCATCATTTTATGGTGGAGGAGCATTATTTGAATGGTTCTTGTTGTCAACATATGTTGATATAAAAACATAATAAGTAAAGGAAAAGATATATGTGCATACGCCTTCCCAAAGAGTAAAAGAATCAATAAAATCACTTCCTTGTATAGCTGCAAAATGGTGAACTGGACAATATATATTCCTTCCAAACTGATGTAGCACCTTCCCAATTATGAAGTGCGACTTAAGAGAATATGAAATATCAGAATTATTTTCATATGGAGAAACAAAAACTAGAGGTATAGTGTCTCCATGAGTATACAAGGACATAGTAGGAAAAGGATGTGCAACTAGGTAAAACTGATGGATGAGTACTTTTGAATGGTATATGGACTTGAAATCTGAACCATAAATTATTAGATCAGATCCAATAAAATAATTTCAAAGATGACTAATGACATGGATAACCAACCAGTGAAAAATAAACAAGACGTGAAACCAACATAAACAAGTGACACTACATAGGAATCTAAGGATGAAATAACTAGCGAACTTGGGGTTTGTATAGTCTTATGAGTATTCAAAGGATGGGTAAATGGTATGGATGATTTCATAACCTACGTATCATACTGCAAAATTACTTCTAAATCAGAATCATAAGCATTTGAATGGAGTGAGAAAGAGTTGGATAAAGACAAGTCAGGAACTAGTGAAAAAACACAAGTACTGGGAGATGGATCTAGTGAACTGATAGGTGATTTTTCCAATGAAGACATTGATATTTCTGATTCAGGTATATTAGAAAATGAATCTAGATCGGAGAATTGAGAAAATCATTTAACTCTGGAACTCAAAGCATAACTAGTATTACCTTGGAACTACACATTATGACAGTTATCTAGGGATTCAACAAGTTTCTCTGGTTCGGTTTTCTTTGCAAAGTTTGGTACATCAATGTTATGCTTTTCAAGCAAGCTAGTCATGATTTCCATTTTCTTCTTGAAACAATTTTTCTTAGAGTGATTACCTTTTCTCCAATAAGAACACTTGGAAGAGCTCCCTTTCTTCTTGGCTTTCTTCATGGAATTCGAACCTTCATTAGTAGAAATGAAATCATCTTCATCATTTGACTTTGGCTTCTTCTCTTTCACTTTTTTATTTTATTTGGACTTTGCATTCTTTCTTCCTTGAACTACAAGAGCATGATATTTTCTTTTGGATATTTTAAGAGTTCCCATCTGAACCAATTTGTCTTGCTCTTTAGTAAGTGAATCAATTAATGTACTCAAAGAAGGAATTTTCCAATTTGAAATAGCAAGCCTAATAGCATGGAAAGTTGACACACAAACTGAGTATGCAAGACCCAAATTTGAAACTATGGAAATAATCAATTGATCTTCCTTCTTCTCAATCCCACATTGCTTGAGAAAAAGAATAAGTGACTTGACCATGGTGAATAAACCTTCCATAGATTTGAAACTGCTTGGACTCAATGAGATTAGTCATTCTCTAATTGTTGTGCTCTTATCTCATCTTGTACTCCAAAGAGAGACTCAAGTTTGTTCCACACTTGATTTGGAGTGGTCAAACCATCAAGATGAAAAAAGAATAATCTAGAGAAATTGAGAGACAACGCAATCCATATGCTTTATCCATTCTATTATGCCACTTTGCTTTCTCAACAATAACATTTGGCTCATTCACTAAATCCAATCTTGGATTTCCATTCATGATAGTTGAAAGGAGTCAGAATCATATCCAAAGAAAAATCCATGCTTTGTTGTTTTTATGCTCCTAGAGATTCTCTCTGCAACCTGCACACACAAAAAATTTGGAAGAAATATTTTGTAAGCTTAATCAAGCTCTTCTTCATAGAGAGATTGGATGTCCAATGCGCTCCTAGAGATGTAGAGTGTTGATAGCTTGAGCTCCTTGCTAGAATGTAGAGATTAATAAACCCTAAGCTTTGATATCATTTATAGCTTGATATATTGAGCAACCTTACTCTGATACCATGTATAAATAAAGTAAGTGTCTCTAGCTACAAATATATTTCTTACAAAGATGCACAATAAAAATAGAGAGAGGAATAATGAGACTGAACACAAGAGAAGTGAAGAATGATTGGAAAATATTCCATATATTATTATTCAACAATAGTGTACATAAATAAAACATCCTTGAGAGACAAAATCGAATTACTAGGAGACAACTCATGCTAGCTCATAAAGCGGGTTTACTAAATATGAAAAAACCCCATAGGTGACTAAATCACTTTCCAAATCAGTCCAATATATCACGAATTTGATAAAGCATGAATTAGTTATGATGAGTGATGGAAAAGCTTACTAATCATGAAATCTAGTGAGAAAATCATGGAGGATGTGTTGGCTACAAAAGATAGCAATTTCCTAGCTAACTAACTTTACCTTATCCACTGAAAATCAGGAAAAGCAAACTAAAGGAAGAAAAGGACAGGAAGGCACAGTTACTAATCTAGGCAGTGAATAAAGTTGGAAGAATCTTATCAAGAATTAGTATAAGGTACACCTGGGGTATTTATGGCAAGTGTTGACGAAGTGGTGGTGTATGGAGGCCAACTACCTAGTCTAGTACGTAGGAAGTTAACCAAAATGATTAATTAATTATATACTAAGTATGGAGTGGGATTTTAATATTCTGACAAAGAGCCACCAGAAGTAAATCGCCTTCAGTGCTCAGCAACAAAACTATAACTGAGTCAAAATGGCCATTAGAGGGGAAACGAGCAGAGATGAAATGCCATCAATTCTCATTTTGAACAATTAAAAGAATGCACAACAACCATGATCGAATATAAGTATTTACAACGCAATGCAACTAGCTAGAGGTCAAATGTGAAAAATGTCAAAATGGGTGAATTTACAAAATAATTTTCTTAAATTTCATCTAAAACACACAAATGTTAGATAATTATACCTGAATAAATAAATAAATAAAAATTAAGAAACATTTTATCTTGAATGCTAGGTCCTACTGCTAGATTCATCTTGGCTCTGATATGAAAGTGTAATATGTTAGAAAATAGGATCGTAGAGCAATAACAGTTATACAGTTAAATAATTAAACAAGATGCAAAACACATTAAACACATTAGAAAACAAGATGCAAAACACATTAAACACATTAGAAAAGAGACACAGATATAACATGGTTCACCCAAGATGGGCTACGTCGACACAAAAAATTCTATTCCTTTCTATTATACCATCCAACAAAATGAAGGGATACAACCTGCAGCAACCCCACTGCACTTCCTCTTCATGATCTCACAATCTCTCTCACACAATCATAGAGATTGTTTACAATGCTACAATACAATGCTCAGCCATATTACAATGCTTTTCTTTTATAGGGGAAATACCATGGGAAAATACTACGGGTCACCCAATACCATGGGTCCACAAAAATGTTGGCCAACAACGTCCCCTGCACCCCCCATCTGGGATGCATGTACAGTAAACCTGGGGTACAAACACAACTGATCAATAACATCTCTGGATCTAGAAGATTTAGCTCCACAACCAACAATATCCCAGTACTTGGAGACTGATCACAACAACTCCACCACTGCTGCACTTGCTAGACTATGTTCTGGACCTTGGACTTGGCAAATTTCTCATTTTCACCTTCATGCTTAAAGGCTAATAGAAACCGAGCAGGAACTCAATTTCTCTCTTGTTACTACCTCCGTCAACATGTCTGCAAGATTCTGGATAGCATGTATCTTTTCCAACTTTAACAACCCTTCATCTAGAACAGATCTTATGAAATGGTACTTGAGCTGTATATGTTTAGTCTTCGAAAGAAAGACCGAGTTCTTTTCAAGGTGAATGGCACTCTGGTTGTCATTGTACAACCTACTATTCTCCTGCTTCTTACCCAATTCCTCCATGAACCTCTGCAAGCAAATCATCTCTTTACTAGCCTCTGTAGCAGCAACATACTATGCTTCCATTATTGAAAGTGCAACAACCTGCTGTAGTTTCTAAATCCAACTTATTCTTGTTCCATCCACAGTAAAAACATACCCTGTGGTTATCGTCCTGCTATGTTTATCACCTTCCATATATGCATCAACATATCCCTATAGAATAGTGTCTGAACCTCCAAAACATAATGCCTGAGAAGTGGTACCTCTCAAATACTTGAGAATCCACTGTACTTGTTCCAATGCTCTTTACCTGGATTGTTCATATACCTACTCATAACTCCCACTACATGTCCAAAGCCTGGTCTTGTGCACACCATGCAATACACCAAGCTTCTAACCACTGATGAATAGGGAACCTTGGACATGTAGTATATCTCTTCCTGTGTCTTTGGACACACATCCTTACTTAGTTTGAAATGGATGGACAAAGGTGTACTAACTGGTTTTGCATTTTGCATTCTAAACCTCCCCAACACCTCATGTACTCACCTTGAGACAATGTCAATTTGTGATTTTTCTTGTCTCTTTTTATTCTCATACTAAGGATTTGCTTTGCAGCACCCAAATCCTTTATCTTCCCGTGTCTTTGGACACACATCCTTACTTAGTTTGAAATGGCTGGACAAAGGTGTACTAACTGGTTTTGCATTTTGCATTCTAAACCTCCCCAACACCTCATGTACTCACCTTGAGACAATGTCAATTTGTGATTTTTCTTGTCTCTTTTTATTCTCATACTAAGGATTTGCTTTGCAGCACCCAAATCCTTTATCTTCCCGTGTCTTTGGACACACATCCTTACTTAGTTTGAAATGGCTGGACAAAGGTGTACTAACTGGTTTTGCATTTTGCATTCTAAACCTCCCCAACACCTCATGTACTCACCTTGAGACAATGTCAATTTGTGATTTTTCTTGTCTCTTTTTATTCTCATACTAAGGATTTGCTTTGCAGCACCCAAATCCTTTATCGCAAATGATTTAGCTAGTTTTCTTTTGAGCACATTTATATCCTGCGTGTTAGACCCCGTAACAAGCATGTTATCCACATACAATAATAAGATAATATACCTTCCATTATCTAGCCTCTTGAAATAAACACAGTGGTCAGAATGACATCTACTATAACCTTGTTCTATCATGAACTTATCAAATTTTAAATACCACTGCCTTGCAACTTGCTTCAGGCCATACAAGCTCTTCTTCAACCTGCAAACCAAATTCTCCTTCCCTTTGACCTCAAACCATTGTGGTTGCTGCATATAAATCTCTTCCTCCAAATCCCCATGGAAAAAGGTTGTTTTTACATCTAACTATTCAAGATGCAAATCTTCTACCGCCACTAGACTTAAAATAGTTCTAATTGAAGTCATTTTAACAACAAGAGAAAATATTTCATCAAAGTCTATACCTTTCTTTTGTGCAAACCCATTTACAACAAGTATAGCCTTGTACCGTTTCTTGCCTCCATCTTCTTTCTTCAACCTGTAAACCCATTTATTCTGCAATGCCATTTTTCCTGCACGCAACGTAACCAAATCCCAGGTCTAGTTTCTTACCAATGAGTCCATCTCCTCATTCATTCCTTGCTCTCACTTCTTTCTAGTTTCTACCTACATTTCTTCTTCATAACATTCTGGTTCACCGGAATCAATCACCAATAAATAATACAATGAAGGAGAGAATCGTTTAGGGGGTCTACTTAACCTGGTATATTTTCTTACATTTGAAGGAGTTTGAGGTACCTGCTGCTGCTCTTGATTTTGTGGTGCCTTTGGAACTTCATTTTCTTTGATTTCATCAAGCACTGTGTAGTCTGTGTTTTCCTTTTCCTCTTGCTTTCCCTCCAACTGATCTTTGTACATAACCTTTTTATTGAATACTACATCTCTACTCCTAATGATTTTGCGTTTTTCATAATCCCATAAACGATCACCAAAATCATCAACCTCGTATCCAATAAAGGTACTTCTCTTTGATTTAGCCTCAAGCTTTGTTCTATTTTATTTATCAATATGGACAAATGCTTCTCAACCAAAAGTTCTTAGAAATGAGTAGTTTACATTTTTACCTGTCCATGCCTCCTTTGGAATTCCACCATCCAAAGCGCTTGAAGGTCCTCTGTTTATTAAATAAATAGTAGTATCTACATCATCAACCCAAAAATGTAAGGGCAACCTTGCATGCAATCTCATACACCTTGCACGCTCCACGATCATTCTTTTCATCCTTTTTGACACACCATTTTCTTGTGGTGTTCCAGGGACTGTCTTCTCTCTGCGAATCCCATTGTATGAACAATAACTATAAAACTCCTTGCTGCAGTATTCACCTCCATTATCATATCCAAGACATTTGAAATTTTTTCCTGTCTCATTCTCAGCCAAAGATTTCCACTTCTTAAAAGTATCAAACACATCAGATTTTTGTCTAATACAATAACCCCAAGTTTTTCTTGTTGCATCATCTATAAAAGTAACATAATAACAAGATACACCAAGAGATTGTATGTACATGAGCTGGTCCCCATACATCTATATGCATAATATCTAAATTTTCACTCTTCTTATGTTTCCCAACCCTGAGAAATCTAACTCTCTTTTGTTTTCCATAAACACAGTTCTCACCGATCTCTAAATTACCTACTTCAAATATGGAAGCAATTTCCTTGAGTGGAGAATTTGCATCCCCTTCTCACTCATGTGGCCAAGCCTATGATGCCACAACATTGCACCTGTTTCTCTAGAAAATACAAAGATAGAATAATCAGTATTATGAGGACATAAATACAATGTACCTACCCTATCTCCTTTTGGTATTACCAGTGCTCCTTTAGTGATCTTCCACCACGTTTTTCCAAACATAGACAAACACCTGCTATATCCCAACTTCCTTGTTGAGATCAAATTTATTTTCATTGCAGGAATGTGCCTCACATCTTTTATCATCCATTCATTTCCATTTTTTAACTTAATATNTCCCCCAATAAAACATGTCCAAAATCACCTTGAACATAATCATGAAAGAATTTCCTATGGGGTGTAGCATGACATGAATCCCCTAAATCTACTACCCAGTATTCACTAGTATTATCTAATGCAATAATCAAAGCATCTTGTAACACATCACCTACTACATTCACTTCCTCAGTGGTCTCTTGTTGCCCATCTCCTTTCTTCTTTGGAGCTCTACACTCTTTCTTCAGATGTCCTCTCTTACCACAATTCCAACACTTTATTTTTCCAAATCTGGACTTGGATATGCTCTTTCTAGACTTGATGTGATTGCTTGGGCTCCTTCCTTTCTCCTTTTGTCTCCCTTTTCTCTCCATGGTCGACGCATTACCTGATGTCTCACATGTGCTTTTTATTCGCATTTCCTTGCTAAGAATAACACCAACAATATCATCAAATTTAAGAGTGTTTGAACTAGGGAAAAAGTTACTTACAACCATGACCAAGATATTCCAACTTTATGGCAATGAGCACAAGATTAGAAGAGCCCTAACCTTGTCATCAAAGTTCACGTTTACAAAAATTAACTGACTCGTAAGTGTATTAAACTCATTTAAATGGTCAGCAACGGATCCACCTTCTAACATATTCATATTAAATAAACACTTCATTAAAAATACCTTGTTGGAATCCGAGGGTTTTTCGTAGAGCTTAGCCATTGCGCTCATCACACCCTCTATTTTTTTTCTTTCGAAATATTGAAAGCCACCGACGAAGCCAGGCACAACCGTATTGTTCCAAGTGCCTTTCTATCAAGAACGCCCCATTCTTCATCCTTCATAGTCGTCGACTGTTTTGTTTTTCTGCCAAATGATAGGTACAGATCCTTCTAGTACAGATAGTCCTCCATTTGCATCTTCCATAACTGGTAGTTTTGGCCGTTAAATTTCTCAACCCTAAAATTTCCTTCTTCCGCCATTGATCCCACTCAAACCAGGAACCCTTCTTTCCTGTGAGTTTACCAGACAAATAGACCTTTTGGATCTAATACCAATTGTTAGAAAAAAGGATCATAGAGAAATAAAAGTTATACAATTAAATAATAAAACAAGATGCAAAAGACATTGAACACATTAGAAAAGAGACACAGATATAACATGGTTCACCTAAGATGGGCTATGTCCAGATAGAAATCGCCAGTCCTTTCTATTATACCGTCCAGCAAAATGAAGGGATACAACCTGCAATAACCCCGATGCACTTCCTCTTCATGTTGGCAAGGGGTTTTGGATCAGTCAGTTGTGCAGTGCTCAGAAGACACCATGCAAGGTGGAAGATAGACTACTTTTGAATATTTTTTGTCACTTTTTGTACTTTTTGACCATATTTTGCGAATATTAGTCATTAGTTGGTAGAGTTAGTTAAAAATTAGTTAGGAATAGTCCGATTGGACCATGAATGTAAAGGCACAATCCTATAAATAGAAGAAGAATTGCAAATGTAAATATATGGCAGAAGGAGAATTGAGAGTTTAAGGATCAATTGAATTGTTGTCTATTTTGAATTTGTGGTTGATTGCACAGAAGCTAGTATGATAAGAATGAAGTTGATCTGAACTGTTGTTATCGTTTTGTTGTTATCTTTTTGTATCTTTTTGTTTTCTGTTCTCCGAACCCAATGATGAATGTGAAGTGAATCTCTGACATGGATCTATGATGTGATGTTTACTGCTTATTAATAATGTTATCTTTCTAGATCTGTTTTCACACTTGTAGGTCTGTTATGGTTATGAATGAATGATGCGATCTATGAAAAGCAATGATGAATGGTTTTGTTAATAATTAAGTAACTGATCATATCTGGTAGATAATTTAATGAATTGTTCTGGGTTGTGCCAACAAATGGTTCTATTGTTGGGACCTTGTTGCGACTAAGAGGAGGATATGTGGCATCTGACGCAACCAGAAATTCAATATTGGTTTGATCAGAAGCTACGAGAGTTTGTTGAAGCATAAAATCAAAACCCTTAACTGACGATGGACAAGTGGTTGGCAATATATATACATGAAGGTCCTCATGAATACTTTTTCTGTGAGTTTCCCATCATACTATACGAGTGGTTGGCATGATTGACTTACAAGAAGACAAATTTCCCAGGAGGAGAGCCAACATCCTGGACCCATGAATTAATCCAGGAGTTGCAGGAAACTGAAAACAAAGCATCACGAGTCGTTGACGTCTAGCTAGATAGTATCCTAGAAGGATATATCACTGAATTTGCAGTTGACACTACCAAGTCCTAAAGTGAAGCGAAAAGGGAATTGTTCAACGGACCCAGAGGTAGGTTCTTATTGTCTCTACAATTGTCAATTAACATGCTTGTATGTGAAAAGGGTATACTGAAGACCCACCTTGAGTACTAGAACTCCAGTGTGTAGAGGCAGTGGATATCGCGACGAAAGGGGGGAGACGAATGGGAAGATAAGGCGTAGATGGGTGCAAATTTCGATGAGACTGTGAGGAAAGCTGAGGAAGAAAATGGTCTTATGAGGGGAGGAGCAAGGTTTCGACAAGAGAAGAGGTAGAGGATAGGGGAAGGTCCTGCTGTGATCAAAATGTAGGAGCATGAAGGAAGGCCACACAGGACGAAGCGACCCTACAGTGACGAAGAGGACGACTAGACCCAGACTATGCTTAGAATAGCAGTAAGATCAAACCCCAGCAACAACGTACCCACACCTCCACGCACTACTCCATATTCGGGAAGAAACATGAGTTCCACGTCGACTTGCCCGATGTGCCAGCAGCATTCTAGTAGTATATCAACATCTGTAGGAAGAAGGCCCAGGATGGCGGGCGACGATACAAAGTTACCTTTATTCTATGGGAATGGGAGTGATGATCCCGACCAATATTGGTTTCTATGTGAGGCAGTATGGATTGTCAGATAGGCCATGGATGATGATGTTAAGAAAGGCTAATTGGGGACTACTCTTTGGGATAGTGCGCTGGATTGGTACATGAAATTTATACAAGTTCCTATGGGAACCCCTGCAAAAACATTGGATGAAGTCAGGAGAGGACTGATTGAAGAATTCTGAAAAAACTAAAGTCTGAAGCAAAATATATTATTGAGATAAAAGAGATTAAACAATTTCCTAATGAGACCGTTTGGGACTTTGATCAAATATTTAAGACACTAATGGCGAGAGTTAGCTTCGATATGAGCGACGTTCAACACAAAGAATGTTTTATTGCAGCATTGGTACCTCATATCCTGTAATCTCTAATGCAATAGAAGATTGTGACATAGAGCGAGGTTTTGGAGATCACAATGAAGTTAGAAGCCTCACCTATTGGGGAGAATGCAGCTGGTATGAACCAAATTCAGGTGCAGCTGGAAAACGTGATGCTTCAATTGCAAGATATTAAGAAAGGGAAAGAGAACCGCGAAGACCTTTGGTGCACTGGTTGTCACGTAGATGGACACACTAAAGATACTTTCCCTGACTTTCAAAATTATCTACTATTTGGGGTTCCGAACCCATTGAGTTGCGCCAACATACCATGGTGTCACATATGTCAAGTCTACGGGCATCGGCATGAAGAATGTAGCTACATGCAGAAGATGGTGATGAAGCCAGCGAACCTATACTGTTCAGTTTGTGGATCTATGGGGCATGAAGATAAAGACTATCGTGCATATGAACTACTTCAGGGAAGGACATAGGATTCATACTTTGTGAAGGGTGAAGATCATCATGCAGTACAACAACCACAGCCGCAACCTTAGGTGGTAAACTCTCGACCTCAACCATAGTATACACCACTGCCGCAGATACAATTTATACCATCGCAGCCGCAACCACATTTCACACCGCAACCACAATATAATCAATTGACGATGGCTCCGCCACAACCATAGTATGTTCAGGCAGCGCACTACGTTCAATAGTAGCCGAATCCCTCTCCACAGCAATTGGCTCAGCCGCAGTACCAGCAGCAAGGAGGATTCCAAGGAAGAGGAGGAGGCTTTGGAAGAGGAGGAGGGTGAGGTCACAAACTTGTCCAGTGTTACAATTATGGGGTATTTGGACATTACCAGAGAGATTTCCCACACTTAAAGTTTTCATGTACATATTGCACCATAATTGATCATACTGTTGAGAACTTCCCACAACTAATCGCAAGATGGCAGGCCGGGAATGTTCCTCAGTTATAGAATAGGAACCAGTTGCAGAATCAAAATCAAATACATAACCAGAATCAGTTGCAAAACTAGGCTCATAATCAAATTCCACTTCAGACTTAGACTGTGAATCAACCAATGAACCCACTGATAAATCAAAATCCACCATTGAATCAGACTCTGCCAATAAACCAAATTCAAGGATCGACAGTTGCAACGATCTCAGTAGAGGACAGAACAAAGGATCTTGACGTTGCCATCATCACTCGTGGAGGTGTGACGACTGGAGAGGATGGGACACGCTCATAGGTTCGACTGGCTGGGAAGAAGAAGGCGTCATTCAATATTGCCATAGAAAAAAGATTCATTCTTTAAAACTCGAGATGTGATCGGTAGAAATCTTGGTAAGTCACCTGTCTATGAAATTCCCTCTGCTTTTGATTCTTCGTTAGAGGTAGGATCATCGCAGCAGCATGGTACCTTGCAACACTTCTTTGAGATTTGCTTGTCATTGGAAAGAGATCTTGATGCTCTGGCTGAGAATGAAAATTTGTTACCCCACCCGGGTAAGGAGCAGACAGACTTCGTAATGAACTCTTTACAAAATAAAAAGACGGGCAAAGAGATGGCATGAACATTCATATTGGGGACTATGAAGTAGATTCAGTAATTCTAGATCTGGCCTCAGATGTAAATATCCTAACAAAGCAGACATGGCAAAAGATGGGGAAACCAACATTGGGATGGTCCCCTATGTAGCTACGATTGGCTAATCAGGCCAAAGTGCAACCAATTGGCTGAGTGTCAAACGTGGATGTTATGGATGTTGAAGGTATGAAGACCTATGCCAGTTTCGATGTAATTGAAGTTGTTGATGGTGGAGGCTCTTATCCCACATTGCTGGGGATCGAATGGGCCAATGATAGTATGGTGGTGATTAAATTCAAGAAGTGGATGATGACATTTGAGAATCAAGACATCAGAGTCATCGCTCCTATCGATCCAACCGAAGGACGAAGATAAATTGAACCAGTGAAGGATGAACTTGCCAAAGGATGGGATCACGCTTACAACATTTTTGAAGATTACATCCACCCCACTACTAACGAAGAACTCGATTGGCGCAGCGCTAGCTCTGCGTCTTCTGATTCTATTGATGAGTTAGAGAACTGGCAAAACCTAATGCACGAGGTATCATTCAGGAAGTGTGGTTTGATCACGCAGTCGTTGTGCCATGCCGCGACTGAGATTGTCGAATTGAAAATTTACGAAGGGCTACCTGAGTTGTCCATGTTCTTAATGGGGTTTGAAGAGAAGGTATCAGAACCACAGAGATTTTTGGCACTGGAAGAAGCCCTAAAGGCTACTCTAGCACGCTGGTGGGAGAATCATAAAAAGAGAATTAATGGATGGGTGTAGTGTCGACAGTTGATGACAATTCACTTTGGCGACACAGAAATGTATCACACTGGGAAGTATGATGGGTGGAATGACCCTAGAAGCCATTTGATGGATTTCCAAACATTGTGGGCATCACACCCAAAGGATGAATGGGTCCATGCCTTTATTCACACCTTGGAAGAAATGCCTAGGGCATGGTATATATCTGCAGAGTTGTGCAGAGAAATAACCACTTGGGAGGAGTTGATGGTTTGCTTTGCTCATACATATAGTTTTGCAAATGCCAATACCGATGTCAACAATGCACTTCAGATCAATCAGGATGTGGTATTAAAAGTAGTGCCGGTTGTATATTTAGTGGACCCACATGCGCATTGCCACATGCAATCGATGATGGAATGTTAAAATGTGTATGGAGAACCTGAGGTTGATGATGAGCTAAAAAATATCAATATTCCAAAAATAGAAGGGAGTAGGGATGTCGCAGCACCAGATATACCAATTGATCTCATGAATCAGCCGCTGAATATCAGAAAAGTTAACATTGGGACATAGTAGAACCAAAAATTTACAAGTGTTGGGGACTACTGGGACGAAGAGACTATGGAAAATATCACGGATCTACTGCTTGAATTCCAAGATCTTTTTCCGACCAAATTATCTAAAATGAAAGGAATATTGGGTGATCTGGGAGAGATGAAGATTCCTTTAAATCCTGATGCAAAACCTGTAAGACAGAGACCATACTGCTTGAATCTGTGATACAAGGAGAGGGTTAAAGTTGAGATAGATAGGATGTTGGATGCTGGAATCATTGAGCCAGTGGAAGAAACATAATGGATCAATCCTATGGTGGTCCAAGACAAGAAAACCGGTGAAGTTTGAATCTGTGTCGACCTAAGAAAATTGAATGATTCTTGTATGCATGGCTTATTTCCAACACCAATCACAGATGAAGTACTCGAAGGAGTAGGCGGTCAGGAGATGTACTCTTTTACAGATGGATTTTCTGGCTATCACTAGATAAGAATCACAAAAGAAGATCGACATAAAACAATATTGTAATTGAATGGATTTGTTTACAATACACAGTAATGCTCTTTGGGTTAAAGAATGCATCTACGATACTTTCTCGGCTTGTTGTCGATTCATTCAAATATTTCATTCAAAAATTCCTGCAAGTTTATATGGATGATTAGGCATTGTATGGTCTAATTAAGGATCATCTGGCAAACTTGCGACTGTAAATTTGAGCATATAGATCTGTAGACAAATACACAACTCACAAAGAAGATCTCACAATTTACTCAACAATTGAAGAATGAAACCGTGCAAAAGGCTTGCAGCTGTGAATGCTTTCATTAATAAAAAAATTAATCCAGATGATAATTACAATAAAGTAAAATGGCTTTAATAGCCACAAGCAATTCGAATCCACATGAGGAAGTTCGAATTGATTAGACTCTACTTGACTGTAGGTAACAAAGACTTTGTCTAAATCACTATCGGAGGACCCAGTAGTTAACTGTCCTTTTCTAAACCATAGCCGGAGTTCATCGGAGCTCTAAAACACAACCAGGTGTTACATTTAGTGTTGATTAATGGTTAACTGACTGTGGTAGGTGAGAAATGCACCCCACATGTGTGCAATCAAGTAAACCTAGCGCTAACTGAATGTAGAGTACTAGAACTGAATGTAACTGACTCCTAACTTGGCTTGACTAGTCATTAACTGAAGTGAACTGACCTTGGTTGGTTTCGGCATTCCCAGTGGATTCCTAAATTGTAGGGATTGATCTAGGAGGCTCCTAAAATTATGCAATCAAGTGCAGTAAGTGGCAGTGAGCCTCAATTAGTGTTCCCCACACTTTAGTAACTGAAACATGTGCCCCAATTAGGTCAAGTTTACCTAATGGTGCTAATGACTATAAATAGACTGGATGGACTCCCGATTTAGACATGACTCCCGATTTAGACATATGACCAAATTTGGACAAGGGAGGATTAATAATCCTAACACCCCCCCTGAATGCTAACTTGGACAAACTGGGGGCCCTGGTAACTAAGACCATAGGTCACCCATTACATCAAGTAAAATAAAGTAACTGCTTAATACAAGGAGCCAGGGCAAAAACCACATGGGAAAAAAGCCCTCCTTCTAGCTAAGCAGGTAGACTCAGGTCTCAAGTTTGAAAAAATTGAAAATATGTTGCTACAATCTTCATCTCTATGAGGTAGTGAAGCAGCATGCATGGTGTGCTGTGCACAGGTATTCTGGGGCCTGGCATGTAGACTTCTCCTTTTTCTCCAAAAATGATGATGGAAGGAAGGAGGAATGTAACTTTTGTCTCTTGCTGAATGAAGAGGTGTATGATCATATCCATTCTTCTGAATGCAGTAAGACTGAGCCCTTGCCATATTGCATCTTACAGGAATCCTATTGCATCTCTCTGAAGGAGGCAAAATAGTATGGCATAGCGCAAGAGTCTTTCCTTTCTTAGTGTCAGGTGAGTTTCCAGTCATCTTCCTAGCTTCCAGTTTGGAAGTAGGGACTGAATCTAGATCTGAGTCACCCTGAATCTTAATGTCATAAACTGATATAGATGGATCTACAATACTAGTAGAAGTTGTAAAAGAAGTAAATGCAATGGTTTTACCTTCCCTTGCAGGTGGCTGGTGAGAGTGCACTGGTTCTGAAGGAGGCATGAAATGTGAGAACTCATATGCTCTTGAAGCATGATTTGCAATACCCTTTGCTATGATGCTCCCAGTAGAGATATATGTGATCTCCACTGAGTCAGGACCAAAGATCACTCGCTTTGGAGATCCAGTATGGGTCATCTGATAGACAGATAATAGGTTTGAAGCCAGGGAGGGAACAAACAACACATCTTTGAACCTTCCATGTTCAAGTTGGATAGAGCCCTTCCCTTTGGTTTGCACTTTACTGTTATTTCCCATTTGAATACTAGGACCATCAAAGGACTGAAAAGAAGAGAATGATTCTCTGGATGCAGCCATATGGTTGGAAGCTCCAGAATCAATGAGGAAGGCAGGTGTTGATGTGCAGCAAGCTTTCAGTGCATGTCCTTTCCTTTGGTATTCTTCTTCTTCTTCTTCAGAGTCTTCCTTCCTTGCGCTAGCAGGTACATAAATGTTGTGCTTTTTCAAAAGAAGAGCCATTTCATCAAGTTGTCTTCTCATACAGGAGCTTTCTGAATGGAAGCCCCTTCCACAGTAAGGGCAAAGGACCTTGCCTTTACCATTCTTCTTGCTTCTCTTCGAACCTGAAGGTTCTTTTGACTGCTCAGACTCATCTCTTTGCTTCCCTTTGTCATTCACTACCTTATCTCCTCTTGCAACAAGAGCTAGATCTTTGGGATATCGAATGATCCCCATTTGGATCGATTTATCATTCTCAGAAATAAGAGATTGGATGAACGCATCAAGAGTGGGCATCTTCCAATTTGGAGTAGTGAGCCTTACTGTTTGGAAGGTGGATACAAAGACTGAGTAGTCTGAATTGAGCTTTGTGAGAATAGCAAGGATGAGCTGATCTTCATCCTTCTTCACTTTGCATTGCTTCAACTGATATATCAGGTTCTTGAACTTTGAGAAGAATTCATTTAGAGATTCGAAATTTGATGGATTGAGAGTAATCAGATCATTTTCTAGCTGATGGATCCTCATCTCATCATGCTTATCAAACAAGGAAGCAAGCTTGTCCCAAACCTCCTTGGGAGTGTCCAAGTCTTGGATGTGAAATTGAAGATCTCTAGAGACTGAGAATTGCATGAGTCCAATGGCTTCATCAAGCATGTTCTTGTACTTAGCTTTGTCTTTATCTGATTCTGGCTCTTCCTCTGTTTCTTCTATGAGTCTGAAGAGATGCTTGGTGCGGAGCAATACTTTCATGTCATCCTTCCACTGGTGATAGTTGAAGGGAGTGAGAGGCTCCATTGGATGAGCCATTTTGAATGTAATAAGAAAGACTAAGCTGATGTAGCGAATGCAGTGAGGAGTAGAGGCTGCTTGTAGCGAATGCTGTAAGAAAAGTTGATAACCTGTCACACAATAAAACAAACAAAATGATCCGGTTGGAGATTCGAGGAGGAGAGGAGTCTTGTCCACCGAGGCTCTAATACCATGTAAATTTGAGCATATAGATCTGTAGACAAATACACAACTCACAAAGAAGATCTCACAATTTACTCAGCAATTGAAGAATGAAACCGTGCAAAAGGCTTGCAGCTGTGAATGCTTTCATTAATAAAAAAAGCAATCCAAATGATAATTACAATAAAGTAAAATGGCTTTAATAGCCCCAAGCAATTCGAATCCACATGAGGAAGTTCGAATTGATTAGACTCTACTTGACTGTAGGTAACCAAGACTTTGTCTAAATCACTATTGGAGGACCCAGTAGTTAACTGTCCTTGTCTAAACCATAACCGGAGTTCATCGGAGCTCTAAAACACAACCAAGTGTTACATTTAGTGTTGAATAATGGTTAACTGACTGTGGTAGGTGAGAAATGCACCCCACATGTGTGCAATCAAGTAAACCTAGCGCTAACTGAATGTCGAGGACTAGAACTGAATGTAACTGACTCCTAACTTGGCTTGACTAGTCATTAACTGAAGTGAACTGACCTTGGTTGGTTTCGGCACTCCTAGTGGATTCCTAAATTGTAGGGATTGATCTAGGAGGCTCCTAAACTTATGCAATCAAGTGCAGTAAGTGGCAGTGAGCCTCAATTAGTGTTCCACACACTTTAGTAACTGAAACATGTGCCCCAATTAGGTCAAGTTTACCCAATGGTGCTAATGACTATAAATAGACTGGATGGACTCCCGATTTAGACATATGACCAAATTTGGACAAGGGAGGATTAATAATCCTAACAGCGACCGATGCTAGAAATATGTCGACAACATCTTATCGCACTGAACTCCAAGAAGTGTATTTTCTATGCACCATTTGGGATTCTATTGGGCCACATTGTTTGCAAGCAAGGATTGTTGGTTGACCCTGTGAAGATAGTGCTTATTTTGAGCTTACCACCGCCGACAAATGTGAATATTCTTAGGGCGACACTAGAGCACACTGGGTATTATCCCAAATTCATCAGAGGATATGCTGCCATTACTGCCCCTATGGTGAAACTATTGAAGAAAGACGATGCATTTGTATGGAGTCTAGAATGTTAAGGGAGCTTCAACACCCTAAAGGCCAAGATGGCTTCCGCGCCAATACGTGTGTTCCTAGATAGGAACAAGGAGTTCCATGTCCATGTGAATGCATCATCTGTTGCGCTGGGAGTAGTACTTGCGCAGCCAGGAGAAGGAGATCTTGATCACCCAATTGCTTTTGCTAGTCATAAGTTGTCATCTGTTGATAAAAACTATACGGGCATAGAGAGAGAAGGTCATGCGATGGTATATGCGCTACAAAAATTCATGTATTACCTCCTAGGTGGTCATTTTAAGATGTTTACTGACCATTCTACTTTGAAGTACCTAGTCAATAAGCCTGTGTTGGGGGGTAAGATATGTCATTGGCTACTTCTCTTTCAGGAGTTTGATTTTTAAATAATTGTGAAACTGGGTCGTTTGAATGCTAGCCCCGATCATTTGTCTCGAATTCAGACAAGTGAGGATCCCACTAATATTGAAGAAGGGTTTCCCGATGCGCAGTTGTTCAGAGTTGACATAGAAGATGACTACTACGCTCAAATAATCCAATTTTTGGCAATGAGAATCACACCAGAGGAGTTTCCAACAAGTCAGAAGAAGCAGTTGGTAGTAAAGGCCTCAATTTTCAATTGATTCCTGGGAAGTTATACAAAATTGGCTCATATGATATTTTGCGGCATTGTGTCTTATCACATGAA
Source organism: Pseudotsuga menziesii (assembly GCA_001517045.1). Taxonomy (NCBI): domain Eukaryota; kingdom Viridiplantae; phylum Streptophyta; class Pinopsida; order Pinales; family Pinaceae; genus Pseudotsuga; species Pseudotsuga menziesii. The sequence goes on along the minus strand of LPNX010100932.1, from coordinate 891,879 downwards.
CAAGGCCAGATTTTGGAAGAAGCATATGCAGGAGTCTTTGGTGTACACTACGGAGGACAAGCTACTACAAGAAAGGTGCTTCATGTAGGGCTCTGGTGGCCCACCTTACATAATGATGCAACAGATTATGCATGGAGCTATGATGTCTGTCAACGCACTGGAAAACCATCATGATAGGATGAGATGTCGCTAGTACCGCAAGTAACCTTGCAACCTTTTGATAAATGGGTTGTGGATATTGTGGGTCCAATCAACCCACCTAGGAAGAGAAGTGGCGTGCAGTATATAATCACAACAAGGGACTACCTGACAAGGTGGGCGGAGGCTACACCAGTCGTGGATTGCACCGTTGTGAAAGCAACAAGGTTCCTATTTGACAATATTGTGACATGATTTGGATGCCCAAGGATACTAATGAGTGACCAGGGTAGTCACTTCATCAACCGCACAGTAAGAGCACTAACAGAGGAGTTGCAGATACAACACAAGAAAAGTACCCCATATCATCTGCAGGAGAATGGAACTGTACAAGCATTCAACAAGATCTTAGAGAATGCACTTACAAAGGTATGTAACGCTAACCGAGATGACTGGGATTTGAAGATTCCCGTAGTATTGTAGGCATATCGCACCACTTGCAAGAGATTAACGGGACAAACACCATTCAAATTGCTATACGGGAAAGAGGCAGTCATGCCTATGGAGTACATTGTTCCTAGTTTGCACATTTCAGCAACGACGGGCATGGATGATGAAGCAACACTAGAGGAGCGCGTGGCACAGTTGATACAACTTGAAGAAGAACTTTTTTTCCCAAGTTTCCATCAGTGCGTTGAGAAGGATCGACAGAGGGCTTGGCATGATCACCACATAAGGAACAAATAGTTTCAGCAAGGAGATTTGGTGCTGCTATATGACAACAAGTTCAAGAAGCATCCAGGTAAGTTACAGTTGCACTAGCTAGGTCCATATCTTGTTAATTCCATTACTTATGGGGGGGCACTTTAACTGCAGCAATTAGATAAAACGATGCTGCCAAAACTAGTGAATGGTAACCAGCTGAAGNTCGAAACCGCGCGATGCTTAAGGCACTGCACACTAAAAAAAAAAAAAATAGGAAGGATGAGTAGAAAAATGGAGGGCGCACCAGAAGGAAGTGGTTGCGCAAGCATAGGAGTCAGTAGCGCAGTTAGGAAGACAGACTATGATAGCCGCAGGGCTGTTCCATAATCAAATCAGTAATAAATACAAATAGTTAAAAGTAGTTAACCGACAACGCTTGTTGAAGTGACGCACATTTATGGTCGATCTGACTGTCAGATTGACAGGATAATCGATGGATTCGAGTCATTAATGACGAATTTGGTCATGATGATCACGTTTGATTTGGTAATGATGAGTATGGATCAACTTGATGCTATAAGAAGGTGCTCAACGTGGGTGGAAAGCACCACTGTGCTAAGGTGAGTTGCAAGAATTGTTCTATAGAGTTGAGTTCCAGAGCTACTGAGTGAATTACGAGAGTTGCAGAGTAAAGAAGAGGTTCTGTGAAGACTAGAACCTTGTGGGGCATTGCCATGGCATGCAGGGAACCCCACACATAGTAAATATTTCAAGTGAGAGGGACTCACCACTTAGACTAGTCACCATTGTTGAGGAATTTTCCAGTATGTCGTTCGGATTGTCGTTGATCACAAGGAAGAAGCGACGGGCATAGAAGCCTAGCTCTTCGGCGTCGACGAAGAGGCAGATAAGAACATTTGTAAGTGTGCAAGAAGATGCAGCTGCACAGATGGGGCCATATAGCTCTGGTGCCATGGAGTCAGCGTTTTGAACCAGGGTCTTCATTAAGGAGATCCCGGGATACATCGCTCCCACCTGACCTGGTGTGCATCCTAGGTAGCTAACTAAAAATCAAAAGTATGTGCCAAATATGCCACCGCTGCCAAAGGGGATGGTGTGCAACAAAGATATTGTCCCAGTATTAGTGCGGATGAAATACGATGATCACAACCTGTTGGCATTACAGGATGTAGAAAATGATCCCTATGAGTCTTTTCCCTCAGTTGTAGGTGGACCCATAGTGCATATCCCGCAGGGATGGGCGCAGGGGTTGGATAAAGCTGGGTTGCTAGGATTAATTAACATGTTGCACTTTGGTTGACTAAATGAGGCAAATGCATGTGTTAAGCATCTTTTGTCCCACTTCCATGGCGGGACGTTGTGGTTAGATACACCACTCCCAATCACAGTCTACTTGATATCGGATATCACAGGGTTGCCAAAGGATGGGCCAAACCCATCGCAACACTTCAGAGGCAGAGATAATGATAAGCGACTTGTTGCACGGTTGAAGCTGAAGTATGCCTTGTAGTAGGATGGCAGAGTGTATCGCATTGATAGCATCAATGATCAGGTGGTATGTATCAGCGCTAGGATCTTAGCAAGTAATATTGTTCGTAAGAATCGCCCCACCCAGTGCACTTCAGGGGTGATTGCGAGTGCAGAACAATGTGCAGAAGGGGTGCAAATGAACTGGGCACTCTTCTTGTTGAACCAATTGACAAAGGACACGGTAGCAATATAGGCCAGAGAGTAGCCTTTCACATATAGATAGCTATTGGTCCTCATCAAATTAGTGGCTTGGATGGAGCCAATGGATTACCAAGGGATGGAAGTTGAAGCAGTTAAGGTGTGCAAGGGCGCAAGGTATCAAAATCTGTGGTGGGTCGAGGAACTTGCTAGGAAAGAGGATTACACGATCCACTTTTGGGTCTACTGGGAAGCACTATAAGAAGCAGATGTCAAATTTCCCCAACTATCCAATGAGGCCACAACCAAATATCAGAGGATTGCTTGGTTCGCCATAGGACCGCACACCATTCATGTGCAAGATCGACACGACCCAATTAAACAATGGCTGCCCATGTATTACAAGGTAATGGATGAGGAATTGGATGCGACAATTGATGACTGGCCTGAAACATAGTGGGATCCGGTTAACGCTAATGAAGTATTAGCAGGACCACCATAAGATGCACCTAATGATCCATCATGAAGAGCTGACCAACAGATTTGCGATGACTCTGATGAGGAATCATCGACAGAAACTCCCACTAACCCAGAGGCACAATGCATTCTTAAGGAGATAAGGACTAAGAGGTGAATGGAGCAGGATGCAAGAAGTAACACAATTTAAGCAATGGAGGCACAACTACAACGGCTTGTCAAACCTGTCAATGACACAACCGATGTAGCCTCCATAGAATTGAAGAAGTCTGTGCATGAGAGATTCGCGGAGGTAATATCCCAATTGAACTATGTACATCATGTTGTTTTGAAAAATGTACCAGAGAGCGAGGATGTGCAGGACTATGCATCAATTAGCACCGATACACGGGTTAGGAATGTTGAGATTCCCCCGGCTGTGATTGACGCTGGACAAGAGGATGTGAACTCCTTACTGCAGCAGCTATAGAGAATTACGATGGATATCAATAAGTTGTCCACCCAGACCTTAGTAAACATGCAATAGGTCGCCAAATAGGAGTTGGACGATCGACATAAGGATATCAATGACCAGTACTTGAGGTTGCAAGAGGAAAAGGAGGTGCTGCAAAAAGAGGTAGAGGAATTGCATCATGCAAAGGCAACATTGACCACAGACAAAGCGCAGGAAATCAAGGTGCTGAAAAAGGCGCAGGAGGAATAAAAAATGAAGGCGACAGAAGAAATCACAGAGCTAAAGAAAGAAATCGACCGCCTTATTATTGAAAAGGAACACCTTTTTTCTAGTCATGAGGAAGTGGAAGAGTTTGTTACAAATGCTTGTCAACACATCTGTGAAAGCACTGCAAAGTTGGATGCAGTGGCAAAGGCAAAATGACTCAGGGAAGTTATCGCACAGCTACAACAGGACAACATTATTTTGAACGCTCTGGTCTACCCAGACACACCACTAGAGCAAGTTGTGAAACAGAAGGTTGCCATTGAGGAGATCGTGACACAGTTAGAAGAAATGGAGCAAGATGCCAAAAATATTACTGAGGCAATGACACAATTTTGGGGTAGTGTTGTTCAAGATGAACAGTTAGAGCAACTGACAAATCAGTTGCAGGAATCTGAGGGCTAGTTGGCAACACTAAAGACTACATTGAGGAAAATGCCACCAATTTTTCAAATTACACAGTCAACGGAGTTAAAGGAGCTACAACAACGAGTCGAAAAGGCTCAGGAGCGCCAACGAAAGCGCAATGACTAGCTCAACGAGTTCCAAGAAATTGGAGCCCAATTGTCGGTGAAAGAAGTCGTTGCACTACAGGCTGTGTAGGAGTTTAAGAAGGAAGTGAATGCAAAGATGGTGGAGCACCTATTAAAGCAGGATTTGCTTAGAAGTCAAGACCTTGCCGAGAAAATTAAAATGCAGGTAAAAGAAATCACTCATCAGTACGAAGACTTCAAGTTGAAAATCAACGAGTACGCCATGTCCAACTGACGTGGCTCGAGGGCGAGCTACAAGATTGTGTTGGGGACCTATTGGAAAGGGGTTTTGGATCAGAGGAAGACACCACGCAAGGAAAAGGTAGCGCACAAGGCGGAAGATAGACTATTTTTGAATATTTTGTGTCACTTTTTGTACTTTTTGACCATATTTTGCAGATATTGGTCATTAGTTGGTAGAGTCAGTTAAGAATTAGTTAGGAAATCGTCCAAGTGGACCATGAATGTAAAAGCCCAAGCCTTTAAATAGAAGAAGAATTTCAAATGTAAAGATATGGCAAAAGGAGAATTGAGAGTTTAAGGCTCAGTTGAATTGTTGTCTGTTTTGAATCTATGGTTGATTGCTCAAAAGCTAATATGATAAGAAGGAGGTTGAGCTGAACTTTTGTCATCGTTTTTCTGTTATCTTTTTGTCTCTTTCTGTTTTCCTTTTTTGCAAACCCAATGATGAATGTGAAGTGAATCTGCGACATGGATCTATGATGCGATGTTTACTGCTTATGAATAATGTTATCTTTCTAGATCTGTTTTCAACTTGTAGGCATGTTATGGTTATGAATGAATGATGCAATCTGCAAAAAGAAATGATGAATGGTTCTGTTAATAATTAAGTAACTAATCAGATCTGGTAGATAAGTTGATGAATTATCGATTCCCATAAGTCCTCTTCTATTCGGCAGAAATTTGGTCCCTTAAGCCCTCCGTCGAACATCTCGGATGAGACTTCATCCACTTCGTGGGTGTTGTCGGACAGGGTAAAACCTGTCTGGGCCAGTGCTCAGGGAGATCGCGGTGAGTCAAGTGTAGATAGAGTGGGAACCCCTTTTGACTGGATTTTTTTGGTTGGGGTTGCACCAACACTTCACACTCTCACACTCTCTCTCACACAATCACAGAGATTGTTTACAATGCTACAATACAATGATCAACTGTAGGTTCAATGATTGTCAAGGTAAAGAAGTGAAAATCTATGGAAGATAATATTCAGCCTAAAGACTCAACTAGAAGAGGAAAAAATTATAGAATAAGTAATGAGAAGAAAATTCAAGGAAAATAAATAAATACGTCAAAAGATCAAGTTTGAAGTTGTCTCGTTAAGGAAGGAATTGGAAAATCCAAATGATCAATTTACAAAGAAACTTGAAGAGAACTGAAACTTTGAACGAGATTCTCATTTATCAAAGGTCATAATTCATCAAAATAGGTCTTGGATATGATGAGAATCAGAAGAACCATGAAGAAGATACAAGCAAGGAAAATGAAGAAAATACTAAAAGCTATGCTAATGTTCTCAAAGGCTCCATCAACAATGAAAGCATCAGTAGGAAAATAAATTTTGGCCAATGATAACAATATTATTCTTATAATACCTCAATGGATGAGTTGAGAAGATTCTCTCCACCAAGAAGACCCTTCACACCTCGCTACCAAAATTTATTCATTGGCTACTATTTTTATTGCACTAATTTTGGTCATAAAGCAATAGATTGTAGAGCATATGTGAGAAGTGATCATGTGAGGAGTAGAGGTGCTTATAAGACCACAAAGGATGATTATGTGATAAACAAAACCAAAAATTATTATGGGTTTACTGACATAAACTATAATTCATTTACTCCCCTACTTGATTACAATATTGAAAGTTGTAAGTGCAATCACTATGGGTACATAGCTCGTTACTATAGAAGCGGCATAGTGGGATATTCTAACGAAAACATAGAAGAATATGTTCTTTCTAAATAGAAATAAGGATACTATAAGGTTTGTAATCAAAAGGACCATGAGAAGGAAGAATGTGGGCTTACAGTCTATGCCCAAGATAAAGGGACCCAATGGTATGTTGAAAGTGGATGTTGAAAACACATGATAGGGACCAAGCCAAGTTTATCACCTTAAATGAAGAAAAAGGAAGCAATGTTATTTTTGGAGATAATGCTTCTACAAAGATAGATAGAAAATGTATTATTAGTTCTTGATAATAGAAAGACTAAAACATAGAATGTATTGCTTGTTGAAGTGATAAAACATAATCTCATAAGTGTTAGTTTTAGCAAAATGTGTGATCAAGGTTACAAACTCACATTTGTTTCTAAAGGGTCTGAGATAAGGAAAGAAGATTCAAGAATATTAGTGGCAAATGCAACCAGAACCTCAAGCAATGTATACATAATCAATGAATTCAAATGAAAAAGATGTTATATGGGAGTGATATCCTTCTCATATCGTTATTAAGTGCTTGAGAAGAAGCATAAGCTAAGGGGGTGAAACCCTTTTCCATTGATGTCAAATGAGAATTGTAGACAAGGGAACAATTGCAGACAAAAGGTGAGTTGTAGAAAGGGGGAGTTACTGGAGGATTGTTGCAGATTCGACTAAGGGTTTCTATCAATGACAACGGGGAATATTGTTGGAAATATTGTTTTCATTGATGTCAAATACAAAGGGAGACAACAAATTTCCAAGATGAATAATAATATTGTTGAATATATTGCATCATTGATGTTAACGACAGGAGGAAAATGCATATGGACATTTTTGGACATTTGATGCTCAGTTTGGATACCTTATCTTTGAATAACTTTTCTCTATGAATACCTAGCTTAGATGGGACCATATGATATATGGTTAAAACACATATTCCAAGACCTTTATAATGATGTATGGAACTCCCTCTAACTCCATAGGGATGTGGAGATATGAAGTGTTAAAATAACCTTGTAAGAGTGTTAGGTCGACCCTACCAGGATATTGAACAATGTTAGGTCGCCCCAAAAAGGTTACTTAAAAATAGCATAAATAAACAGATATGATCCTCATTTTTTCATTCATTCATCCACTCATGGACATCTCTTAGAGGTGCACACTTCTAAGAATAAGAGAAAGTTTTCCACAGGAGAATTTGTGAAGAGGAAGGCTTGCTTAGAGATGTTTTATTAAAGGTTTTCTAGATTTTTACTTAAGATGTTTTCTTGGAGGCTTTCTATGGTTCTATAAGGGAGAGGAGACACACCTTGTGGAAGAGGAAGACTTGATGATCTTGGAATATTTTCTATGGGTTCTTCTTTGGATGAGGCCAAGGTAGAAGGTGATCGTACAAAATTATGGAGTTAATTTGAAGGTAACCTTATAGCATATTTGAAGTTGATTATGGAGCAGATATTAAGCATATTATGGACCATATTTTAAGTTGATCTTGGAGCATATCTAAAGTTGAATATATGACAGTATATAAGGTTGATGCAAGGATGATTTTGGAATAGATTTTTAGGTTATCACATGACAACTTTGAGGGATAATATAGGGATGATTATGGCAGATATTTAAGGTGATCATAAGACAATTTTGAGTGTTGATTATAAAGAAAATTTTGATGTAATTATGTCAACATTAATATATTTTTTCCACTAGTAGGTTGGTGCCTACAGATATTGCTAAATTTGTGATCAGTTGAGGAAATTGGTGTCTCTAGTAGGTGGTACTCAGGTAAAATTTGATATAGAGGTATGACACAGTGGAGCACCATGTCTGAGATTCAGAGCGCCATCTTTCCAATTAATCAAGTACAGATCCTCTCTACCAAACAACGTAAAATTTTGGAGGGTGTTTGAAAATGATGGGGAGCTTAGTAAATTCCTTCAGTTAGTGGATGAATTCTCTAACATACACATAGACCAGGAAAACCTTAACCTAGAGGAATCCAAGCAGCTCAAGTTAAAAGATAAAGTGACTAAGCACAATATTGTCCAATTGCCTAGCAACTACATACCCCGAGGTCTAGTACCGTTAGAAGAACTGTTTGATCACAATGACGTCCCTTTCAAGCCGACCAAAAGGGAGCTAGATCCTGATGTCTAAGAGCTGAACATAGGCAGCCAAAGCCATCAAAAACTGATAAATATATTCATTGGGATGACTGCTGAACAGAATTCTAAATATTGCAGCTTGATAAAAGAGTTTGCTGATGTCTTTGAATGGGAATATAGTGACCTAAAAACGTATGACACAGTGGCAGCTGTACTATTACAAAAGAATGATGAAGGTCTTGACCATCCAATTGCTTTCTTCAACAGAACCTTGAGAAATACTGAGCCAAAGTATGACCCAATTGAGAAGCAGGCTTATGCTCTCATAAAATCTTTGAAGAACTTCAGAATCTACATTTTCCATGCAAAGGTCATCGCATATGTCCCTGCAGCTGCAGTGAAGGATGTTTTGACTCAGCCTGACATTGATGGGAAGAGAGCTAAGTGGGTTGCCATACTCATTGAGTTTGATATAGAGGTGAAACCCACCAAGCTGGTAAAGGGATTAGGTCTAGCCAAACTCATGGCAAAAGAAAACTGTGAAATGCTAGGAATGAATTTCACATATGTCAGATCAACAAAGGTGTAGACTATGGTAGCAGCTGAAACAAAAGTAAATCAAGATCAGAATAATAGTCCAGCAGTAGCTGAGAACATATCTTCATGTGAGTGGTACTCAGGTATCATCCAATTTTTTCTAAAGTTGGAAGTTTCTCCTAATCTTACTCCTAACCAAGCACGAGCTCTTAAGTTGAAATATGTTAAGTTTTGCATAATTGACAATTTACTGTATTCGAAGGATCAGTCTGGAGTTTTGTTAAGATGTCTAGATAAAGAGGAAGCAGAGCAGGTCATGCATCACTTTCATTCTAGTACATGTGGAGGCCACCACTACTGGAAAACCACAGCCCACAAGGTATTAAAAGCAGGATACTATTGGCCAATCATTTTTGCTGATGTATGCACTTTTGTAAGGGCCTGTGACCAATGTCAAAGATTTGTAGGGAAGCAGCAGCTCAAATCCTTTCCCCTTAGGCATGTTAAAGTGAATGGGCCTTTGTTATCACCCAAAAAGGGTTCACTACCTCATCTACCCCATTACATGGCTCATTTGTCCATTTTCCCACCATATTTCCATCAAAAACCCATAAAACCATGCAAAAAGCCTCCAAAAGGCTTAAAGTGCCTCCAAAATGCCATAAAACCCTCTTTTCCTCTAAAAATATCCAAAATTCCTCCAAAAAAGCAAAAAAGGAATAAAAATATAAAATAATGAAAAAATGAGGAAGAAACCCTAACCCTAAAAACTGCATGGTTTCCAACTATAAATAAGTGATGGAGACCCCTTATTCAAGATCCACAATCATAAGTATCCTGCCTCTGCCAAAATTGCTCGTGAAACCATAGCTCACCATTGAAGCTACTTTCACCGTGAAACCATAGCTCACCATTGAAGCTATTTTCACCGTAAGAGCCCCTTTTGGCCCATTTCCACCATTGGAGAAAGAGAAGAAGCAGCTTGAAGCTCGGAGCCATCGACATCGGACCAACGCAACGGACTTCACCAACCTCCACATCGGAGGTAACATCAATAAAGATCATTATTTACTATTTACTGCTTTCGTTTTATGTTATTTACTTTCTACTGTTTAGATTTAATTCCCATTATTGTTTAGCATATTTTGATTTCAAGTTATAGCTTTTAATTCATAAATCATTGAACTGCTACTAAGGAATCCATTGTCCTTAGTAGGTACTCATTCGTACAAGCTAGGGCCAAAACCCTAGCAACAGTTTTGGCGACTCTGCTCGTTTATTTTCTGCAATTTTATTTTCCGTTTTTCCTTTCGGCTGTCGCTTTCGGCCACCGCCGACCGCGACTTTCAGCCCCATAGCCGCGGCCCGACCGCGCCTGTTTCCCTCAAACCTGCAGTCCGACCGCACCTGTCAGCCATCTTCCTGCATCCC
>LPNX010100932.1:774434-876127 GCA_001517045.1 Pseudotsuga menziesii | reverse complement strand
GGTCATCATAAATATTCCTTGATTGAACACTTCCTCCTTGCCTGGCCATTAATTCAAAGTCTTCTTATTTGCTTTCAGACTCCTTAAAATTGAAAGCAACCACGAGCATGAACTATCATGGGCTCATAAAATCCACACGACAGTACCATTTCATCATTTCAGAGTCTTCTTATTTGCTTTCAGACTCCTTAAAATTGAAAGCAACCACGAGCATGTATTGTCCTGGGCTCGTAAAATCCACACGACAATACCATTCCATTTATTCAGAGTCTTCTTATTTGCTTTCAGACTCCTTAAAATTGAAAGCAACCACGAGCATGTACTGTCCTGGGCTCGTAAAATCCACACGACAGTACCATTCCATCAATTCAGAGTCTTCTTATTTGCTTTCAGACTCCTTAAAATTGAAAGCAACCACGAGCATGTACTGTCCTGGGCTCGTAAAATCCACACGACAGTACCATTCCATCAATTCAGAGTCTTCTTATTTGCTTTCAGACTCCTTAAAATTTAAAGAAACCACGAGCATGTACTGTCATGGGCTCGTAAAATCCACACGACAGTACCATTCAATAACTTCAGAGTCTTCTTATTTGCTTTCAGACTCCTTAAAATTGAAAGAAACCACGAGCATGAACTGTCATGGGCTCGTAAAATCCACATGACAGTACCATTTTATATCCACACTTCTTCTAGTTCCCCAACCCATGAAGTAGTCCCCCCGCGCCTCTTGGCGCTATGATCGATCCTCTCGGCAGCACCACCACTAAGGTCGCCTTTGTTCAGAGTATTCTACAGTCTCCTACCATTTTACTACAGCTTGAGTCTCCCTCAGCCCATTCACCCTCAGATCCCATACAGCTATGATCCCTTTCCCACCAGTCAGTCTCATATGCTGCTCGATCATCCCCTCCATCATACTCTGAACAAAGGAAGTTTGAGTCCACCCACTCTACTTGCCCAGTTATTCCCCCCAGTTTTTCACTCCTGCCATCAGTACTATCACAGTTCGGTTTTTCACCTCGCGCTCCTGTCAAGGAAACATCATTGCCTTGACAGTTGCCGGTCTCCCTCTGTCGACGACAACTCCTTTATTCCAGAAGATAGACCTAGAGGTCCCTGCGCCTTGGACACATCACCACCTGTGGTGCGTGCCTACGGAACATTTCGGGAGGAATCAGTATTGCCTCTCCGAATGGTTGTTTCTCACATGTTCGACTTCAGCACATTGATCGCATCGTTGAGAATCGCGCAGGCTTCATATCCAGTCCATGATTTGTCGAAGACCACGGATTTCCCCCGTCTCTAGCACATTGGTGAGTCACTTCGAAACGCCCAGTTATATGTTCCCGGGGATGTCCGGGCTGCGTTGGCGATTGTATTCGGAAGCCATTCAGTTCTATGCTTCTTTGAGTACCCAGTTCAGTTCCAGATCAGCGTACCATTACGGGTGTGACCCTTGTCACTCTGATCCAGCAGCGCATCAGTTCCTTCAGAACCACATTTAGTAGACAGTAGCACTGCTGCCATTCCAGTGTATCAGTTTTTCAGCTTAGACATGGTCAACTCAGCAGTATGTTCCAGATTGGTGTCCCTTCCGGACCCTCATGATATGCACAGTGAATATCTACTACAGGTCCTTCATCTTGGGCCTCACAAGTGATTTTTATGTATCTTGATACGAGCATGGGAATGCCTGCCTCGTCCATCTATTGAGATTCTTCCTCATTCAGTATTTGAGGCCATGTGTATGTTAAGGCCCCCATACTTTGGACCTCATTGTTATTACTATGCTATATCCTGATACGAGCATGGGAATGCCCGCCTCGTTCAGATGATCAGATGATTCCTCATCCATTATTGAGGTTATGTACTTTTCAGTCCTTGCAGGTGGTTCGAGATCGGTGTTCCGGACTTCAGCTGGTTCTTTCTCTTCTCCACACCCCAGGAAAACCAAATATGACTTATGATTTCCATCGGCCATACGATGAGCTCCTGCCCTCGCACATCAGGGGGCAATCTGTTATCACCCAAAAAGGGTTCACTACCTCATCTACCCCATTACATGGCTCATTTGTCCATTTTCCCACCATATTTCCATCAAAAACCCATAAAACCATGCAAAAAGCCTCCAAAAGGCTTAAAGTGCCTCCAAAAGGCCATAAAACCCTCTTTTCCTCTAAAAATATCCAAAATTCCTCCAAAAAAGCAAAAAAGGAATAAAAATATAAAATAATGAAAAAATGAGGAAGTAACCCTAACCCTAAAAACTGCATGGTTTCCAACTATAAATAAGTGATGGAGACCCCTTATTCAAGATCCACAATCATAAGTATCCTGCCTCTGCCAAAATTGCTCGTGAAACCATAGCTCACCATTGAAGCTACTTTCACCGTGAAACCATAGCTCACCATTGAAGCTATTTTCACCGTAAGAGCCCCTTTTGGCCCATTTCCACCATTGGAGAAAGAGAAGAAGCAGCTTGAAGCTCGGAGCCACCGACATCGGACCAACGCAACGGACTTCACCAACCTCCACATCGGAGGTAACATCAATAAAGATCATTATTTACTATTCACTGCTTTCGTTTTATGTTATTTACTTTCTACTGTTTTGTTTAATGCACTTGTTTAGATTTAATTCCCATTATTGTTTAGCATCTTTTGATTTCAAGTTATAGCTTTTAATTCATAAATCATTGAACTGCTACTAAGGAATCCATTGTCCTTAGTAGGTACTCATTCGTACAAGCTAGGGCCAAAACCCTAGCAACAACCTTTCCAGCAATGGGGTCTAGATTTCATAGGTGAAATAAATCCATCTTCCAGTGGACAGCATAAATGGATCTTAGTAGCCACTGACTACTTTACCAAATGGATAGAAGCAACACCCACCAGAAATGCCACTCATCAAGTCATCATGAGATTCTTATATGAGAACATCTTCAGCATGTTTGGTTGCTCGGTAAGATTAGTAACTGATAATGCACAAGCCTTTAAAGTTGGGGCATTGGTTAAATTGTGTGAATCAATGGGTATTCAACTAGTGCACTCCACATCCTATTACCCACAAGGTAATGGCCTGCCTGAGTCATCCAACAAAATATTAGTCCAGATCATTAGGAAATTCCTAGAGATAAATCAGAAAAGCTGGGATTCAAAGCTTAAATTTGCCTTATGGGCGGATAGGGTGACAGATAAAAGATCCATAGGGACTTCTCCATTCAAACTAGTTTATGGCACTGAGGCCATCTTTCCTATCCCGCTCATCCTTCCAGTGGCAAAGTTATTTCAGGAAGAGGAAGATGAACCAAATGATATTATGAGAAGGATGATGGATTTGGTGGAGTTACAACAGATCAGGGAGCAAGTGGTAGGAAAATCAAAGGCTCATCAACAAAGGATAAAGGGCATGTTTGACAAAAGAGAAAAGGTAGACAACTTCCAAGTCGGAGATTGGGTCCTCAAGTGGGATGCTGTCAGATAGGACAAGGGGAAACATGGAAAATTTGACTCTTTATGGATTGGCCCATTTTTCATAGACCGGGTATATGAAAATAACACCTTCAAATTGCAGAATCCAGAAGGTGAAGAGGTATTCGATGGCCCAGTAAATGGGCGGTTCCTAAAACTCTATTTTATTTGAGGCTCTGAGGCCTTATGATTGTAAATTAGTATATAGTAGGTTGTTTTGCTTTCAGAAAAAGACTCCATGCCCAATGGAACAATAAAGAATAGTGTTAAGTTACTTAGTTACTTTTAGGGAAAGGCATTTTGGTCTGGGGTTCCAGGGACCTCACAGGGAGGTTCCCATCCCCGAGTAGGAGCCACATGTTATCTCCCAAAATTAAATAAATTTATTTTATTTAGTATGAAGAATTTAAATGATGCAATGAAGGATATGAAGATCACTAATAGTTTTGAAGACCTCTATTTTTTATGCAAATCTCACAAAGTTGTGATTTCGGTGGCTTGGGCGAGGATTAGAACATCTCATTAGCCACTGAAATATGGAAGATAAATAATAGGTGGAAGACCCCTTCGACAGTTAGGCGTATTGCTAAAATTTTCACTGCCATCAGAGTATTTTCTAACAGCAATCGGAGGTTTTAAAGGCTACAGATCGACGAGCTAGTTCCCAAAGGTGATCCGAATTTATGTGAGAACGAAATGAAAGAGAATATATATATATTCAAATGCACAGATGTATATGGCAATCAACGCAGTAATACAGTGAACTCAGATTCTATTAAACGAATGAAATAGAACAAACTGTAAAACAAAACTAGCTAGAATGGTGGTAGTTGTATCTCTGAGAAGAGACGTGGGGGCTACACTCATTCATGACAAGCTGAATACAAAATGAGGCCAAAGGGGCCTATTTATAATAAGAATGAGGCGAGAACCCCAAAAGTCCCAAAACATAACCCTAGAAGATGAACCGTCATAAAGTTTGTGGCCCCAAGGTGGTAAGTTGAACAGTCAACTTCCTGGGGTCATAACGTTTGCATACGATCTCTGATTTGGGCGTTCGATAGCTCGTTGGAAAGGTCTATCTAAGCTTTACAACTTTTGTTCGGCCAAATGAATGCCAATAGAAACCATTTGGCCCCGAATCTCCAAAAAACGTCGTTTAGGGCCTCAAAACGGCCCCGAAAGTTTAGGACCCGAAAAACTGTAGAAAAATAACTAGGAAACTGCCACAATGGACAGTTGTTTTGATCCAGTGGAATAGGTGGGTGGCCACCAATCTCCATCTGGATCAAAAGGTGCCACAAATACAGAGAAAATAACGATTTAAGGCTCCGATGGTGAGAGGTTTTGAGCACCGACAAAATCAGTTCATGACTTAAAAACTTTAAAAGCATTGGCGGGTTAGTCCACTACAGCGCTGAAACGGAGGGAGACTTACAGACTACGCCTTCCGCGAGAAGAGGAAATTGTCGGCGATCGAAAGGACTAAAGACAAATCATCGGAGAGTTTAGAACCAAGCAGCTCTGTGGTGATCAAGAGAACTATAGACTAGCCATCGGTGAATTAGTCCTCTATGGAGCTGCAACGGTGGAAGAAAAACTTACTGCGGGTTCTGAAGCGACAATAGAAGATCATCGACGATGGGAAGACGTACAGACTACGGATCAATGAGTTAGTCCTCTGAAGAGCCGCAACTGCGGAAGAAAGACTTACTACGAGTTTCGATCAATCAACATGAATCATTCCGATAGCACCATAACAGAAAAAGAGCCACTCGGAGGAACTGAAAACTACGCGTCAGAGCTTGAAATCACTAGCCGTTAGTGAGCTTGTTCCCTAAGGAGCTACAATTGTGGAGAATACAGTGACTAGAAGTTCCGCAACTGTAGAGAATATAATGATTAAAGGCAGCCGATAAATCAAAATCACCACCGATTGGAGGGAATGAAAACTACGCGTCGGAGCTTGAAAAGACTAACCGTCAGCAAAATAGTTCACTAAGGAACTGAAAGACCGGAAGACATACAGACTAATCGTCGTTGAGTTAGTCTACTAAAGAGCCGCAAAGGTGGAAAAAAGATAGACTGAGGCCTCCACGATCAGATAAAAATTTCGGTGATCGGAGGAACTGAAGACTATGTAACGGCAACGTTCAGATAAAAGGATTCGATACATTAGTTATTACCGTTCCCGATCTCCAACGAGCGAATGATAGAGAACGCCAGTTTTGAGATTCGGAGCGCCGATAGGCTAAAGGAATAGCTTTCCATCACAGATAAAGAATTCGTTGCGACGCCTGGGACTTGGAGCATTGAAATAGCAGTAGCGCTAAGGCTTAGAGCACCAATGGCACAGAAGATAAAGATTTCAATCAACGACTGTAGCGATAAGGGAGAGAAACTACGGAAATAATGAGATTTGGAGTGCCGATGAGCTAAAAGAAAAAGCCTCCGATCGGCGACTGCGACAACAAAGTAGAAAATTTACGGGCGGATTGAACAAGACTAGGCACTTCAGTTAAACGCTGATACACTGACTGTTGACGGAAAATTCATAGTGAACCAGGAGTGGGAATGATCAGTGACCACTTCAATCATTAAAATACCACTCAGTGAACTAGATCTTCATAGTAGATAAACAAATAGTTAGCAAGGATTTGAATCCCTAATCTGGAAAAACTATCACTTTCAAGTATTTTTTGTGTAAACAGATCTGATTTTCAGGATCTATAAAGCCCGTGATTATTGGATTAATAAAGGTTCGACTCCGGGGATTTATGAGCCTGTTCCATTATCAAGCGTCTAATTTGGTTTACTCTAAGTATAAGCTCTTTTGTTGTGATTTGTTCATCCATCTCTTTCTTTACTGTGTTTGTTGCCTGAATGTGCATTTAGGTAATTTTCAGATTTATTAAAGGGCCGATAGCTGTCATCCTATTGGTTATTTAGTGATATTTGATTTATAAACACCATCCTCAGTAGGATTTAGACATTTATATGCATGTGTTATGTGTGTAAGTCTGCCAGCCTAGTGAGTTCTCCATCCCTGCACCTTTTTTTCAAACTACTGAACAGGTTGTAACTAAAATCCTTGTGATTGAGTGAGCCTCATGCATGTCTTGAGAGTGAGAGGTTATATACGTTACCCGGCTTGATCCAATTCAGAAAAAAAAAAAAAAAAACCTAAAAACAATTTAAGTTACCAGGCATCCTCGAGCTACAACCTAGAGGAGTTTCCTGGAGTGATAACAGAATCAAGAAGAATCTGAGAAGGCCACGCATAATATAATTGATCTAAAACTCCAAGTCAAAGAAGCTACCAAAATCAAAGAATCCATATCCAACTATTTGAAAGATAAACTTGAGAAGTCGGCTACAGAAAATGAAAAGCAATCAGAAGAAATTGTCAAGCTCAAAATACATATAGAAGATAAGGATAAAGAATTGACATGCAAGCTACAAGACAAAGACAATGAGATAACTACCTACAATACTAAAGAAATATTGGTAGAGAAATTAAGAAGAAAACAAGAACTCGAAATCAAATCCTTGAAGGTAGAGTTACAAAAGGTGTGTTAGACAAAGTTTGAATTTGAAAATGATCTCTCAAAACTCAGAAAGGAGAATCATGTACTAAAAGGTCAACTACAAAAATCCCATGAGAATGATCAGAATTAAAAAGCACATATGGAAGGCAGTATCGTTGATCTAAAAACGCAGGTATAAGAATTCAAGGAAATAGAATAATATCTAAGGAGACAACTCCAAGGAAAGATAGAAATTTTCAAAAAGCAAGAATTGAAGATCCTCTCTATGAAGGAGGATCTAGACAAAACAACTGTTGAGTTGAAGACAAACTCAAACATCAAGAAGAACACTAAAGAAAGTAAAAGCTTCATAGAAAAAGAAGAAAAGGATAACATTAATACAAGTATTCTCAGAAGATCCCATGATAAGCAAGAATCAAGAGA
Organism: Pseudotsuga menziesii; assembly: GCA_001517045.1. Classification (NCBI taxonomy): domain Eukaryota; kingdom Viridiplantae; phylum Streptophyta; class Pinopsida; order Pinales; family Pinaceae; genus Pseudotsuga; species Pseudotsuga menziesii. The sequence goes on along the minus strand of LPNX010100932.1, from coordinate 868,683 downwards.
AGTTATTGCTCAGAGATATCCTATAATGTTCCATGGTCATTGATACAAGTGTAACAACTATGGTCACAAAGCCATTGATTGCAGATATGATGACATAATCACTCCAGAAATAAATCAAAGTACTTTTTTGTTTAATGTTATAATTGTTATCGTTATGGTCATTTTGCAAAACATTGCACGATACAGGGAGAAGTTAAATTTTGGAGAATAAAGTAAGTTCAATCGAATTCCATGAACATTAATCATCCTACCAAAGTATGGAGAAGAAAGTTAGTATATTGCACCATTGATCAAAACATAAATGATGAAAATCTTGGGAAAATCCCAATACCATTTTGAAGACTATCGACCAGTGATATGAAGTGTACAAATAATGTGTAAGAGGATCTATGTACTTGATTATCAAAATTGATATCAACAAGCAGTTCATTCCAGCAGTATCCTTGTCACATAATACAAGTTCATCAAAGTAGTAGCAGTGCCCAATGATAGGGGGAGCTACATATCCAAAGGAAGTTCTCATTGCCATTGATGCAAAGAGGAAGAAAATTTTCAAGAGTTGAAAAATGAAGAGAAGTTGTTTAAAAGGGAAGCATGCCCTAAGGGGGAGCAGTATTGTCAAAGGATCTCCCCTTTGTCATTGATGCCAAAGGGGGAGAGAAATTGTTGAGAGGGGGAGATTTTTTTGAAGAGAATTTATGGTGTTGTCATCAATGAAAAAGGGGGATATTGTTGATTAAAGTTTTAATTGATGCCAACAGTTCCATGTGAGGGTTTGTGGTTGTCTCAGTTCCCTTTGTGGAGGCCCTAATGGTTAGTGCTTGGTTTGGATTATGTGTGGTTGTTTGTGTCAAAGGAGCCATTTTGAATTTGTCCAAGCCTAAGATTGAAGCCCTTGGAGGCCTTGAGACAATGGAAAAAGCCCTGGTCACCCATTGACTTGGTTAGGTGCCCCTCAATTGTATCTTGGACCCATTTGAGTAATGTGTTGTGTCCCTTGCTCCTGGTTTTCTTTTGTTGTCTCTACATTTCTTTCAATGCTTGTACTTGTTATGGTCTCTTTGTTTGATGATGTCGATATCCAACATGTACCTTCACATATGCTAGTTTGGTTCTTAAGCCCACAATCTTGAATCTTGGAGCCATTACTTTGTTATGGATGCACAATATTGATATGGAGCCCTTGAATCCTATAGATGAACCCTTTGGTGTTGAATCCTTTATACTTGCATGGACATATGTTTCCCTTGTGATGATGATGCCAAGGTACTTTGAAGATGTCCTTGAGCATGGGATTTAACACACAAGTTTGGTGGAGATATGATTGAAGCCCTTGAAATCTAGAATCCCTCTTGCTTAATGATGATGATGAATTCATATGGTAATGAAACCCTTGTGCGTGCCCTTAAAGCCCTTAAAAGAAGATTTCATGTTAATGTTGTGTTATCAACAACCTTGTAGTTTCCTATGTGAGGTGGATCCATGATGGATGGTAGAGGGGCAAGTAACTAAGGGGTGGAACCACGATTGCCTAGACTCCCAAATGGATGGTTGTCACGCCAATGAAGGCAACATTCACTTTATGTTATCCTAGTCCAAGACAACAACAGGGGAGACCCGTATCTGCACCTGACAAGAGAGATCAGATCTAGACACCAGAAAAGATCAAATGGGGCTTCAAGGTACATAAGGTGCAAGGTAAATGGAAACCCTAGCTCTATGGTTTAGGTACTAGCAACTGATGGGGATGACCACTGTCTTGGGAAATGTAACTAAGACAGGGCGAGCAAATACAGAGTTGGGACTATCTAGTACCAAGGAAAAAGACTTAGTGGAAGATAGGTAACTTGATTTATCAGTAAATGTTGGTAAAGATAAAGGGAGTGATATCAAGTTATGTCTAGCGCTAGCTAGGAGATCAGTGCCTTATGTGCATTGGCCAATGGAGTCAACATCAACCCAACGTTTCAGTGAAACCACCTGGGATATACCCTGATCTATGGACCCAAAAAGGATTTGGCCCAAAAAATTCAGGTTACAGGAAAACCAACTCAATGGAGGGCTAGCGCTAGGGATTGGAGAAGCATATCTGTAGTTATAGGGTCACTAGGAGGCTTTCAAATCAGCTTTGAAGGGGAAATGAGATCATGGTAGCCTGATCTACAAACCCAAATTAGAAAAATTCAGTAAAGATCAAATCTGGAAAAGTCAAAATCTGATGAGGGGCGCTAGGGGGGGTGAAAACCAATTTTTCAGATCTAGGGAAACCTGGAAGGAACTAGCTCAGCATTGGAGGTGTTCTAGAATGATCAAGCCCTAATCTATCATCCTATCTTGTCATATTTCAGAAAAAAATTAATTCTGAAAAAGTCCAGTTTTCAGTGAGGGCATTAGGGTTGTTTCAGTCAAAAACTCAGATCTAGATCAAACTGCCAAGAATATGGATATATTTGAGGGTGATTTGGACTGTGTGGGACCTGATCTATCCATCTGTGAAGTCAGAATTTAGAAAAATTCAAAACCCTAGCAGGTCAAATTTTCAGTGGGGGGTTATGCAGTTTTTTGGCTAAAAATCAGATCTAGGTCAAACCAGCAGGAGTTTGACCAGCGTTGTAGTATATTTAGTGAAGGGAAGGCCCCATCTATGAAACCCAGAAATGGTTTGGCCAAATATCGAACAATTTCCAGATTTAGTGTTTTTTAGGGTTTTTAGTATTTTAGGAGTTTTTCAAAAAAATTGAAGTAAAGCAAGGTACAATGGAATAAGATCTGAAGAGAAGAGACTTACATGTTATATATTACCTAGAAATTCTTGTATAATTATTTAACGGTGATGATCTTTGCTATCCTGATCAATTCTGGAATATCCCAATGATTTCTATGAATGATGTAAGCCACAAGCCACCAATGCGCCCCTTATCTTGCATGAGCAAACGTCAACAATATCAAATTTGCCAATACGAGATAAAGAAACCAAATGCTACAAGAAAGTAAAACAAAGTAATCATAGATCACATTGAAACTAATGAAAACCCCCTGATCCAAGACGAAGAAAACCAAGCGAGTTGAGGTCCCCCTGCAAAAACGCTCCAGCCAAAATGCCTTCCTATAGGAAAAACAATGACAGCAGAAAAATATAGATCTCACAATAATTTCCACAATTCTAGGAAGAAAAAGACTATCCAATCACCATTTGATAACATCAGATGCAAAGGAGATCCAAAAAATATCCACAAAAATATTTCTATTATTCAGATCCAAGAGCCAAAGACCCCTTACAAATGAGAAGCTCTCTCCTTTAAATAGAAATGAGAGAATCTCAATCATAACCGAATCATAACCAATTTCAAAATGAGTGGCTAAGATTAAAAGATGAAATGTTCTAATTAATGGTTGAGATGAGCTCAACATACAACACATAGATCAATATAACCATAATTTACCAAAGTGGACTAAACCACCCATAAAAAGGGTAACCCACTCAATAAGAAATAAATGAAGCACATGGTGGGTCCAAGGAGTGTTTGACTAACTCCCTCTGGGTGTCCCCATGGCACAATAAAATAATATAATATATTAATTCTTTGACTTTGTGACTCCTTAAGGAAATTGTGAGCCTCCCAAAAGCTCCAGAAAATAATATAAAAATGCCCAAAAATAGATGTGGGCCCAATCAGGTGCTACAAATGCTGGCGAAGGTGTGGAGGGCATCAATTTCATCGTTATGACTCATCCCATGTCATTTCCTTGCCTCAGTAGCCCAAAACAATTTCTTCAATAGCCATTTAATCAATTTTTAATCTGCCTTGGGAAATGTGAACCTACCAAAACAACCTCTTAGGGTGCCCACGTTGTCAAACTAAGGCCACCGGGCTCTCTGGGATGGGGGTAATATGGTACAAACAAGTGGTTGCACCCCTATGTTCCATACAACACCCTAGGAGGTCCAACTGAAACATCTCCCTGCTCAGACATATCAACCTGTGAAGAAAAACTGCATCAGAGAGGTAGAATGAGCCTGATCATATCTACAAATGCCCGAAACTAGAAATAAACTGTCTCATTAGACTCAGAGAGTCCAAATCCATCTAAGGTGTATACGCATACCCCTCACAGGTCTCTATCTGATCATCAATCATATCCAATAAACAATATAACCATCTGTAATTGATCAGACACCAATAATAACTCAAACTGTCATCCATCTGCTGCAAGTGTAAAAGGCTATGACATGCTCTACAGCTCATTTAAGTAACAATCACAACAAGTAGCATTCATTTTACTGGAGGTACATCAACCAATACATATATAAGGCTTTATTTATTATTACTCAGACTTAGACTTTCAAGACTATACTCACTTCATAGTTGTAGCCAATTTGCTAGTGAAGGGTGAAGGATGAAATTGACAAGGCTAAGTCAAAGGATGAATTCGTAATTAACATCAGAACACTTTGGATAATGGAAAGAGAATACTCACTATAACCAATGTCGGACAAACAACAACACAAGGAATGGCAGTGCCTCACAAGTGGGTGAGTTGTTTAGAGAGTGTTTATTCAACTTAGGCATCATGACTACATCAAGATTGATCCAAGTTCATTAGTACCATCATTTTATTCCATGTCTTTTTGGCCTATATGACCCTTTGGGACTTCACCAGTGCTTAAAAGCACAACTAATTGCAGCTTTCATCCGGGACATATTTATTTTTATAAGGTCAGGAATATTTGAGTACAACATATTTGTAACCATTGCTTTTTGGACCTTTTCTTATACTCTTCAAGGCGTATTTTAGCATTTCATTGCTCTTTCCCTCTTTACATATGTTAAGAAACATAGTTTTGTAATTTTTATTTTCAATGGGCGCATATTCAATATTTTCAAAATAGGTAGTACATGAGCTTTCAGTTTTAGCCAACAACATCTCAAGTGACTAGGGGGGAGTTATGCACAGTGCCAAACATTGGGACAACCGACCAGAATGATTTAGGTATATAATCCAACTCACCAAAGGCAATTTTTGTCACCAAATCAGAGCCGAGACACAATATAAACAGGGAGGCTTGTCTAACAAAAGTTCTAGCGGGGAAAAAGGTCCTCCATGCCATAAGTCAAGAAGTCAGTCGGGTTGAAAACTAAACTGGAAGGTAATGGATGGGTGAAGACAATGAATGATGCAGCCAACGCCAGCAAGCCAAAACAATGGTGGGAATGACTACCTCTATTCTCCCTACGAAGGGTTAAAACCAATGAGTATAGATCAAGAACTTCCAAGTCTAAATAGGGACATCAATACATAATACAAGATACAACCAAGTCCATATAATTATGACCGCCAGATCATGATACCACAAGTCGATACATGTCACAAAAATCAGTATAAGAGCAATAATAACCATGACACAATATAAAATGCTGAGTCATAATCATGCAATATAATCCATCTAAGACACCATCTATCCAATGAGAAAGTACCGATATAAAACTGGGCATCAATGACTGCTCTGTAATGACATAAATGGCTACATCGGTCCACAAATCTGAGTGTCCTAAGACTCAGTCCTGACATGGGAGAGTACAATAGTCCACTAATATAAACATGATCCATCAAAATGCTCATCTCACCATCTCATATGTAAGAGATCTGGCTGAAAAATGTACTGTGTCTGAAAAATAGAATATGGTAGCCTGGCTACTATATATGTGATAACAAGTTGTATGTCCTACACAAATTGAAGAAAATAAGGGTAAATGACCATGTTATTGCAAGAAACCCCCTCATAGGGAGATGTTCCTCCTCAATATCTTTCCATTGATATGTGGAGTGTCTCATAACTCCTTACGATTGATGAGTTTTGATTTTTTAAAGATAATGTATTAATTTTCCCTTTACAAGTAGGTCAACCTACTAAAAGAATTCAATTAATTTTAATTAAAAATACTCCAAGTCGGCTAGACATGTGAATAAATCCTCTACAACCTATATAAATAGAAGATAAAACATTTCATTTGTTCATCAATAAATTCTCTTTGGTATTTCGCAACTCTTGGAGAAAAGTGTGAAACTTTGTGGAGGAGAAATTTTTGGGCATCTTTGAGGATTGAAGAGATTCACTAAAATTGACATAACTCTCTCATATGGAATCAGAATTACAAAATTCTTGGCTCGTTGGAAATATTGTTGCGAGGGATATGTGATGACATGATCTAGAAATTATTTTGGTTTGTCTATTATTTCCTCATATTTTGATCTTCGAAAAGGTATGGTTCATGGTTCTTGGTTTCTCTTGTGATGACACATGTCTCTCATGGATATAGTTCATATTTGATCTTAGTATGTGAGCCTCTATATTGGTATATCTATTTGAATTCATTGAATATGTTATGGAGGATATGGTGATTGTTATCTTGGAATGTATCTTTATGTGATCTTGATATAGATCTTGATGATTATCTTGGATATTGTTGGCATAGATCCCGGGTGTTTATCTTGACTATTGTATAGTGTAGTATTGAATGAGAAGTTGACATGTAAGTGATAGATATTGTTAGTGATTTATTTGATAAACATATGTGTTTTCTTTAAAAACTAGTTTGACAAGTGTTGATCATTGTGTCTTTGACCTAAGTGGAGTTGGACTATTATTGACTGTTATGACAACCTTTGACAGTATTGTAAGTGGCTATTCATTTGATATTTGTTTGATTTGTTGACTTGATTTGAGTGGAGTGAAAAATCATTTTATGTCTAAGAGTTTATGAGATTGACTGAGTTTGAGATATTTGGTTAAGTCTTTTATCTTCTTGGGTGAGGTTAGTTGGTTGAGGTTTATCATGTTTAACTATCAAGTCTTCCTTGACCATGATTAAGGTTGGTTGTAGTGTCATTGAGTTGAGTGTGATTGGACAAAGTTTGTTTGATCATATGTTAAGTCTCTTGGTTGCTCAAATGTGTCTCTTACTTGAAAAACTAGTCCAAATAAGAAGGGTTGGTTGACTATTCGAGCACATGATTAGATTAACACATGTATATGATCGATTTGGCACACGTACACAAGTGGCTTGGTACAGGTTGGTTTAGTTGCGCATGATTGGCACAGGTTTCCTTAAGCGCAATTGGTTTGACTGAAACTGGATGAGTTGTATGAGCAGTTATTTTAAATTAGGTGGACTGAGTTTGGTGTGCAGTTGGTTAGCCTCATATTGACTGAGTCGGATGATGTGAGCAACAAATTGATTACACATTTTTTTTTTGCATAGGTCATTGGTATAGGTTATTGGTACAGGTGTGGAGCAGTGACAGTTCATGAGAAGTGGTCATATGATGAGAAATTACAGTTGATGAGAAGTGGTTAGATGATGAGCAATGACAGTTGATGAGTAGTGGTCAGCAGTAACAATTGATAAGTAGTAGTCAACAATGATAGTTGTTGTGTAGTGTGGTGCAGGTTGAGCAATGTGGTGTAGTGTAGTACAGGTGTTTATCAGCAGGTCTGCATGATCAATGTGGTCATGGTTCAGAAGTTTCTATATTCATATCAGGGTGGAAGGACAGGGCAACGAAATATAGGGAGTTAGGGATTCCTTCAGGTTCAAAGCATGTAAATCAGGGGGTTGTATCCTCCTTCTAGTTGGAGATGGAGAATTGAATTTATTATAACAAGGGGGTTGATTCCTCCTTCCAGTTGTTGCTGTAAAATGTTTATTATAAAGGATTTTAAGGTTTTTCTCTGAGGACTTGGGTTTCCACGTAAAAATCTTGTGTACTGTGTTTTTCTATGATTCATATGTGATGATGATATGATTATATGTGATGATGAGTGATAATTGTTAATATAATGATAATAATGTACTCTGCATAATATTGAATAAGTTGTTGATGATCGTTATTGCTGAAAAAGNCCCCCCCTCTCAGTGTGCTCGATGTGTCCAATAGAACAAAAAAGGATTCACCAAATGGAATTTATTGTCTTTTGCACTGATATTATGAAATCCAACATTTCAAGGAAGGGAAGAACCTTGAAATGTGCACCATTACATATTTAAGAAGAATATCATTTTCATAATCAATAGAAGAATTATGATTCTCCAACATTGACTCCCCCGTAAATCAATAATTTTCGTCAATTACTTTTCAAACATTAATGGCATCTACATACATTTGTAGATGGTATAAGTTTGTCTCCTAAATAAAATCGCCATCATATCATGGCTTGTGGAACACTTAAATTGTCTTTCTTTCTCAAGCAATTGCAATTACACTGCAACAAGAAAGAGAAAAAGATAATCATGAAACATACCTAGACTTGTAAGTAAACTTACAGATGCACCTGTGAAGCCAAAATCTTCTCTTTGCAGTATCTACTCATGGAAACCATGCGTGGAGAAACCTGTAATACCCCGATGTTGACTCCATTTGCATTAAAGGGTACATGATGTATATTTTGTAATTAATCATGGTGAGGAGCTAAAGGCAAAATCCCCACCATTGATTCGGCTGTGTTATGTTTTGGAAATAGGGATCGTTTCCAATGGTATATCGTGCTGTCCGGCACATTATAGCTTTGGCATCATGTAAATACGTACATCAATTTAATTAAACCTATATCCAACTACAATGGCGCAACCTTAAATGAAAAGGGCATGATTCCAAAGGATAAGGGGGGGGTTGTCTAAACCGTGGGGGGCATTGGAAGTTAGCCATGTGTCACCACCACCACTGATGTTCTATTGTTAGTTGGGGCAGGGATTTGCTGACAGAAAGACCACACCTACTCCCACTCTCCACGACATGCGGATGGTCTTCCCACTAACCAAATCATGAGTTTGTTCATCTCCTCTCACGCGGAAGGAGCTAAAGGTTAAACATTCCTTTTTTGGGGGGTTCTCCCCCCTTTTCCTCCTTCCTCACCGATTTCTAGTCGGTGGTGTTTGTCCTCTTGATCACGTAGCGTTTTGGATGTCTTTTCCCCACCAATTTTTTAGACTGCGTATTGTTTGGGTATGTCCATCGTTGTGTGGAGGTTGGGATTTCTGGGATAGTTCAGGGAGTTGCATTTTGCCTTTCCCATATAGAGTGGATCGTGAGCTGAGTTGTTTTGGCCACTGATTATTGGTTGCAGTCTCCCCCACACATTGTTGACTATGTCTTCCTTTACAATGCGGAATTTGTCGAAGATTGTTGTGGTTTTACCCTGTGGCTCATCGCTGAACCGTGATGGTTGTGCTCTTCTGTTCATTTGAGTGTTGTGGATCCCTACGCTGTGGGGACGGTGGTTTCTTTCCCTTTTTTCTTTGGATGTCTCTTTCCTTGCATACAGGTTGAGATTCTATTCTTGCCCTTTCTCTACCTATGTAAGTTCTCCAGCAATCACATTGGGATTGGTGTGTGCTGTGAACTCGAGGATGTTGGTGGGTTGTTGATCTTCACATTCGTTGGGTGAGTTTTCCCTTGTCCATGCTGGGGGTGTGGCTTCTCCCAACTGCAGACTGTGTAGTGGTTGCCATTGTTTCTTGTGGTTTTGGGGTTGTTGTCTTCCCCTGGTTTTGGGTTGCTTTTTAGTTGCTGAGGTTATCAGGATTGTTGTTGAGTTGTTTTGGCCACACTAGGGCCAAGAACAACTTTGAAGTGTTGTTTAACCTGAACTGTGTTTTACCTTTTGTTTGGGGTTGTCACCCTATGGTCTTCCTCTTCCTCATAGAGCTGTGAGCTGTTTGTTTTGCTACGGTATGTAGTGGTTGGTCTTCAGAATGTTGAGAGTAGGATTAGAGGCTAGGTATGCTTGAGAAAACTGGTGTCTGAGGTCACCAGCTTAGCATTTGGCCTTTCCTAGCTCCCTGACGGCCTGATAAAACCTATTGTGTGGGCTTGGATGATCTATGTGCCTTGGCTATGTGTAAGCCTGCTTTGACCCTTATTCCTTGAGGAATCATGCCTAGCTCGGGGGTGGCAGTGTGCTGAGAGATTGATGAGCACGTTGGCCTATGGTTGGGTGGAACGTTGCAGTGACGTAGCTAGTTGCAGGATGAGCTCTTATAAAATGAGTATTCTTGACTATTCCGCATCTACATTTATATTTATTGATTGATGAATATGATGAACATGTGGCATGCTTGAATGAATGTATGTTTGGTTCTGCTAAGTATATGAGGGATTATGCATCTTAGTATGTATTATGCTTAAGCTTCTTATTCTCAGCATTATATGTCTATTCATGTTCATGGGGCTATTTACCCGTATGTTTGGTGTTAGTAGCATCCTCTTCACCAGTCAAAGGGTCGGGGACGCTACAGTGTACTATCAGAGCGAAAGGTTGTAGCATGGGCCTGAATGGGCCATGACAGATCAGATAGCAGAGGCAGGTTTCCTTTTGCCCAGCAGCAATCAGAAAATTGTGGCAAGAAAACTGAGAAAATTTTTCTAAGTGCTAAAACTATCGGCCCATCGGAAAGCTTAGTAACAAGATATTCTGATGCAGTGGGCACTTAGTGGGAAGGCCACCTGATGGACGGTAATCGAAAAAACTTTGAAAAAAAATTCTAAGTCCGAACATCGGCGATCAGCGGAAGATAGTTGTTCTCATCGCCGATGGTTAGACAAGGAAACTACCAATGAACATCGGCAAGAGTTAGTTTAATGGATTGCCGCCATTGCGGGTGACTAGGGAACTAATCATCCAATTCGGCAGTTGTTAGTCATTTCGACAGCCGACGCGGTGAAAGAAAGTGAAAATAAAAGAGAAAAAGTTTTGAAGATTTTTCTAAGGCATAAAATCGTATGCGAAATTTTGATGACAGAACCACCGATGCGGTGGCAGACCTCAGGAAAAATTAGTTGCCTGAACCGCTGATTTCGTTGATAGAAAATAGTTGTTAGGATCGCCAACACCGCGGAATAATCTAGCTGCTTATCAGCACGTCATTGCGACTGTCGTATGGACTAAAACGCCGATGCAGCAATGCTAGTGGTTTCGACCGCCGACAAAAGAAGAAAGTTTTGAAATTTTTGTTCAAGTGTTGAAATCATCGACGGAGATTAGTTGACCGAGCACCCGCTGTTGCAGATGGCTAGACCACTATGCCTCCGATGGTTAGAGCCTCCAACCGCCGATGGTGTAGAATTTTTGAAAATTTTTCTAAGTGTCGACTTCGTCGGCCATCGGAGCATGTTAGCTGATGACGTCACCAATGAACAGGGGAAGGAATTAGATGAACTACGTCGCCGTTGTGGATAACTAGAACACTATCCTTTCGACAGATAGAGCCTGCGACCACCGACGCCGTAGAGAAATTTTAAAAAAATTCTAAGGCCCGAAACCATTGGCCATCGGAAGGAGTTAGTGATTCGTACGCCCACCATTGCGGAAGCCTAGAGCACTATCCTTCCGACAAGAAGATGTTCCAACTGCCGATACCGATCAAGTTATGCTTTAGCCACCGATCGGAACATATTAACGGATTGAGCTGTCGATCAAAAAATGATCGAAGATGACAAGCCATTGTTGCAGCTGCTGATTGAACTATTTCGCTGACGAATAGAAGATAGTTGAGCCGATGAAGTTTGGAAAGGAAGAGAGAGAAGAAAAAAATTTCAAAATTTTTTCTAAGTCCTAGAATCATCGGCCATCAGCAATGGTTAGATGATCGCATCGTCGATGCTCAGATCTCTTTCGCCGATGGATGAAGAAAATTCAAAAAAAATTCTAAGGAACAAAATCATCGGCCATCGGGAAATGATAGAGGATCGGATCACCAATCGAAAGGGACTCAATGAAGGTGACCCGCCGTTGCGGGAGCTTAGAAAACTCTCCCACCAATGCACTAGCCTCTCCACCCATCGATGTCAAGGTGTTTAATGTATAACGGTTTCGAGTACTGATAACCTACTACGGTGGCATGTGCTCAGGAGTACCAACACTGCAGAAGAGTTAGGGCTTGTAGAAACCGTCATTGCGGACACCTAGAGGACTGAGTGTCCGATGCCACAGTAGGATGTTGCTCTGACTGCCGATAAGCTTTGGTCCACATAAATTATAATGAGATTGTTGGCCACCGTTGTGGAATGATAAACCACTGCGGACCGATGTAGCGAAAGAAAATAGAGATTATAGTCACCGAAACATCGGGAGATTAGTAAGGAGAAGACCTGACGAGTAGTAGTTGACATTGTCGATCGGAAGCTCAACCGGTTCATCCGTGGAAACTGTAGAGAGATCATTTTCCATCGTTGCGGCTGCTCAAACGACTGTGTACCCAATGAACAGTCAGTCTTCTCGCCAATACAAATCAGAAGTCTAACCATTTTAGCCATCAAAATGCTGGAGAGAAATAAAGGAACGAGCCGCCGATGAGTTAGTTGGTTTGACCATCGAGGAATCAGAAATATAGCTAGGAAGAGGTCCGATTGGGTCTAAGGAAATTTGAGCTTTTTGGAGAAATTTCTCAGTAATTTTTCAAGCATCTTTCAACTGTTTGCAGTGGAATTTTCAGCAAATTCCAGCTAGTGTTCCAGTGGGTTTTGCAATAAATTTTCTCATTGGGTTTCTCAGCAGTTTCAGGACTAAAAAGGAAGAAAACCCTGGGTGACTAAAGTTAACATTCCCGACCAAAATATAGTTGAAGTGGTGTGGTTTTCACACCCGAGGTCAGAATGGAGCATGTGGATAGGCGTTGGAAAGCTTATCCAGCAGGGAACAAGGGAAAGTCACCACAATATGAGTATGGAGCAGCAAAGTGCTAGTGATTTCTTGAAAGAGAAATGTGTTGTTGTCAATATGGACAAATCCGGGAATTGCATTCCTAGAGGTAGCAAGACCATGAAGTCAAACCAGCTGTTGTGTGGAAGAGGAGTTCCATGCGAGGATGTGGGACTTGAAAAGGGAAGTTTCCTTAAAACCTATCTTGCTGATTATAATTGCATTTCATAAGTTTTATACATGAAATGTATGAGGATATGCTTTGCATGCATAGGATATTACATGTACATTTATAATGAGCCACTAATGATAGTTATTGCATTGGTGTTGGCATTAGTGGAAAAACCAACGACAACATGGACCTGGCTGGATATGTTGCTGATGCTGACGAATGTGACTAGCAACCCTCTGGAGAAAGGGATAAGGCAACAAGTCCATAATCCAAAGTTGGTGAGCAAATTCTGCAATCTTCTACAAAGGACCAACCAAATTGGTCATGCCAAGGGTGTAAGTAGGACCCATGAAGGTAAGAGTTGGACTATGACAAATTCCATGGAGTGGTAAAGGTAAGAGACCTCATACCATGTGGATATTTGAATGTTATACTAAATTCATATAGAAATGTGTCATGCATGTACATGTTGATTGAGCTTAGTATCCCAAGTAAGTAAGTACTGATGATATTGATTATAGTAATGCATCATATATGAAGTAGTCATGGTTAGGCCATGCATGGTATGTTGAATGCATAGTATTCCTAAATCAATGCATGGAAACATTGAATGGATATGCATTAAAAGATTTTATGAATCTTGTAGTTATGCATTGAATGGATACATATGAAGGGTGTGAGTAACTGGTTGCATAAGTATGGGTGCAAATGTTGTGATGCATTGCATGAATGCATTGAGATAATTGCATGTGATATTATGAATAACTAATGGCTCAAATGATGAATTGACAACAATTCAGGAACCATTTCAAAGGCTGTTATGAATGCAGGATAGTAAGTGCATGAAGAGGCTAGTCATGATCAATTGGCTGCCGGAAATTCCCTATGAAAGAGCAAGGTGGAACGAATGATACACTTGTGAAGTAAGGAGTATCTAAACATTTCATTTATTTACATGAATGATGTCACTATACCCTGAAATTTAAAGTATTATAATTATTTCGTGAAGTGAATGAGTTTTAGTAATATTGATGTGATTAACAACTGGAAATGTTCGAATTTTATAATTTTTGAAAATGCTTTAGTGATTGTTGCAGCAATGGAAAAAGTTATAGGCATCAAGACTTACCAAATGTTTTGTTGATTGAAGTTTAGGTTTCAGGTAGATTGTTTGGGATATGGAAAAATGGGTAAGACCATGACAAAGGCCGGAATCTACCATGTGAAAGAGCCAAATATCATGAGAAGAGTCTCATGGCTATGATAATAGTTTGTATGCATAATGAGTTGTAAATTTGAATTTGTAAATTTCAGATTTGAGAAATTGCTAACGACTACTAATCATTATTGGCTTGCATAGAATTGTGTCAGGAGGACGCATTGTAAGTGGGTGTCCATGTTATGCTAGTAAGCATAAAATCATAATGGATATGATGGTGCTTCTCACAAGAGACCCACAATTGAGGATCACCTCATTGCCAAGCAAATCAATTTCTGTAGTAAACAGAGTTGCAATTCCTGTTGAATTTAATTACTAATGTCATTTGCTTGGTTATGGACAATCAATTTGGATTGTATTATCAGATAATGATTGACTGTTTGGCTATTTGATGAATGTGCCAAGGATACACATTGCAGGAAGATTGTGTGTGATGGCCTGCAGGATCCAAACTTCATGGGAATGTTTTCCCTTATCTTGAAATGGGTTTTGAGAGAAACTCCATTGGACATTTTGGAAATGTCTCATCTACACTACATGTTTGGTAAGCAACATGAGTGAGGTGGTATAGATTATGTCGGTAAGACATGTGTGGATATGAAATGTAAGAAGGAATTGGGATGGCAAACCGAGGGACTGTCAACTCAGAGAAGGGAGCCCCCATTCCTCCTTAACGAAGGAATACTGCCTCGACAAATGGATAAGTCTTATGTGACCCTAGCTAAGAATATGCATATTAGATTGTTAAAATTCCATATGCAAAACATGTTTTGATTTTATTTCCATTAGTTCCGATTGCTTGAGTATGAATAGGGCCTACATGATACACACCGGACAAGGGTGCACACTTTTCCGATGTTGGATCATGGAAGGATTTTTCAATGTTGATTACACCCTAGGGAGTGGAAGCACTCCTAGTGTCTCAGTAATTGATAGTGAATGGTGTGAAATATGGTTACAATTTTAGAGCAATAACGCTAACGAATATGCTTATATTGCTTGTGTTGTCAAGATAAGTAAATGTAGTTTATAGTGTGGTCTCTGGGTGATATGGAAAATGGTCATTTGTGGTTGATATAAGGGCATGTGTTGTTGTTGATGGCCTGATAAACCCAACGAGGGTTGGCTTGGCTGATGATTGGTTGTTGATATAAGTACATGCGATTTGTTGACGGTTTGATAAACCCAATGAGGGTTGGCTTGAATGTGCCTGATATATATATATAAACGATGTTGTGAAGCAGCCTGCGTGCTGACCTAACATCCAACTCCATGGGCAATCCCAAGGCTTGCAAAGCAAAGTAGGATCCTGTGGACCAACGAGGAAATGCACAATACAGATAAGTATTGGATTATTTTGCAATTCTTGCTTATGCATATGCATGTGTATATCATTTGGTTATGATGTTTTAAGCTCTTGTTTAAGAGGTAAAAATCGATGGGAATAAACTAAACATGTGAATCTATTCAATGTTTGAATATAGGTATCACTGGGAGCGATGACTATGAGAGCATCCTAGGGGTGCATGTGGACATGTGACTGTCCTGAAGAGCTCGAAATGAGCGGTAATGAAAAAGGTGCTAGTAAGACTGTGAAGGTCCTAGCAGCCGAGACAACCATGTGGGGAGGCTCCATGGTTGAGAGGTATGAAATAGACCGGACACACTAAGTGTCATGACCAAGAGGGATTGGTCCAGCATTCACGATGAAGTGAAAGAGGCTGAGAGCACGAAAATCCATAGCGGTAGTGTGGGTTCCAGGATGGAACAAAACAAAGAGGGGAAAAACTCTTGTTGCTCTCTCTTTCCTTTTGATTATATATATATATATATATATATATATATATATATATATATATATATGTTTATGCATTGTGAAAACAAAATGTTGTTGAATGCATGTATGACTGAAAATAGAATGTGTGTATTTTCTTAAAGTAAATTGTGAATGCTGGAATTGTTAATTCCCTGCCCAAGAATGGAAATGAATGAACTCATGTGCCTGTTGGGAAGGCATGAAAAATATGAAAGTCTCATTAATGAGGCTTGGACTGTCATTCCAATTAGGAAATTAAAGGACTGATATTAATGCCTATATTATGCTTGGTCTAATAGAATTTCAATGATGCATTCACAGGTGAGAAAGGTGAAATCCGGTGGTGCACATTGATCATGGCAGCAGATCAAAAGTTGTTGGACTTGGCTGGAAGTCTCCTTCAAACAATTTCCAAGACCCAAGAGAATCTTGGAGAGATGCTCAAGATACAGAAAAGGCAGAATGAAATGAACCACTAGATTTTGCAAGACTCTATTGGTTTGCAAAGGGAGGTGAAAAGCCTTCTAGGAGCCATCGACAAAGGAAAGGAAGGTGGATCAATGATGGGACATTCATCCAAGCAATCTGTTAAGAAATGGTCCAGGCATGAAGACTCAAATGAAAGTGAGCAGGTAAAGATGAAGCAGCCAGTGAAATGCTGGGAATGCGGAGGACATCATTTATGTCGGTACAGTCCAGCGAAGGAACATAAAGAGGGAAGCAGCCACAAGGTTCCTAGGATTTGGGATAAGCCAAGAGCTGAGAACCAGTAAGAGAAACTCATGGAATTTGAGGGGCTTGGTCCTGAACGTTCACAGTAAATGAGTGAACAAGGGACATGTCTGCAAAATTTTGACATTTTGATGTGCAAATTGTATATGTATTGGAACACCGAGGATGGTGTTATTCCAAGGGGGAGGGGATTGTAATACCTCAGTGTTGACCCCATTTGCGTTAAAGGGTACATGATGTATTTTTGTAATTAATCATGGTGAGGAGCTAAAGGCAAAATCCCCACCATCGATTCGATGTGTTGTGTTTCAGCAATAGGGATCGTTGCCGATGGTATATTGTGTTGTCCAACATATTATAGCTTTGGCATCATGTAAATACGCACATCAATTTAATTAAACCTACAGCCAGCTATGACGGTGCAACGTTAAATGAAAAGGGCATGATTCCAAAGGATTTACCCTGTGGCTCATCGCTGAACCGTACTGGTTGTGCTCTTTTGTTCATTTGAGTGTTGTAGATCCCTATGTTGTGGGGACAGTGGTTTCTTTCCCTTTTTGCTTTGGTTGTCTCTGTCCTTGCGTACAGGTTGACAGTCTGTTCTTCCCCTTTCTCTACCTGTGTAAGTTCTCCAGCAATCGCATTGGGATTGGTGTGTGCTGTGAGCTCAGGGATGTTGGTGGGCTATTGATCTTCACATTTGTTGGTTGAGTTTTCCCCTGTCCATGTTGGGGGTGTGGCTTCTTCCAACTGCAGACTGTGTAGTGGTTTCCATCATTTCTTATGGTTTTGGGGCTGTTTTCTTCCCCTGGTTTTGAGTTTCTTTTTGGTTGCTGAGGTTATCGGGATTGTTGTTGAGTTGTTTTGGCCACGCTAGGGCCAAGAACAAATCTGAAGCGTTGTTTAACTTGAACTGTGTTTTACCTTTTGTTTGGGGTTGTCACCCTATGGTCTTCCTCTTCCTCATAGAGCTATGAGTTGTTTGTTTTGCTGCGGTATGCAGTGGTTGGTATTCGAACTGTTGAGAGTAGGATCAGAGGCTAGGTATGCTTGAGAAAACTGCTGTTTGAGGTCACCAACTTAGCATTTGGCCTTTCCTAGCTCCCTGGCAGCCTGATAAACCCTATTGTGTGGGCTTGGATGATCTATTTTCCTTGGCTATGTGTAAGCCTGCTTTGACCCTTATTCCTTGAGGAATCATGCCCACCTCGGGAGTGGCAGTGTGCTGAGAGATTGATGAGCACGTTGGCCTATGGTTGGGTGGAACGTTGCAGCGATGTAGCTGGTTGCGAGACGAGCTCTTATCAGATGAGTATTCTTTACTATTTCGAATCTGCATTTATATTTACTAATTGATGAATATGATGAACATGTGGCATGCTTGAATGAATGTATGTTTTCTTCCGCTAAGTATATGAGGGATTATGCATCTTAGTATGTATTATGTTTAAGCTTCTTATTCTCAGCATTATATGTATGTTCATTTTCATGGGGCTATTTGTCTGTATGTTTGGTGTTAGTAGTGTCCTCTTCGTTGGTCAGAGGGTCGGGGACGTTACAAAACCACTCTCCTTCCAACCAATCCCCTCAATTGTAGATTGAGAGCCCCCGAACCCTCACCTACAAATCCCCAGCCAACCATACCTCCTCAACTACCCCTCATACCACCAAATCTTATCCTTACCCTCAACCTCCAAAACCTCCAAAATATCTCGAAAGAGAGAAAAACAAGATCGAAGAAGCCCCTTTTCCTTCTTCCTCATCCTCTTTAATCCTTTGCAAGCTCCCCAAGGCAAGAGACATGTCCTTATGAAAAATAACCATGCAATAATCTACTAAATAAATAAATAGATCATAAATACGTAATTTATTACTATTGCGTCGAGAGGCACTCTACAACCCAGCATGAGGGAGATCTTGTAACGTTATGAGGGAGATCTTGTAATGTTTGTCAATATTATGTTGTAAAGTTTGTTACTAACAAAATAATAAAAAATATTTTTTTTAATTATCCACCAAAATAAATGTCAACCACAAAAATGACCTAATATGGGGGAGTTGTTGTAATGTTCCTACCTAACAAAACAAAAAAAAATTAAAAATTTAATTATACGCCGAAAAAAATGTCGGTGGGAAAAACAACACAATATGGGGGAGATGTTGTAATGTTCCTACCTAACAAAATAATAAAAAATTGAATTATCGCAAAAAAAATGTTGGCCTTGCACATGTTTTTGAAACCATGTGCAAGGCCTCCTAAACAACCTGTTGTCATCATATTCATTGCATCAAAATTCTTGATTATGGCAACGCATATGTAAAAAGGACCCCATTTCTCCCTTCCAGAATGTTCGAGAGTATTTTATCCCACCTGTTGCAAAAAACATCCAACGTAGATAAGATTGAGAGATCAGTTTGTCAACTTGTAGAGCGATCATGCATGAAATTCGTGGTAGGAAAACCAATTCCTAGCCTTTAAGACAACTATGCACTCCATAATCTCCAGGACACTAATATAAATTTTGGGAATAATTGCATAAATATCATATCATGTGATTATCATGAGTATTATTAGTATTATCTCAATTGAACGATTTTAGCAATGAATCATTTATACTACGACTGTAATTAGTGTCAATACAATTCATCATTGTCTTTTGAGATCACTACCCTATCAAGACAAGCAGTGCCAGCTTAGAATACCTCAACATAATTCAATCAGCCTTATCTCCACGCGATCCAATCCCAACTTGAAAGAATCAATTTCATGGATTTCATTCATGAAAATGTCAAATGAAATCAATATATTTTGTATTCATTATGTTGTCGTGTCAATCCCTTGTTTTCATAAGCAACAAATTTAGTGGCAGAGCAGTTAGCAAAGGGATTGGATCATTCAAAATATTTCAAAGTTTGGGACAATCTGCATATGATACCAAATATGCAAGAAATTCACAGTTTCATCATTTTGCAGGTTTTGAAGACTCGGCGTTGTAAAGAGGATAATTCTTAATTAATACCATTTTTGAGCCCACCTGTCACAATTAAGATCCTAGTTCTAAAAAAGTCAAAGCAAGACCAAGAAATTAGGATCTAGCATTTATTTTTAATCCTATGTTTCTGTAATCAATTTCTATACTTGGTCCTTCGAAGATTTTGATCCTTTAATTTTGGATTTAAAATTTATAATATTATATCTCTATATATTGTAAAACAAAACGAGGGACAAGGAGGAGAGTTCCAGCTAAGGGCTGAGATTGTATTGGTAGGGGCGTGTATGCACATGCACTCTGTTTTTCTTAATATCCATAGCTATTTTGAAATGATTGTGATCATATGAGCTTGTTTTGCTTAATAATTGAATTACATGTTGTCATTATTCTTTCCTGTGCATGGTCTTATTAATCCATGGCAAGATTCTCTTGATTAGTATGCATTTATCTTTAATACTTGATACAGAACCCAATTTATATTTTTCACAAAGTTATGCTCATAGCTATGTCTTATTAATATCCATTCTCTGCTAATACATTATGTGCTTGATCTCTTAAATGTCTGTCTGTTTATAAACTTTCATTCCCATCTATCCTTTGCACATCATTAAGATTTCTCTGAGCTTGGCTCTCTTGCGATCAAGATTCAACTTTAGTGATAACACAACCCATGGTTTTATTGTACATGGTTTAGGAGGGCCTTGAAAATGGTTTTAAAACCATGTGCAAGGCCTCCTAAACAACCCATGGAGGAGGGCCTTGCAAATGGTTTTAAGACCATGTGCAAGGACTCCTAAACAACCCATGGTCTTAGCAGGGCCTTGCACATGCTTTTAAAACCATGTATGGGGGAGATGTTGTAATGTTCGTTCCTAACAAAATAAAAAATAATAAAAATGTTTATATGTCCACCATAAATAATTTTAAATATTAATAAAAAAATTTATTATATGTCGACCTTAAATAAAAAGATGTGTCTTTTGGTTTGAATCAAATCAATAGCTCCTTCATTGCAATACTTAATAAGATGTTTACACCTCTAGAGATTTGATCTCTCTCGACGCTTTATAGAGCCTGGATTTGGATCTATGCTAGTTATTATTCAACCCCTTATTTGACCCTAATCAATATTAACTAAACTAAATTTTATATATGTGTGTGTGTGTGTGTGTGTGTGAGAGTGCATGTGCATGACCTTATGAATCCCATGCCCAAGATGTACTATTAATATAAACCTTCATAATATAATACTATTGTGGAGTAATAAGACTTACTTGTGTGGCCATCACAAGTATGTCTCATGGCTTCACTATAACCCCAACATGACCCCTAGTACTAATGCATTAAGTGATAGAGGGAATTACAAATAGAGTGTTTATATTGTTCTTCTTAACTTCTATCTTGATATGGAATGTTTTCACCATATATTTATCCTTCTTAAGTTGAATTCTACTCAAATCACTACTACATGTGGGCAGAAAATCTGACAGCGAATTCCGACAATAGAGCTAAAATTGGAAAAATTGTCGGATTTTTCTTATTTTTTTATTTTTATTTTTAAAACAGCCCGACGTTTGTCAAATACCTGACGCCCATGTAATTTCATCAAATAATTGACTATACATCTAATATTAGACAAACCTAGTCTGCATCAGATATCTGTCGTACTTGTAGGTGAAATATTAATGGTGTTCAATTAATGTCGTTCGATTAATGGTGTTAACATTAAAAATTGTCCATATAGATATCTATGGTCCAAACCATGATTATACATCATTTTCCCACCATTATTTCCTCCATTTTGACCTTCACAACTATAATTCCACCAAAAATGGTCCAAACCATTATTATTCCTTCCCCCATAAATACAGGGAAATTGAGCATTTATTGTGACATATCCTCGCTCTCTCCAAAAAGGACCAAAAAATACAAAAATGAGAATGGGTCAAAAACCATGGAAAAACACCATGCACAATAAAATACCATCGGTCAGAAAACCTTGGATAATCCTATAAATACATTGTGAAGGTCTCCCCACAAACACTTTTTCATTACACTCCTTAATTCCTTACATTTTTTGAACCTTTTGTCCATCACATCCTTTAGCCACACTATCCCACATTGCACACTAGGTTCTCTCTGTGCAACCCTTAATACCTTTTTTGGTGACAACCCCTCATTGGAGATACACGGAGACCAGGATCGTGGGGAGCCTACAGACCATTTCCTCAAACGACTACAGTGGCCCATTTTAAAGGTGTTTATGTTTTATTGCATTAGTTAGATTAAATATTATCATTGTTGTTATTGTTTATCACTACAAGTCGAGGTTGAGAAATCCCTCGCACCATGAACTCTACCCTTAGATCCAGCTGATCTAGGGTAGGTGATTTTGCACGTAGTAGGGGAGAAATCCCCACTACAGTTTTGGAGACTTCACTGACTCGATCCCCTTGGATATCTATTTTTGGAGGTGTTTCTACTAGTTTGTTCTACTCAAGTACCTTCAGTTGTCACATATCTGACCCCCCTGTGGCAGATCCAAACTAGCCACCTCACAGTGCTTACCACCCGCCCCCCCAGCCCAAGCCGACAGTTTTTTCTTCAAAAACCCTCGATCACGGCCAGATCGCACCTATTCGGTAGAAATCTATGACCCAGGTCACACCTTTTTTCCCGATAAGTGCTACATAAGTCGTGCCTTATGTCCCTATAAGTATGATCTGGACTAAAACTCCATATCGTACTTGCCTAGGATTCTGGATACTGTGACCCATTTGTGTGCGACCAGTCCTGCAAAAACCCCTATTTTTTGCGACCTGAGTATTTTTGTTGATATTATATCTCGATCATGACTATTTCATAGACTTGTGCGACCCCAACTGCACCTGTTCCATCGACAAGTGTGACCTACAGTTTTTTTAGTCCTTTTAGGTGTCTGAGACCCTTTCCTAGACCCCCTGTCTATGTTATACCCCTTCCCCGACTGTTTCCTTCCATATTTGATTACTTACATCTCCCTGGTTTGTTTTGTGGACCTATTTCCCTTGTATGTGATCCCCCTTAATCAAGATTGGTAGTTTAAATCCCCTGTGTGTTTCCTACAACTTGTTAAGTTCCTTCTGCGCTCATTTACTTGTGTTCATTTTATTTCTGGAAGAATTAGTTGTTTGAAAAATATTTACTGTCATTTACTGTTATTTATTTTTCTGCATTTGTGTCTCGACAGTGAGATCGATGGGGTTTAGACATTACACACCACTTGTGCACACATCTCACACTCTAAAGTAAAATGCTTGATTTGTGACCCCAAGCTGAGCCTAAAATTTAACTTAACTCAACCAACATTGTAACCTCATTTGAAGACCAAAACAATATTGTAGTTAAATTAGGACACTAGGATATACATCCAAATAACACCCCTTTGTCACTTACATCTGAGACATAGTTGTTGTCCATTAGGGTACCAAAATCCTGTAGTAGTTGTTAATACGGTCATGACCAGTCCTCCTCATGCCTATCGAGGACCATATCGGGTGTCAAGGACCAAAGCAATGAAGTGCCAGGAAACCACTTTGAACGTGTCATGAACGACGTAGCCTAGTTGCCAATATCTTAGGGCTCTTTTACCCGAGGTCCCTCTCTGTAGTGGGATTCTCTTAGCCTCTGGTTCTTCTATTTCATATTGTTTGACTACGGATTTGACCACCCAGCAAAGGATACGATTTTTGAGGGGCTTCCATGTTATAGCTAGGATTTTGCTTGCACTTATACCCCATAGTTCAGTGCGTGATTTTCTTTATAGGTAGTGTTTCTTGTTGGCTCTAAAGCTTGATTTTTGTCCTATGATCCACCATTTTCTACTCTCCTTCTGCACACTTGGTTGTAGATGGATTTTTGAGCCTTCGTTTCACACTCTTGAGCCTCCATTCATTACATAGCACACCATCATGTCATCATTGCTCCACCACTCTACTCGCAGAGACTTGGGGGAATACCCCTCAGTTTGGTTCTTTGCACCGCCACCATCAGATCCATATTCAACGTCATTCACCACCTTCATATCCATACACTACATCAGAGTCTAATTCGGATTCCTATCAATCCGAACCTACCTTGTTCACAGCCCCATCTAGCCCCATGGTTGGTGCACCTCCCAACCCCTTTCAAGGGGGGACGGTTGATAGTGGACTCGTGACTTCTCCACCCATCATATCAAGTATCCCTTATGTCAGACCCATAGGTCCTGGTCCTAGTGGGCCCCTAGCCACCACACACACTTTTCCCGGTACACTGCCCACTAGTGGTGGGCCCACTCTCTCCATTATGGTTCATATTGTAGCTTTATACATGGGGGCATTGGCCCTTCTATCACCATTCCATCTATTCACACCATTCCAGTGACTACTCCTATTGTCGAAATTCATCCATTCCAACCCCCATTTATACACAGCAACTAAATGCCCATCGATCCCAGCACCATTGATGGCCCTCCTCGATCTAGTCTCGATCCTAGTCTACCATTTATGGGTAATATTAACCTACCTAATTTGGCACGGTTGATGAAATAACCCATTCGTCATGACCCGTTGTGGCCTCCCATGTCCACCAAAATCCCTTTGGACATCCCTAAGTTTGAGGGAAAGGCGGGAGAAGACCCACAAAACACATCATGTCATTCCACTTATGGTTCTCCTCTAACAACATAGTCGATGATTATATATGATTACAGCTATTCCAGTGTAGCCAAATGGTATATCGAGGTGCCACATGCTACTTATCCTGACTTTTCCTTGTTAGACTTGATGTTTTTTCAGTACTTCCAGCTACCCATCCGTTATGATGAGAGTGTGGAAATTATATTATCCTATCGACAAAACACTACTACCCATATCACGAATCATTTCCAAGAGTGGCGTCATCAACATAGCTTGTGTAAAATTAAGTTAGATGATAGGATCTTCATAGATTGGTTTCTTAAAACCTTACTCCCCCAATTGCTAAGGACGTTGCATCTGAGCTTCCACAAACTAAGGAGGAAGCTATCCTCAAAGCACAATAGTTCGATCTTATATATGCCCAATCAGGATATTGTTATAGCTCAAAATGACACATCTCTGCCTATGACCACTTTCCCATGATTCTGTCGCATGTCGACACTTCCATCACGGCACTTCATGAAAGTCATTGAAAGTCACTGAAAAAACACCTATCTTGGAGGACCCATATATTGAGTTCTGTAACTCCATTTGACCTCATCTCTACACCGTTGGAAATTTATTTCAGTTAGCTAAGACTTTCCAGAAAACACCAAAGTCTGCAAATGCCCAAAAATACCCTAAAAATGAGTTTTGTTCCTATACGCGACTTTCCTTAAGGAAAAACCACGGATGATACGTGAGTTGCTCTCTATCATACCCGCATATGTACACAATTTTCTCATATATGCGACTTGTTGTACTAGCAACCCGCGTGTATTTTTCGTATACGCAATTGTCCAGTTATGCAACCCGCGTATGCCTTTTAAAAATGTCAAAAAACACGCCTTTTGAATTTCGGTTAGTTTGGGTAGTTATGCAACTGACTCCTTCAGTTGTAACTACTTTGTATTCGCCCCTAACTCTTCCTTAACCATATAAATAGAGGTAGGGAGGTCCATGAGAGGGGACTTGAATTTTTGCATTGTTATGCTGGAGGAATTGGAGCTCTCTTTGCCCACGCCTTTTCCCTAGAAGCTTTCTCCTTGTGTTGCAGAGCTTGGAGGCTGAGTTCTTTAGAGAAGAGAAGCAGTAGAACCAGATCAAGGTTTCGTGAGGTGCCAAACTTGAAGAGAAGGTATACTTGTACTTGTTTTCAAGATTAATAAAGATGTGATGTCCTTCTTCTTCCCAAATCATTGTTCAATGTGTGATTGAATCTCTGTTTACGACCATATGATGATGTTATTCAGGTTAGTATTTTATGTTTATTTGATTATCATTGCTTTATATGTGGTCATATTTGTTTGAGGAAGGTATAATTCATTTTGTAGGTCTCTTGGAGCAAGAGGAGCAAGAAGAGGATTGAAGAGAAAGCTTGGACCAGCCTTCAGTTAGTCAGGTGTGGACCTTTCTCATCTCTGATCTTGCTTATATATGTTTGCTGAACATTGTGCATCTCTCTTTCAACCCCAGTATGTTGATGGCCTCTTAAACCTTAGACATAGGATAGTTTCCTTTACAACAGATATATGTATACCATTATATCTTATGCTCCCCAAGGTGAGATAAGTCGGGGGAATCCCATGTTGTTGATGGAGTCATTGGATCTATTACTCAGCATCCCTATTTGTACATGGCCTCTTCTTCGATGCCACCTCATTCTGGTACCACCCCTAGTGTTTCCCAACTAGACTACGCCCTTGATTTTCCACGTGTAGCAGCTCAGTCCAAAGCCACACCTTCATATGCGTTTCCCACTCCAGTTCCTCACATTCATGGACATTTTCAGCCAAGGATTTTTTACTTCTGAGCTTTACTGTGCCCTTTCCCAATACTCTTGCTGAATTGTTATTTCCAAATGATACAGATCCTTTATCTTTTTCAATATTGATGAAAGCATCTTTGTCACCTGTCATATGCTTGGAGAAACCACTATCAACATACCATTTTCCAGAGCCGTGATTCTGAGCTTGAAGAGCAATACCACATTCATAGTTGTTGTTATTGTGTTTAATCCACACCTTGTTGGGCAAGTCCTCATTTTTTACTGTTGGTATCCTCGTTCTGCAATTTCTGGCTATATGACCAAAGTTGTTACACTTGTAACACTCTATTTCTGATCTCAAGGGATCAAATCGGTTGTTGTACTGTGGTCGTCTAAGGCTTGCAAGGTTATTCCTTGTCTCAAAGTTTCTTCTTTGGAAACAGTTTACAGCTTTGTGTCCAAATCTTCCACATGTAAAGCAATGCCCATAAAAGAAGTATCCATACCTGGGAATATATGGAGGAGGTGATTTTCTGTGATCTGATCTTTCTGCTGGCCCTTTTTCTCATACTGGTTGTTCTGGCTGACGTTCGATCTCTTCTTCATTCTTGTAGTCCTTGACAACTTCTGCATACCTTCTTGGCTTCTTTTCATTATCTGTCAACATTGAGCTTGAGGCTTCATTTGTATTCTGCTTGTATCCTATACTGGTATTGTCGAAGAATGACTTTTGATTGCCGATGATTTGTTCTAGAACCTTGGAACTGTTGTCATAACCCTTTGCGATATCTTTCATCTGTAGCTTGTTCTTCAGAGATACTATCTCGGCCTCACAGTTCTCCTTTTCTCTTATATTTGTCATTAGTTGTTCAGTGAGAGAGTCTTCAACTCATTTGGATTCTTCTAGTTTGGTCTTCAATTCAACAATGGTTTGTTCAAATCGGTGTTCCTCTTCCTTAAGCAATCTATTTTCTTTCCTGACTTTCTTCAGCTCTTTCAAGGCGCTTACAAGTTCAGCCTCAAGATCTACCTCACCTTCATCTTTGGATTCTTCCTTACTATTATGATCCTTAACCGAGCTTATTGCCATAAAGAGTACCTTGTCTGGTTCATCGTCATCATCAAAATCACTGTCACTATCAGAGTCACCACTGGATGAGTTATTGTCTCTTTTTGTGTAGAGACTTTTCTTCTTTGCAAACTTTCTTCTGTTCTGATTCTTGTAATTATTGTACTTCTTGTAGGGTTTAAAACTATAATCCTCTTCACCATCTGAGTTCTTTGCATATGGAAATTTAGAAGCAAAATGACCTATCTTTCTGCATGAAAAACATTTAAGCGGTAACTTACCTTTGTATTTTCCAATGCCTCTCTTTAATTTCCGAACAAAGTTGGCTATTTCTTCATCATCAGATTCATCACTTGTTGGTTTGTCTTTCATTGATTTGTTCTTCCCAGCTTGTTTGGAGGAGACCTTGAATGTTGCTTCCTTTCTTGACGTATCTTCATCTTCAATTCTCATTTCGTAAGCTACTAAAGTTCCATGCAGCTGATCCACTATCATAGTATCTAGATCTATTATTTCTTCTAAAGCAGAGATATTGGGGTTGAACCTTTTGGGAAGAGCTCTTAGAATTTTTTGAACGACTATAGTCTCCTCAACCTCTTCTCCCAATCCTCTGATGGTATTCACGAGCTGATCAACCCGAAGAATATAAGCTGCTATGTCTTCATCTTCATTCATTCTTAGCTGTTCAAATTATCCCCTGTAAGTTTGAAGTTTGGCTTCTTTGACTTTGTGGTCTCCTTCATATGTGGTTTGGAGTTTGTCCCACATTTCCTTTCCAGAGGGACAGTTCATCACTTTGTTGAATACAGATTCGTCTATAGCACTTAGAAGATGGTTTCTGGCCCTTGAGTTGTTGTTGTATTGAGCTAGCTCACCTACATCAGTTGGCACGGTCTTTGGTACTTTGTACCCATTCTCAATACTCTACCATATTTCGATTCCTTGAGCTTCTATGAAGGCTCTCATTCTGATACTCCAGAATGCATATTTGCTCCCATCAAACAAGGGTGTTCCATATTTGCTTTGTTTAGCAAAGTTCCCCATGATTACTTTCCAGCGGTTAGTCTGTTCTGAAGGAACCTAGCTCTGATACCAATTGTTGAAATACTGAGAGGGGGGTGAATCAATATTTGTACTATTTAAAAATTTAATCAAAAGCAGGTTGTTGATCACCAATCACAGCACAACATCAATATGTATAAAGACAGCAAGATGCACAGTACACAACAGTTTTTAACGTGGAAACCCAAGTTCTTGGGGTAAAACCACAGAATCCTTTTTAATAATAGTTGTCCAGAAATAATTGGATGAAAGGAACAACTCCCTTATTATATAGACTTCAATTTTCCAGCTTCGACTGGAAGGAGGCTACAACCCCTTGATTTACAGGTTGTGACCTGAAGGAAGCTACCACTCCCTAGTTTTTCGGCTTCTATCGGAAGGAGGCTACGACCTCCTTTCCTTGCCCCGTCCTGCCACCCTGATAAGAGGAAGATTTCCGAACCTGTGGACCTGTCACACACCAAAATCTACTGTTGATATTCTCTGCACTCTAGTCACTGTCAAATCATCTTTCTGCCCATGTTATTGTTGTCATATCAACCATAAATGTTGCTCATCATCATTGCTGGTTATTTGCGTGTCCCTTCAATAGATCTGTGCTATGTGTTGAATTTCCTGCTGCTGATAACCTCTACTCACTATTCACTGCCAAGTCAGCCTTATCACTGACACACACACTGCTCTATTACGTCCTCGTCATGTACAATCTTCAGACATCATCATAGTGAATAGCATCATCATAGGGTATGCATCCTTGAATTGTGTAGGCAACTTTTCTCCTGGGCTATGTATGTCAGAGGCAAGATCAAACTTTGTACCTTACTGCTAGGCTGTCATACACAATCACTGAACAAGTAATTCTTCTCTGAACATCATACATGCATCATCATAGTTTATCTTCAGATAGAATCGTCATATAGAAGTGGATCATCAATAGGAAGTGTAGTAGTGCATCATCATTATACCAAGACACGTGTCATCACATCATACGACAACTTTCACTTGCACATTGATACAACTGTACATACCTTTATCTATGCATGTTATCGCAGACTTCAAGCTTTAGACCTCGACCTTGGAGATAACCTTGCATGTAATCTTGTAGCAGATTTGGACTGTCAACAAACGAAGGCAGCAGTAATAAGGCTTGGACTGTTCACTTCTCAAAAACTTTTGGGTCTGTAGTGGATCATGGCAGCAGCACAAACTTAGATTCCAAAAGGGTTGATTGTGTTAAACCCTAACCATTTTCTCTGGAAAAATTCAGATGCCTTCTGCTGCCAGTGAAATAAACCTTAGTCCAAAACATAAATATGTATCTCTGAAAAAAAATCGGGCTTGTTTTCTTATGCTACTACAATTTACTCCCACAATGTCCACATCCCAACGAAGGAGAAACTAATGAGAAAGACGAGATACTGTGGAAGATACTTGACTGTTGTGCTCCACGAATCCTCTTGTTTACTTCAACCAGCAGTTAAAAAAAAAAAACACTGTCCAGCACATCCCCTCAGTTCACCCTCAGTTCTAACTTCAACTACTGCTGCTCAGACCAGCGAAAAAGAAAATCTCAGTTCAAACTTCAAATATTCATGGAAACTTCTTATGATGCGCAATTCCTGCCTTGCTACTAACCAAGACTCTCTTCCACTATTCACCGAAAAACACAGTCACACATGCCTATGTTGTAGCTACCCCAAACATTTTCTGCTAAGACCTTTACTGAGCAAAGTTGGGACTGTATTTGACTTATCCAAAATTAGCAGTAAACCTTATCCAAAGAAAATACCAGCAGTGAACTCGGATCCCAAAAAATCGACTGTCAAACAAATTCCGTGGAAGAAATTTGGATGCTTTCTGCTCCTCTTTTGCTTGGATTATAGGCAGCATCAAACTCTGATGGTGTAAACACTTCAATGCTGGGACTGTTGGAGATCTCAGGATACACGGATTGTGAATACAGGATCTTTCTCAACTTCGGGAATATTCATGGACTCCAAAATAGACCCCAGGCTGTAGAGGGGCTTCAAAAATCGGGACTGTATTGTCCTCAAAAACCAAAAAAAATTACTGTGGAACGGATCCTCTGCTGCTGTGTAAATTTCCTCAGACTCCCGAAAAACCTCAGGCAAACTCTTCCAACGTAAACTCTCAGTCAGATCGTTATATTTTATTTCAATATTAAGTAACTAAGGGTAAGTGTATTTATACACTTTGAGGGAAAGTATGAGGCCAACAAGTCAAGTTCTTTTATTTATTTAAAAATAGATAAGAGAAAAGAAAAGAGGTTTTAATAATTTTAAAAAAATGTTATCCTTGTTTTAATGCATGATTTTTAATGGGGCCGGCCTTGGAGGTCTTAATAAATTAAAAGGAATGTCTTTATTAAATCATTTCAATATTTAATTAATAAAAAAAATGTTTTATTTAGTAAACCATTTTAATATTTAATTATTATTGTTTTATGTATTAAAACTTTTTAATATTTAAATCATTAAAATATTCAAAGATAAGTTTTTTTTAAATGTGTTTTAATATTTAATTACTGCTTTGTCATAGGTTTTAAGTGATATTATTATTATTAAGTGATATAGGTTTTAATGTATTGTGGGTTTAGGGACTTTTCCTAGGGTACCAAGACCTTAATAGCACGCAAGTGACCATTGAAGGGTTATAGGACAGGATCCTAGGGTAAAAGGACATGGTTGTGGTACTGGGAAATCATAAGACAACTTAGCGGTACTTGAACACTCTACAGGGCTTTTGGAAATGTCCCAAGGGCTCCAAGGGCTTCAGACTTGGGCTTGGATAAGGTCAAAAGGCCTCCTTAGACATTGACACTTACTTCACCCTCCGGTGCTCCTCAAGGGGCACCAAGACACACTGACACACACCTGTTGGCATCAATGACAAGTTAGTCAACATTTTCCTCACAAGCCTATCTATCTTTTTCTGTCTTTTGACCTTTCATATTCCCATCAAACTCAAATGCCTATCATATTTCTTGTTTTGAAATTCCTACATTTAATTTTGTTGTCCTGGCTATATGGTATTGGTAAAGTATTACCAAGGGGCCAGTTATCATGATAAATCAAAATATTTAAGGTAATTGTTTAGATCAGATAGAACAAAGTTCGCCTCAATGTATGGTAATCATCATCATCAACTAAATGTATGTGTGTGCACATGCATAAATACCCAATACACAGCTCAATCAAACAAAAGAAAACATAATTATACCTTGATTTGTGGATCTTCACACTTTATGCTTTACCTTTCAAAACATCATTCAACATACTTCATTTTTTGTCCTATTGCAATAGTTTCATGTTAGGACCTATCAAATAAATTTATGTTTGTTTATGAAAATAACAAAACCAATCTAAATAAATACAATTCTATTACCATGTAAATTACAATACTATTCAATTATTCAAGTAAATTAATTGTTAAGAATATATCACCTGATAAAACATGGATAACCAAAAATATTATGTATATAAGGCCATCTATCTAATCAAAACTCCATTTCTTGCCTCTTAACTATGGAAATGTTTCTCAATGTTATCTGTAACAAGTTCCAATGGAGGAGTCAAATAGCAATAGTGAAAATTACACAGTAAAATTATAGAAATAGATGGTTTTTAATGTATTCTTCATTACCATTCATTGAGCTACCCTCTGTTTCGAGAATAATTTAATATTCTCTACTAAACAGGACCAACCACGTGAAGGTGGAAGCTCTTATGGCCTCCCCCCCCCCCTCGCATCACTCTTAACTCCCCAAACCCAATGCATATACTTGCAAATAACAATTTATTTCACTATTTCACAATGCAAATAACAATGCATCTACTGCAAATTATTTCACTCAATAGTTGAAAGATGCTTTCATTAAATCATTCTTTAAATCATTCATTAAACAATTCAATCATTCAACAGCTAAAAAAACCATTCATTAAAACATTAATTTAGTCAATGGCAGAAAGAAAAAAAATCAGTAAACCATTCAGTAAGGCATTCATTCAAACATTCATTCATGAAACAGAGGAAAAAACCATTAAATGTTTTTTTTTAATAAACAAAGTACTCAAAATGTGTTTAGTCACTTCCTTTTTACTTTTCTTCTCTTTAAATATTTAGTTAGAGTCACATCTTCAGGAATCTGATCATCGATATCTCTACTAGTCTGCTCGCAAGGTTGAACTTCAAGTGAGGGGCGATGAATTTCTGTAATAATGTCAAAATATTTCATTAATATATTTATATTTTGATAAATACGAGTAATTCATTTAAAAAATATTACGAATGTGTGTTTTTACCTTCCATGGGCACATCAACATGTTCAACATTATCTCTTATAGGCCCAACCTATTCTGTGTTATGATCTGCAGCTACATGCTCTGAAGTTGAATTGTGTAGAATTAGAATTAATGTTCATCATCTGCAATGGTCTATAAAAAAACATTAGCACATTAATAAATTCATTACCAGAATGGGAAGCATGATCTTCGTTTGGTTGGTCATGTACTACATCCTTGACATGAACGAGATCATTACTTTCCTGCATAAAAAGGAATAAATAAATTGTCAATTTATTTATAAGGAACAAATTGCATGAGCATTAATAAATTATCATTAAACTATACATTTTTCACATACCTGGGCACCAGATGGAGCAGCAGAAGATCGTGCAGTATTCCCAGACAAGCTTCTCCAATGTTCAACAACGACGTCAAAGCCCTGTTCGAAGCCAAGATTCATGTAATCTGCACTGGGCAATTCTTTGAACCAGTTGACCTTCATATTTGCATGATGTCAATAATTTTAAAGCCTTTTGTCAGAACAAAACAAAAATAATAATCTGTATGATATTTGGATGCGGATTCAGATTTTGCGATACTTACATATCGGGCCACCAAGTTGGAGTGACCAGGCCCAAGCTTGTGTTGGCCAATTTTTTCAATTCTTGCCTTTGTGGCCTTAGATGTGTCTGAGAGCCTAATTAAGTTTTTAAATACATTAGTCAATGTACCAAAATTTATATAAAAACTAGTAATAATAAGGCTTACCACTACATTTTGGAATGTATTGCATACCTCCCTATTCCACCTGGTGGTATCTTTCTTGATTTTCTCAGGCCCTTCTCTTTTCCATCTTCCACCAGGGCTTTCCACTCCATAGATGGAATCATTGGAGGGTGCTCATACCTAGGGTTCTTTTCTAGGTGAACACTATATTGGTCTCGGATAATATTCAGATGTTTTCCAGCCTTCTGTAGTACCTTCGATATATATATATATATATAGAAAGAACCAAAAGGATCTTAAATTAACACAAATCAAAATGCTCTTAAATTAACTATATCATGCCTTCCTCAATGATTTGATGAAACCAAGGGATGGAAAAAGGGCAAGGAAACATCAAATATCACTCACACCAGGGAATAATTCTAAAGCTAACCAACTGTCTACACCACAAAGGTCATCTAAAGACATTATATCTCTACTCATTCGATTTACTACAAAGTGTTGTAGCTTGCTTAGTGCTCCTTAGGATGCTAAATTTCAACCTTAAGATGCCAATCTCCACTATTTTTGCACCCATAACGTCACAAAAACTCCATGAAAACAAAGAGTTTGGAATTTGTAGGTTACTAGAAATGTGTAAAAATTGGAGTTACCAATAAGAGTGATGGAATATCAATTGATATTAGTGATCAAGTAACTTTTTTTTTCCAGGGGAAAATATCAGTTCCTTGTTATTTCATTGAAATCAAAGGTAACTTAGTTACAACTTCAGCTATTGCTGAGCACATGGAATAGATACAACTATGTTCATCATCAACAGACATATGACAATTGATCAGCTTCATAGGAATACTGGACAAACCTTCAAAGGTAACACCTATAATCTAAGAATCTTGACTACATCCACATCACTAACCTTCAACAGACAGAGAATTCAAGTCTAATACTTAAGTAGCTAATCCAAAGTAGTAATAAACAAGAGAGATCAGGAATATGAGGGTATCATCCACCTCAATCGTCCAAAGGATTTCAATAGCAACAGCACATAAAAGACTCAAGTGCTAAGGGATAGAAAAGATGGAAAGTGCCAAGGGATAGAAAAGCTGGAAAGTGCCCTAATTAGTACATTCACCATCAGTGAATTCAGTAAACTGAAAATGGCCTGAGGCCAAGGTTAATGCTTCTTTGAATAAGCTATCATCCTTAGTATTGTGTTCTCTGAATATGTGAACTGCTTTTAGCTGGATGAAGTAAAATTAACAAGATAGAGTTGAAGTTGTTCCCTGATAGTGATCAAGTAGCTAGCAAGTATTGGATGCATACACTATCAAATATGTGGTATAAACCTCAATACATCCCTAAACTAATACTGTCATTGAGATAAGGTACACATACCAATAATAATAATGTTGATAGTACGTCGAGATAGGTGAGGCATGCAAGCAATGCATGTAGCGAAAGATGTAGGTACAATTATCAAAATAGTTTATTTAGTCAAACTTATTACCTTTCTTTTTTGCGTTGACTTAGCCACTTTTAGTTCACTAACTCTAAAATAGCTAATAAGTGTTGGCTAACAATGGGGACGATTCGTGGTATTATGTTTCATGGGGTTGCAACATCGCAAACTTGTGAGGCATAATACCACGAATCGTCACCATTGCTTGGCTGAACAGTTGTTATCTTTTGTGAGATATAGTTCATGTGGACAGAGTTCTTCAACTCTTTCCTCATGGATATTTTTGTTTGATGATGATATTAACATGTATGTAGAAAAAAAATTAATGTCATGCCAAAAGGCCCTATAATATAGTTGTTTTGGAGAATAAAGAGGAAGAAGACTGTCAGTTAGAGAATGTACACATACCAATAATAATAATGTTGAAGAATCTGAATTAGATGGTCCATATTGTTGAGATTCTGATGAGGAATATTTTGTAGGCAAACCCTTGTTTGATGATGAGATGGAAAATGCATGCATTTATCCATTTCATGAAGAGTTGGATGTTATATTTGAAATCAATAATCATATTTTTGGGGGCCCCATATATGATTCATATAGTGAAGCATCTAATGAGGAACCTAAATATTTGGAACCTATAAAGAAACCAAGCATCCACTCTACAGGATCTCCAGGAACTAACATCATTATATCTCTACTCATTCGATTTCCTAAAAAGTGTTGTAGCTTGCTTAGTGCTCCTCTCTGTTTGTCATTTAGGTTCAACTTAACAGTGAAATCAACAAGTCCAGGAAAATCTTCTAGTACATATCCTTTATAGTAATGGAAAAATAATGGTATTATTTCTCTGGAGATCCTGTAGAGTGGATGTAAATGTTGGCTCAAACTCATACACGGGTTTGCATTAGTGTCCAACCAAGGTGGTCTATTATATTCCAAGCATTAGCATATTCAATGGCTTTCCCTCATGTTGTTAATCCATGCGTTTCCCCTATCCAGTGGACAACCCCCCTGTTGTATATGCTATTCATTCGATTTGATGCATAGCTCGAATACATATAGACATGGATGATCTAAATGACATGAAGAAAAATCCAATCATCCATAAACCAACTTAGATCAATTTTGGAAACCGATTGGTTAATCGAGTTCATTCCAACATTGACAAACCATTTATAATCATATAGGGGTGGGGAATTCATCTCATTCAAGTTAGATTTCTAATTGTTATAACAAAATATTGGCACGTAATAAAGAGTGGGAACTATTTCTGAAGGTAAACCACTACTCTATTTGGGTCGAGTATTCACGTAGAACTGCTCCCTACTCCCTTGCAGATCCGATGATGGGTGGGCTACGATGAGCCAAGAGATAATGTTGCCCTTAGCTCTCATCTATCCTAATATAATGTGGCAATATAGGGCATCTAAAATTTCAGTTTGGAATACACAGCAAACATCACAGAGACGTTATGAGACTTTGTTGTTGATCTATGGCTTGGAGTCGGATGTTCGTTGTTTTTTTTGGACAGTATTGATTTCTATGTTTGTGAACTGTTGGATATGACAGTTGGATGATATTTCTGTTACTATTCTGCTGACTATATGGGTTGTTTTAGCTTGCCATTCTCATGGAACGAACTTGGTACCATGAAATTGTTCTTTGTTTCTATTTTTGTGGATAGATGGGGTGATTTATCATCCGATGAATGGGTTTGGGCAGTGTTTATAGACTTTTATTTTGTACGGGATCTAAACTGTGGTTACAAATATGCATTGCATATCTACAAAATGTAATTTTGTCTCTCTACGGATGAAATAAAATTATGCTTTTTTTCTTTGGAAAAAAAAAGCAAACATCACAGCTATATGAGCCATACCTTTCGATGAAGTTTCCCTAGTGGAAGCAGGATTATGAGCATGGTGTTTACTTACTTACAAGCATATTGATCGAGCCATTCTCTAAGACAGGACTCATTAACTAACTCTTCTAAGGCCAGAAGTCCAGACTCTGGTTCGGCATGTTAAGGAATGGAATGACCAATAGCGGTGTTGATGGTAAACCCCAACCCTGGTTATTGGGAAACAGGTTTATGAGAGTGAGGTGCTAGAGAAGCTTGCCAAAGTGAGCAGTTGATGGTATCAAATTATATAGCATAGTGTCCCCTCCCCCTTCAGGAAAGTCAATATTGGACCGCTACTTTTTGAGATCGACAGAAAGGAGCAAACATCACAGCATGCACAAAAAAACTAAAACCCTAAACCGGTTGCATGCCCAAAAAACGTTATCACAGAATGCCCAAAAAATGAGGTCATGATGCTTACTCGTTGAGCCATGAGCTCCAAATCGAAACCGTGAACTCCAAAACGTGAACCGTGTGCTCCAAATTTGAACCGTGAGCTCCAATTCTCAACCGTGAGCTCCAATTTGCAACCGTGAGCTCCAATTCTGAACACTGAGCTCCACCGGAGCTACTCCAAAATTCACAAAAACCTCCAAATTGCATAGAACTGTCCAAAACGAGTCGCAACAACGTCCAAAAAGACTATTTATTTTTTATTATATATTATTTTATATTATATGTATTTTATTTTTATTATATGTTATTTTATATTTTATGTATTTTATTTTTATTATATGTTATTTTATATTATATGTATTGCCATAATAGTATTTTTTTATTAGGTATATTATTTTGAACTTAGCTATATGTATTTTTTAGTATATGTATTTTTAACTTAGGAATAGTATTTTTTATTATAATATGATGACGATGATGACGATGATGACGATCTCACCTAATCCCTACAATGAAACCCTTGAAGATGAAGATGATGATGGCGATCTCAGCTAATCCCTACAATCTCACCTAATCATTATCGTTATGTTGATCATCGTCATCTTCATCATCATGATCATCATCATCATCATCGTCATCATTGTCGTCCTCATCTTCAACATCGCGGTCTTCATTATCATGACCCTCATCATCATCATCACCGTCGTCGTCGTCGTCGTCATCTTCATCATCATGATGATGGTAATGGTGATGATGACAGTGATGATGATGATGAAGATGATGGCAATGATCACCATCATCACCATCAACATCGTTATCTCCATTATCAGGACCCTCATCATCATCATCAACATCATCGTCATCATCATCGTCATCTTCATCATCATCGTCGTCATCATCATCTTCAACATCATTATCTTCATTATCAGTACCCTCATCATCGTCGTCGTCTTCGTCATCAACGTCATCGTCATCATCATCGCATCATCATCGTCGTCGTGACCCTCATCGTCATCATCATCACCACCATCATTGTCATCCCCACGATGATGATGGTGATGGCGATGATGACGGTGATGATGATGATGATGATGATGGCAATGCTGATGATCACC
This sequence comes from Pseudotsuga menziesii, assembly GCA_001517045.1. Taxonomy (NCBI): domain Eukaryota; kingdom Viridiplantae; phylum Streptophyta; class Pinopsida; order Pinales; family Pinaceae; genus Pseudotsuga; species Pseudotsuga menziesii. Next base: position 830,552 of record LPNX010100932.1, on the reverse strand, counting down.
ATCATCTTCATCAACATCATCATCATCATCATCATCATGGTAATGGCGACGACGACGGTGATGATGACGATGATGACGATGATGGTGATGATGATGATGATGATGATGAAGAGCACGATGATGATGACGATGATGATAATGATGAAGAGAATGATGATGATGACGATGACATTGATTATGATGATGATGTTCCATAATCAACATCATCGTCATCATCATCGTCCTCTTCATCATTATCATCGTCATCCTATTCATCATCATCATCACCATCATCATCACCATCGTTGTCGTCATCGTCTTCATAATCAGGACCCTCCTCATCATCATCATCATCATCATCATGTCCTAACAACAACATAGTCAATGGCTTCTAACAACATGTCCTATGGTAGTCTTTCGGAAGGTTAATTTATACACATATCCACATATAGGTAGTGATATGAACTTTTCACCAACATTAAGAATAAGTAAAACTTATTGTAATTCAAAGATATTTGTTTTGTAATCCACCAAAATTAAGATTAAGTAAAACTTAGTTTACTTAAAATATTAATTTTCGAAAAAAAATGCATAATACTGGCAAACCTTTCAATCAAAAAGTGATGAGAAGGAAATTGTTTGATATAGCCAATAAAATGAAAGGAAGTTTTTGTATCCTTGAAATACTTATTATATCTAATAGATTCCTCGACTTCTAGATTTATGGGTCCCAAATATATGTTCAATAGAGAGATGCAAACCTAAGAGGAAGAAAAACATCCTAACTTGAATAAAGAACCTTCACATTAATGAGGGAAGAACCATCTACATAACGACACATCCCTATCTTGGATAAATGAAAATATAGCTTTGAAGGATGATTGAAAAGTTGAGCATGTGAGCATGTGAGCATGGTGATGATGATGTTGATGATGATGATGATGATGATGTTGATGCTGATGATTATGATTATGATGTTGATTTCAATGATGAAAATGATGTTGATGTCAATGATGAAAATGATGATGATGATGATGTTGATGATGATGATGATCCTGATGATGATGATTATGACTGTGATGATGATGATGATCTTGATCTTGCTAATGATAATGATGATTATCATCATCATGAGGATGACGATGATAATGATGACAATGATGATGAAGATGATAATGATGATGTGGATGATTATGATCAGATGACAATGATGATGATGATGAAGATGATGATGATGATGTTGATGATGATGATGATGATGTTAATGATGATGAAGACGATGAAAATGATGATGTCGACAATGAAAATGATGATGATGATGATGATGATGATTATGATGTTGATTAAGACAATGACAATGATGATGTCGATGATGACAATGATGATGATGGTGATGATTATCATCATCATGAGGATGACAATGATGATGAAGATGATGATGATGTTGATCGTGACGACGATGATGATGATGATGATGATCATGAGGATGAAGCTGATGATGATGACGATGATGATGAAGATGATGGTGATGTTGATGATGATTATCATCATCATCATCATGACGATGATAATGATGACAATGATGATGATGGTGATGGTGATGATGATGATGACGATGATGATGAGGATAACGATGATGATGATGATGATGATGATGACGATGATGATGATGTTGATGATGATAATTATCATCATCATGAGGATGACGATGACGATGATGATGATGATGATGAAGATGATGATCATGAAAACAACGATGATGAAGATGACGATGATGGCGATTTCCTTATGATGATGACGATGAAGATGATGATGTGTGATGATGATGATGAAGATGATGATGTGTGATGATGACGATGACGATGATGAAGATGATTACGTCTGATGATGACGATGATGATGATGAAGACCATGATGATGATGATGATGAAGATGAAGACGATGATGATGAAGATATTGATGATGATGATGATGATTATGATGTTGATGTCAACGATGAAAATGATGATCATCATCATCATAATGAATATGATGGTGATGGTGATGATCTCAGTAACTCTTTTTTTTTTAAATAAGATAAAATAATAGTTCTAATTAAATATTTACCTTTCAATATATTTCATCATATTATTGATCCATGTCATCGTCTTCATCATCCAAGTCATCATCTGTATCGTCAAATACATAGTCAACATTGTAAGGATTGGCCATATCATCATCGTCATCATCATCAATTACGCTCATCGTGTCATCGTCAAAATAATATTCATCGGCATTGTCAGCTAACTCAAGTAGATCATGCTCTTCGTCATCATATTCTTCTTCCAAAGAACCCTCTTCATTACCATCATCTAGGTTATACTTTACTGGCCTTCCCCTTGGATCGTGTCTCACAACAAACGACCAGCCCGCTTTACCTGGAACCTCTGAGTAAAATACTTGTTCACATTGGCTTGGAATAACATAGGGCTTTGTTCCTGGCTCAAACAACCATGTGTTTACCATGGTAAATCCATTATCATGTTCAATAATAGTTCTATCGAGATCACGTTGATTCAATCGTAACCTGTACCATTTGACAACGGGTAGAACTACCTTAAAGGATTTAAAGTCACACTACATAATATCTTCCAAATATCCATAGTATCGATTTTCTGAGACTTTTGGATGTCCGTCAGTTCTAGATGAAACATTGGTAACCTCAAAGACAGTCGAAACCCCAAAATCTGGTGTTTTCTTTATTTCATCCAATTTTTTGATCTGATATCTATCTCCATTGCAAACCATAGCCTTATGGTGTTTTACCTACAATAAGCAATACACGAAAATATTACACAACCATTCAGTCCTTATGCAACAATACATGGAAAAGAATAACGTGTACGTCAAAAAGTAATTTGCAAAATAAAAGATTTAGAGGGATTGATTAATTATATGCTTTCCATTTTATCTTTTACACCATATGCCAAATCGATTTCCCTTTCTGTTAGATTGTTATCTCCATTGCGTTGTGTTGCTTTTACCAATGAAGCCACACCTTCCCATGATATTCCATGACCCGATTGTGCACATCGTTCAATCCATACCTTCATCCAGTCAAGATTGTTTGCGATGTATAAATGAATTGCATCTCATTCTTGACCAGCTGTTTAATGACAATAACCATTAAAATGGAAGAAAGGTGTAAATCTCCTAAACAAAGTATATGCTCTTAATTGAAGCAATTATGACTAGAAAATACAATTAGAATATGAAGGATATAATAAACATCCACTAGTTAATAATTACCTTTCAGCTTCCTCAATCTACCTTTCCCCTTCAGTTTCTCCCCTTCAAATTTGTTATTGGAGTCTGGATCACAAATGCGACGTAAATTGAGCTTTGACGCTAAAATAGGAAGATATTCACTAACATACAACATGTTTTGGTATACCGTATATCCTTCCATCATAGAACCCTCTGCATGTGCTCGTTGTCTCACCAAACCGTTCATAAATTTCAAGTGCCTCTCAACCATCCACATGGACCTTGAGTGCACAGGTCCACACAACTCAATCTCCTCAACTTGGTGTATGAGGTAGTGTTCCTGTGCATTGAAAAATGCCAATAGTAGATGCTTCTGCATTTCACACATGAGACGAGAAATTTCTCTTCTCCAATACTTTATATCTTCTTTATGGATTTCTTTAAATGTCAACCATCTACAAGTGATGCAAACCAATAACGATATTTAACAAAAATAAACATTAAATTACAATATATGCTGAAATAGTGCACAAAAAAACAAATATAAATTATTATACGGAGAAGTAAAGAAACACTAAGCACATGCAAGTAATCGCTAGTTACCTCATGTATTTACCAAGATTATATATAACTTGTTTGACATTGTTATCGAAGTTGTCCGGGAGAGAGAGAGGTAGAACATACTATATCAATATACAAACCACGCCATTTATTAAACAAAGAGTATACAAACAAGAAAAAATTATATGGACATAACAATAATAAATACCTTGATGAAGACATGCTAATCATGTGTTTTGACCCCTGCAAAATCACCTTTTTTGGTTATGATATTCTTCAAGTTTGCACAAAATCCAGTGGGAAATTTAATTTTCCGCATTACTTCTTTGAAAACATTGCTTTGTTGCTTCGTAAACATCCATGGAATTGAGTTTATATTAACTCGTTCTCCGTTGGTATGAAATTGGATGACGTCTTTCATTGCATGGTTGCTTTTTTGAATGTCTTTGCACACTTTCACAACTTTATCTTTCTCCCTCCTTAGCTCTAGTAGTCGCCATAAGGTTTCAGTAACATTCTTTCCAATATGCATTGTATCAAACGAGCAATTTGTAGGTGCTCATAGTAGGGCAACCTGCTGAATTGAATAGGAAAACTTTTCATTCCTCGTGGAAGCCCATTAATGCCTTCATGATCACGAGGGACATCATAAATATTAGTTTATAATTAATAAATTACATCATAAATCAAATATGGCCACTACAGCAAACAACTCACAATAAAAATTAAAATACATAACAATTCATATACGATTATCCATACGTACCATGATGACGATTTCTATTGTATTGCATCTTCCAAAGGTGAGGTGTCATTCTCCATGGTTTTAATGCAGTCTCCTGCTTCCCATTGAAAAGATTTCTTTCAGTTGTTCTATACCTGTGATTCTTAAAGACGAAATGACTATACTCATCAAACAACTCCTTTCTTAAGCTTTTTGAACGACGAGATTTTATCTTAAGACCACAAACTAGACATGCAAATTTACCCTTTGTTTTAAGACCTACAATATTTAGATATGGAATATCTATGTCAAATTTATTCATATATAAACTATTCTAACTACTCCATATCATTAAATGCAATTAAAGTGGAAATATAAAATTACAAACCAAAAAATGAAGTTAACCTAGGGGCATCGTGTATTGTCCATACAACCATTGCATGGAATTGAAAATTCCTTTGTTGTATTGGTATAGATACTTCATACATAGTTATGCCATTCCATAACATCAATAGCTCATCTATAAGAGGTTCAATGTATACATTCATATCTTTGACTTGGAACTTACCTGATTCATTTGAAGTACATATAAAATCTATCATTACGAGAGCCATTAATATATATAAACCATGCACAAGAGTAAAATAATAGATATATATATGAAATTAAGAAACATAATATGACAAATGAGATGCAACAACTACATTATAAATAAAACAGTTTTCGACAAAAAACCCTGGAATAATCATCGACAACATTATGTGCTCCCTCTTTATTGAAAACCATGGAGGAATGTTATTGTTGATAACAAAAATAGGCCACACCGTGTAAATGGATTTCATCTGTGCAAATGGATTAACCCCATCTGCTGCCAAAGAAATCCTAAGATTATGTGGTTCTTCTTTAAAGTGAGGCCACTTTTCCTCCATATCTCTAAAAGCATAACCATCTACAGGCATTCGGATAACATCATCTTGACTTATGTTTCTGGCATGGTAATCCATAAATTGCGCTATGTTTTTGCACCTGAACAGTCATTGCAAACGTGGATTGATGGGAATATAACGAAGAACCTTCTGAGGCACCTTTTTTGTTACTTTATCTGTACGATATCTACTTACATGACATTCCGAACATTCTGTTGCAAATTCATGTTGATTATAATATATAACATGGTCATCGGGGCATGCATGAATTGCTTCATAATGCATTCCAATCTCTTTCATGATGGAAGATAAATCTCGATATGTGCAAGGTAAAATATTTAATGGTGGTAACAAAAATTTAGTTATCAAGCTACAAAAAAAAAAATTTAAAAATTTGTTAATGTAATAAATAAATAATGTTAACAAAACACGCTTCATCTGTATGATGATCAATAATGAGTTAACAATACAATTATTAGAGGAACACAAATAAACTTTATCACGATCCTATATATGTGATGGATTATTTTACATACCTTAACATCCGTGTGATTGCAATGGTTGAAAGACCATTCATAACCTTCAAGTTCATTATCAACAATATAGTAGAGAGAAGATTTGTTTTGGAGCCTTCATAAATGGGTTCATATGCCTTATCGAGAAGAGGTATATCGTGAACATCATCAAAGTCATCATCATTTTCATTATCAACGTCATCATCATCATCCATTCTAACGTTAAATGAATCATGGATCAATATATTTGTACCATCATCTTCAATTACATTATCGGCATGATCATCTTGTTCAATATGATCATTCACTTGTTCTCCATTAAACATACACACTCCATGATCCTGATCCTGAACTTGTTCTGAAAGTACTTCCTTTGGACGATATGTTGTAGGGTGTCTTTCCTTTAATATAAATACATGGAAACATCAATAGATATACATTAATATATGAAAAATAAAAATAATACATACAATTACCAAAAAAAAACGAATAAAATAAACTTTATAATGCTAAACCTACAAATTGACGATATTCGTTCCCCTCCTTAGCGTGTCCATGTTCCCTGCAATGTTTTGTGGCTGTTGAGATCAATATTCTTCTCCTCTTAAATCCCCTGCATTGAGTACACGGACAATAACATTTGCCATCACCCCTTTGTTTCGCTGCATCCCATAGTCTAGCAAGCAATTGTCGGTTGTCTTTGTTTGGATCCGGAATATTTAATCTATTTGACATGTTGTCACAAACTTTGTTAATGAATATAACCGGTTGTCTTAAAAAATCAAGTTCCACGCATCAACAATTTGTCAAACGGAGAGAAGTCGAAGAATAAAAAATTCTCGGCAAACTGTCTATCGATGAAAAAAAAATTTCCACAACCGCCCGTTGAAGAATAAAACAATTCCTTAAAACGTCTATCGAAGAACAAATAATTTTTGCAAATCGTCCATCACTTCTACAACAAACATGTCGAAGTGTTCAAAACAATTTATATTTATAATGGCCATGCGTCGGATATTCGACACCTTGAACATAGTTACCGTTGAAAGTATGGGACCACAAATTTAAAATATGTAAACCAAACATTTTTTTTAAACCTATTCATCCCATCGATTATCTGACACCCTCCCGTCGGATTTCCGACATCAAACTGTCGAAGATCCGGCACTTGAGGGTCGGATATCCGACCCCTAGAGTGTCGCATAATCGACGCCTGTGCGTCGGATATTCGAATGCACTATAAATATTTTTTGCTCGGCATTCTTTTCAGTAATTGTTGTCCGACACATCTGTACGAAATGTCGGATGACGTCGGATTTCGGGTTCAAACCCTATTGTGTTCAATACACTACACTAATAATAAGGCAAAACTGTCAGCTTTATGGGCAGTCCTCAATACAGCTCTAACTCGGAACATCCTCTGTCTACAAAGCTTCGGTGATTCAAAAATGGTCATTGAATGGGAAAATAATCGGATACAGATAAAATCTCCCCATCTCCAACATTACTTTCAGAAATCAAAAGACAAATAGAAAGGTTTTTATTTATTTCCTTCATACATGTTTATCGAAAGCTTAATGAAGAGATCGATACTCTCTCGAAGAGTGCGTTACTTATAGCCCCGTGACTATCATTGAGGAGGAACGCAGAGGGAGACAGAACATTCCATAGCTCTGTTTCAAAGAAAATTACAAATATGAATATACAAGCATAGTTAGTACAAAGACACTTTCTAGCGTTTACAGAAAATTTTGCAGCAACGCAGCTAGGAAGGAATTCGAAGAACAAAGGGTTGAAGGGAACACTTCAGTAAATGTGTTTTTTTTAAGCCTCTTATGAAAGGAGGAAGTCTTTCGAAGACCAAATGATGGAATTGTTAGCTCATGGATCCTTTTGTAAGTCCTTCAAGGACNTATATATATATATATATATATATATATATATATATATATATATATTGCAACAAGGATCCATACTCATCTTTCAATTATGGAAACCTTCATGAATCTCGCCATCTCTTGCAAAGTGGAATAAAATTCAATTTAAACATTTATTTCAAATTATATATTTTTTCAAAAACTATAGAAAAGATTATCCACATGCATCTTGTGCAATAAAATTTTGTTATTTCTCGTTAATTATTTTAAGCAATTATTAGTCATTAAAATATTTTTTCTATGTCAATGTTTGGATTGTAGTTGTGGTCCTTCCTATAACAAAAGTGGGTTCATCATTTACAAGACACTAACAAAGAGTTTAGCCCTATTAAACTTGGACAATAACTAGATTCCTACTAAGATACTTGAGGTCGTCACGTTAAAAAAATTGGTTTATTATTCTTTAAAAATCTAATTGCTACATTAAAATATACAAGATTTGTTACTTGCCAAACTAAAAAATATTGTGAGGAGAAAATGGAATGTTAAGCAAAGACTTTCTCTAATTTGCAATGTATATCAATTTTGTGTTAATTGAATAATTAAAGAGCAAAAACTCTTTCACAACTACAATCAACAATAAGTTTCATCATTATCACTACATCTGCCAAGCTGTTGAATTTGAAGGCCCATTTCGTTTACCAATGTATTCTCAAAATAGAGGATGGCAATCAACCAAGATGCACACAAGTGGTAAAGAGCATTCTTTCGAAACAAATTCACTTGAACATCACTAAGGCAATTGTCCTAACTTTATTTTTCATTTGCCCTAGTTTCTTCTAAACAACACATACCTAAAAATTTGGATTTCCGAACACTTGAAGTTTTCAATATAGCTATATTTTTTTACAAGGAAAATTTTGTAGGGAAACCAAGGATGCTTCCCCACATTCATGGATGGCATTCATTCCTTATAAAGTCAACATATACTAGTACACTCAATGAAGGGGAATTTGAACCCAAGACTTTTTGACCTGAAACTAGACAAACACCCAACAACAATGAAAACAACTAGTTAAGCTAACATTTTAAGCCCCAATACGGCTATCTATAACAATGCATAGGAAAAGAGGATCTTGTGCCAAGTAATCAATTTATTTCTATACCTTACCTATTCTATGGCATTTATATAAAAAATATTTGAAATTGCACTATGACCAAATCGACCGAATGTTTAAACTAATTCTTCATTAGATTGACAAAAAAGATAAACATAGAAGTCTTCCAATGCAATCGTTTGTTATCATAAATGATTCCAACTATGTAACATTTATATTGAAAAACTTTGACAAGCGATTTTGTAATAAATAATTCTCTGTAAGACCAATGTACTGAAATGTTGGATGATGACAGCTTTTAACATTATTTTCAGATCAAACAAATTGATGAGAAAACACTTATTTGAGCTCTCTCATAATGCAACTCTTTCAATAAGCTCCATCCACATTTTCAGCCTTCTTGAAGTAAGTAGTACTAAGTTCGACCATTTATATTTCCCTATTCTCCTTACTACAACCAACAAAATGGCATATGCAAGATGGAATGTTCTATTAAAAACGGGTATTAAAAACAGGTTGAAATAAAGGTCTTACTGAATATAATGTTTACTTCGATGAAGAGATAGAAATTAATGACTATTTTTAATAAACCAAAAAACATCTCACAACGCGAATATAGGTTGTTGGTCTCCATTGAATGGCCAAGTATGATTTGTCAAAATGATTTAAAACAACACAAAAACCAACATTATAATCGTGTTCATTAAAGAGATGAAAGGTAGGTGCAACCTGGATTAAGAGAACACCTTCATAGTATATGCCCATACATTGTGGGATTCAACAATTTCTTTACCAACGAGGAAGACATGCACCGTGGAATTTGGGTAGTGAATTGTCAAATTAATTCATTAAGAAATATAACTTAAATCAAATATTAAAGTCACTTTTGGGGTCGCACTCTTATCATAAAAGAATTTGACAAGAATTTTAAATAAGTCAAAAAATCTCGATGTGACATTTTAACATTACAAAATGCTGATATATTAGCATAAAATTCTGACATTTTAACATTACAAAATGGGGATATATTGGTATATAATTATGAATAACAATTATAGACCAGCTTCATAAGGCGAGTAGAAAAAGGTTGACACAAAAAATTATAATTATTAGATTAGGGCATATTTATTAAGTTCAAATTTGAATTGATACAAAACAAAACAAAAAATTAAGATGAAAAATTTTCTTTGAAAAAAAATTGACAATACAACTCTTACAAATTCAATATATATTTTATATACTAGCAAAGCCACAAGCAAAGTGGCCAATGAACCCGATAGGCGCAGCTAGGCACTTGGTTTGGTGGAGATGGTGACTGTTAAATAAAGGCTAAACATTAAACTAATTACCATATCCTTTAGTTATCCGTTTATTATATAACATAAACATTAACCTAATTAATATAAACATAAAGCAAATATTATTTAATAAACAAAGTTGTTACTTCTTTCTTTAACCACCGCTTAACTTAACTGAAGCTTATTTAAATCTTAATCAACATGCATTTAAGCCACTTGTTACACTCGGTTAATTCCCCTCATGGAATCTCAAAATCTCAAATAATATTTAAATGCCTATCGATGTAAAAAAGTTCATACAAAGATGATTATGCTTTAAAGCATCAAGGTGCAAGGTGTTAAAGATAAATACTTGGACTCGCAAATTTAATTTGACTAACCGCTTATTTCTCTTATTCTCATATTTATCCACTTTGAATCATCACACTAATATGTAACCATACACAATGCAACCAACTTGCCAAGTAGAATTATCTTGCCTCCTACCCTTACTCCTGCAAAAATAAAATAAAAATATTTAACTATCTCTGATTTATAAAACTAAGAAAAATATTATAACTGGGATTAAAGATGAAAAGATTTTTAAAAATATTACATCTTACTGGGATTAAAGATAAAAATATTGAAATGCAGTGGCCACAGCACCTTACTGGGATTAAAGATAAAAATATTGAAATGCAGTGGCCACAGCTTCATAATGCCTTCTTTCAAACACATCCCTAACATGCAATTACATCGAGTTTCCAAACCTTAATGCTTGCAGCTTCCGTCGAGAAAAATATAATTGACACAATGGTCATAAAATATTCGGGGAGATCCATCTCAAGGATGTATCTTATCTATTAAAATAAGGAAACATTGCATATGTTTTGCCAAAACATCAAATTTTCCCTCGCCACAACATTAAATTTTCCCTCAACCGTATCGAATTTCAGCGAGTTAAGAAACACTTCATATTTTTTATTTTTTTTGGCCAAAACATTAAATTCTGCCTCAACCGTATTGAATTTCAGTGAGTTGTTTGCATGCGAATCGAACTTTCAAATTTCAATTTTCTTTTGTTTGTCCAGTATAGACATACGGATTAGGGTGTCTTCATTTAGTCAAGAGTGAACCATTAAAAGAAAATAATCATAAAAAACAAATGTTTTCTTTTTTCTTTTTTCACAATTTAAGGGAAATTTTGATACTGCAAATAGGCATAGACCTTCCTGAAAATATTATGAAAGGCCTATCCAATTCCTCCTAAAAAATCTGTATGTATTCTGCTTTATAAACTCATCTAATAATATTACCATTTGACAAAACATAATGAGAATTAAAAAACCAAAAGATTGGACCCCATTTCTGATTTTAATGGCAAAGTGCACCGAGGTCGCCAACGCTTCATTCTTTGTGGTTGCAGGTCTAGAACCAGTGTTGGCAGCTGCACCAAAGTCTGCAGTGGCAACATCCATCGACTCTGAGATAGTCACAGGCAAGGCCAAAAGCAATGCCTTTAAAGTTCAACGAGACTAGGGCCTCGATCCATTGTTCCATAAGTATGCTTATTCAAAGCAAGGTGCAAGTAACCATGCAAATTGAGAGCGGCTAGTTGGGGGATTTAAAACCCTCCTCCATGCGACCTCCTTGACATAAGAGATGTAACGAGAGTAAGGTACCATTCTTAAACCACAACACTTCAGAAAGAAGAGCACGTGGAATTAGGATGTCTCCCACCCTTTACCCATAATCCTCCTTGCATGTGAGCCCCACAATTTTCTTGGCAGTCCACTTACATATTACAATTGGCAACCTGGGAGTATAAAACTTGGTTGTAATCAAGTCCGACAAATGTGGTTCATTGGCATATATTGGTAAGCTTTAGATTGGCAAGAGGCTTTCAAGAGAGGAGGCGATGAGTAAATACCATGAGTCCAATTAATGTAACCTCTTGGAACCCTTTGTTCCGAAAATAATTGAGCCCTTTTAGGAATAAAAGTTCTTTTATTTCATTGTTAGTGACTATTCCGAGTCCTAATGACTTTTTGTCCATTAAGGACATAGACAACCACTTCATCCCTAACCTACCATCCCCTAAAAAGTCTTAACGATTTGCTAATTGCCATTGAGTCTCACATCATTGTCACCTTTCAAACCCCCTTGTTTCGAAGAGCATCAAATCCTTCAAGGACAACCAGCACTTTTTCCTCACTTTAATGGCTATTCTAGTGCCCACAACTTTCTATCCATCAAGGCCACAAACGACACCACCTACTGCCCCTACAAACAAAATGTTAACTAAAACATCTATGTGCTTTGTAACTCCCATAAAGTTTTCTCGATTTATATTCTCAAAAACAAGGATATCACAAGGCACCCAACTAACACTGGCATCATGATGGCACTCGTAAGAATGTCTTGCAGATTTTCAAAGATAAACACAGAAAATCACTAAGGCATATCATCCCGACGAGATGCGTCAAAATTTGGGCTTCAAACACTTGACCAAACACGCAAAAACTAGGGCCTCTCTCCACACCTAAACATTATGATGTTGATGTTGGTTTTCTTTCCGTCTTCGAATCTATGTATATATTCTCCTTTCAAACATAGATTTTCATGAATTGGTGTCGATAGTTACATAGATGCGCTTCTCTATGCACATTAGTTTGAAAAACTGTCATTCTGCCAAGGTGTCTTCACGCTGTCAAAGAATCTTCATGTTGTCAGACTACCAAGTGATCTTTCACGCCGTCAAACAATTACAACTTATCTTTTTAAACACTGATGCTCACTATAGGAACATGTCCATCGGTATCAATTATTCTCAAATTCTTCTTGGAACCGTCATCCATTAAATGTTCTTCATACTGTAATCTTTATGCTGTGTACATAGCCTCAAAATTGCCACGATTTAATGAAACATCATGCCATTATCACAATGTTAGCTTCCACTCAGTCCACTCTATGCTTTAATCTCCAAAGACAAGACCGTGAATCACTTCAAACATAAGCTTAAAACACAGCACACTCTTGAAAACGGTCATCCAACAAATTGGTCAAATTAATAACAGATGCCCACAACAAGCACATTACAAAACTATCGCTGTCAAAATACAACTGATAGCATTCGCTAGTGTTTTCCATTCAAAACCATTTTGCCAAATCTCATCCCGTATCAAATGGGAATCTGACGGTCAAAAATCAAGTGCCATCAAATTGCAAACTGTGTTTTACATAATCTTGGTTGCAAATTTCGGAGTAATATTCAGAATTTCAGTCTATATTTGCTTTTATATTCAATACTCCCAGACACATTTCACAAAGACGGTGAATGGATATGTTGGTTTATTTTAACATGTAATTTCTCTTCGTTCAGCAAACACCAAAGCATTTCACTCCGTCACCCCTTCTCATTTTTCTCTGACATTAAATTCAATGTCTGCCTCAAACATCTGTGTCCTCTTCAAAGAAGGGCAAAAGTTTGTTTCTTTCTAACTGTGTAAGCAAATAAAAAGAAAGAGAGTAAACCTACTTACCCGACCATTTGCACCGATCGGAGGACCGACAACATCGGATGTGACTGCTCACGCGAGCCAGGTCGTCCGATCGGTGCAAATGGTCGGTTAAGTAGTGAACTCCAAAAGAAAGTTCAACCTCTCAACTGAAGTCTTCCAATAGTTGCAAACGTTTGGCTGAAATGGCCTCCGGCAATTCAATTTCTTTGAGATAAGTATCCCCATCTCAATGCAAATTATAAAGGGGCAAACATTCCACATACAGCATGTTTTTCTATAAGCCGGTGATCAAGACAATCAGAGAAAAATAGATTTTCAAGTCAAACCAATTTCAACATGGCATGGTGTTCTCTACTCAGAAGCAGAGAAGCAGACAAAAGTTAATTAGAGTCATACTCCAGTCAGTCGAGAAACTAAGAGTGAAAACTGATATTACTTAAATAACACAAACTGGAACAAGGAATGGCTTCCGTAAATGGTCAAGACAAAAGTATTATCCTTTGAGAAGATAGGTAGTTCTCTCATTAACGAGGCACTTTCATAGGCAGGTCATCTCAAAACACAGACATGCTTGCAGCACCATATTAGTTATGTCGTCCAAAGTCTTCAGCACCTTCATGCATTTGGGGCTTCTCACTAACATTGTCAAATATTTTCTCAGCTCTAGAATGCCTTGACATATCTCAGCTACAGTTTAGTAATCACATTTTTCTTTCTCTACACCATTCTTATGGCAATCAAAACAGACTTTCTTCTTCACAACAATCCTTTTGATCTCCATGATTCAACCAGCTCCCTTGTACATGCACTAATATTTTCATCAAACTCAGAAATTCTCAGACAAGGCTCTCACTCGCTCTCCCAAATTCTGAATTCTCAGATAAACCTTTTGCTCGCTCTCTCAAACTCAGGGTCATAACAGAGATGCAACTTGCCTCTCTAAGACCTCTTCATATTTTGAGTCACCGTGACTCTGATACCCCATGCACCTTAATTGTCCACCGTGACAACCAACCCAAATTCAAATATTATTCGACAAATATCAAAGGCAAATACTCGTAAGAAAAAGGACTTTAGAAAGAAAGAGTAATACCCTTTATTATAAAATTAGAACACTTATCTCAAATCTGGAATGGAAAAGATCTTCTCACTTCTAACATTAAAACTGCTTCTGGTTGGTTGACTACAACTCGGTCCAGCGTGTACTGTTCAGTTCACGTCAAAATACAATCACGGTTATCATGCCACTTGTGAGGAGTGGAACCCTGTTCAGATACAGTCCACAGTGATGTTATTAAATTGCGGTTATCATGCCACTTGTGAGGAGTGGAACCCTGTTCAGATACAGTCCACAATGATGTTATTAAATTGCGGACAGGTTGTGATAAGTTGCACTCTGAAGGAAGGATTAGTTTTTAAGGAAGGATTAGTTTTTAAGTAAGATATAATCAAATGTGCCATAATCTATCAAATATCGAGGGCTACACCAGTATAGATTCATCTTAAACATGGATTTATAAAGGGATCCCAATAATTGAGGTGTAAATTTTTTTATTTTAAATATTTTTACTTGTTCAAAAAATTTTACACCTTAAAAAATTTTAACATGAAATGATTGGTGACTCGAGTATTAACAGGGTTTTTTCATTACTTTTCATTTGGTTATAATTTTCTAGATTTTTTCATTACTTTTCATTTGGTTATAATTTTCTAGATTTTTTCATTACTTTTCATTTGGTTCTAATTTTTTATTTTAGGAGCGAACATGAATTTTTTTATTACTTTTTACTTTTTGTAATGTAACATAACGTTATATTATGTGACATATTCATGTTCGTGTTTGGTGACTCCAGGATTAACAGGGATTTTTTAAATACTTTTCATTTGATTCTAATTTTTTATTTTAGGAGGGAACATGAATTTTTTTATTACTTTTTACTTTTTGTAATGTAACATAACGTTATATTATGTAACATATCCCATACTGGGCTATAAAACACCTCGATACTCTCGATCCAAAACGATATTAAAGCTAAGAAACTGAGAGATGACCGGCACCAAGTGATCTCAATATCCATTTTCCCAGCTTCTGGTTTATAAAAAAAAAGTTCATCAATATTCAGACCCATTATACAAGATTTCTTCACAAATCCATCATCACCTTAAGTCCCTGATATGCCATATTGAGACTTGGCACTTACCATCCTCTCTGATCTTGTGATGCACTCAATATGTGACGATCATTTCTTGTAGTTCTAATGTGGCAACGCACACATAAGTAAACATCAACCCATAAGTTCACAGTGCACACATATTGGCCACATGCTTTGCAGTAATCCGTTTTCTTATAAGTTGTTGACACCAACAGCTTTTGGTTTCAAACTTTATATTGAAATTATTTACAAGGCATGACTATGCTCAAATGGTTCGCCGAACTCGAACATTGAGGTTCGAAATTCGGCGAACCTCAAAAAAGTCATTCGTTTAAAATTCGTCCATGAAATTCGATGGTTTAAACGTGCAGCACGGCTTTGAACGCCCTTTTTTCCTGAGAAAACGTCCTCAATCTTACTCGAAATTGATCCGCGATCTGGTTCAAATTTGCATCGATTCCTTTCCAGCAACGGTAAACAGTGCTTTGTTAACAGGGGCACGGTGCCGGCGCTTTTGCTTGGCCCGTGCAAATATGCAGTAAAGATTCCGTCGTCCAGTGGGTTGCGACTGCCGAGGGCAGTTAGTCTCAGGTTCGTCAACTATGAGAGTATGCCGACCGGGTTTTAATTTTAAAATGCGAAACCAGTTATTTTCGCCTACTTATATTATTTTACCGGCAAGCACCGCTCCTTGTGGTGGCCGGCGGGTCTGCATTCGGTATGTAAAGATAGGCGGTAAATATAAAAGTTACACTCTGAAGGAAGGATTAGTTTTTAAGTAAGTTGCACTCTGAAGGAAGGATTAGTTTTTAAGTAAGGAAGGATTAGTTTTTAAGTAAGATATAATCAAATGTGCCATAATCTATCAAATATCGAGGGCTACACCAGTATAGATTCATCTTAAACATGGATTTATAGAGGGATCCCAATAATTGAGGTGTAAATTTTTTTATTTTAAATATTTTTACTTGTTCAAAAAAATTTACACCTTAAAAAATTTTAACCTTTTCGTGATTGGTGACTCGAGTATTAACAGGGTTTTTTCATTACTTTTCATTTGGTTCTAATTTTTTATTTTAGGAGCGAACATGAATTTTTTTATTACTTTTTACTTTTTGTAATGTAACATAACGTTATATTATGTGACATATTCATGTTCGTGTTTGGTGACTCCAGGATTAACAGGGATTTTTTAAATACTTTTCATTTGGTTCTAATTTTTTATTTAAGGAGGGAACATGAATTTTTTTATTACTTTTTACTTTTTGTAATGTAACATAACGTTATATTATGTGACATATCCCATACTGACATATCCCATACTGGGTTATAAAACACCTCGATACTCTCGATCCAAAACGATATTAAAGCTAAGAAACTGAGAGATGACCGGCACCAAGTGATCTCAATATCCATTTTCCCAGCTTCTGGTTTATAAAAAAAAAGTTCATCAATATTCAGACCCATTATACAAGATTTCTTCACAAATCCATCATCACCTTAAGTCCCTGATATGCCATATTGAGACTTGGCACTTACCATCCTCTCTGATCTTGTGATGCACTCAATATGTGACGATCATTTCTTGTAGTTCTAATGTGGCAACGCACACATAAGTAAACATCAACCCATAAGTTCACAGTGCACACATATTGGCCACATGCTTTGCAGTAATCCGTTTTCTTATAAGTTGTTGACACCAACAGCTTTTGGTTTCAAACTTTATATTGAAATTATTTACCAGGCATGACTATGCTCAAACGGTTCGCCGAACTCGAACATTGAGGTTCGAAATTCGGCGAACCTCAAAAAAGTCATTCGTTTAAAATTCGTCCATGAAATTCGATGGTTTAAACGTGCAGCACGGCTTTGAACGCCCTTTTTTCCTGAGAAAACGCCCTCAATCTTACTCGAAATTGATCGCGAACCTCAAAAAAGTCATTCGTTTAAAATTCGTCCATGAAATTCGATGGTTTAAACGTGCAGCACGGCTTTGAACGCCCTTTTTTCCTGAGAAAACGCCCTCAATCTTACTCGAAATTGATCCGCGATCTGGTTCAAATTTGCATCGATTCCTTTCCAGCAACGGTAAACAGTGCTTTGTTAACAGGGGCACGGTGCCGGCGCTTTTGCTTGGCCCGTGCAAATATGCAGTAAAGATTCCGTCGTCCAGTGGGTTGCGACTGCCGAGGGCAGTTAGTCTCAGGTTCGTCAACTATGAGAGTATGCCGACCGGGTTTTAATTTTAAAATGCGAAACCAGTTATTTTCGCCTACTTATATTATTTTACCGGCAAGCACTGCTCCTTGTGGTGGCCGGCGGGTCTGCATTCGGTATGTAAAGATAGGCGGTAAATATAAAAGTTACGTAGAGATACGTGTGCCGACGGGTTTAAATTTTAAAACGCAACCACAAGGTTTAAGCTTTGATGCATTTATTAAATACATAAACTAGTGTTATTTTTTATCATATAATAGTTTTTAATTTATTAAATACATAAAATAGTGTTATATATATATATATATATTACTTATTATATTATATATTGAATGTTTTTTAATCTATTAAATAGGGATGTATATGTTATTATATGAAAATGTATTTCATGTTATTTTTATTGTTATTTTAGAATTTATTCCTAATTTAGAATTTGGGGTGGATTGGGACTCATCGAAATTTGAATTAAACAATTTGAATTTATTGTTATTTTAGAATTTATTCCTAATTTAGAATTTGGGGTGGATTGGGACTCATCGAAATTTGAATTAAACAATTTGAAAGAAAAAAAGAGAATCGATAGTTGATAATTAGATAACTAAAAGAATGTGATAACCAGTTAACCAATATATGGATATGGATAACCGAATTAAACAATTTGAAAGAAAAAAAGAGAATCGATAGTTGATAATTAGATAACTAAAAGAATGTGATAACCAGTTAACCAATATATGGATAACCAAACCAACACTTTATGGCAGATAACTAAAAGAATGTGATAGATAAAAACGTAGAAAAAATAACTAATGGTAGCATTATAAATGGATAATTGTTATCCATAATCATGTATACATGGATAACATATAATTTCGTCTTTAACTTGTCATCTAGTGGTTGTGCTAGTTAGAATATATGTATACAACATAAAAACGTATTAGAGGTTGATATTTTATAGTTAGTATATATATAGATAACATAAAGACATATTAGTGGTTGTGCTAGTTAGAATATATGTATACAACATAAAAACGTATTAGAGAGGTTGATATTTTATAGTTAGTATATATATAGATAACATAAAGACATATTGGAGAGGTTGATATTTTATAGATATTAATATTTTGAAAATATGTATATAAATCAACCTAACGACGAACCTCATCCAAACCTTATTTGTAACTTCAGCTTTGCCGAACACGAACCATATGACATATAGCTAATACCTCTATTGGCCCGAATAAGTCAAGCACACGTATAGAAATTTCCACAAGGAAAATTTAAGGGCCAAACAATTAAATTTCCACAAGGAAAATTTAAGGGCCAAACAATTAATCATAAGCACTTTTGTTGGACATACCATTAACTCCTGTTAAACATGCCTTGTTTTTTCAAGATAATTCCGTCCTCAATAGGCACAACATTTTGCATCAACATAATTTGACCAAATTGCACTTCAATAAAATGCATTGCCCACAAAAGGGGATGACTGGGAATCGAGCGTTATGTTCCACATGTCGTTTCTCCCTTTGGATTTTTAAAATTCCAAATAATGCCAAGTTGTCACTAGACAATTCCATCCTGCATATATATTATGTGCAGACAAACAACTTCTAAACTTTTAGAAATAACAGCTGAGTAGACTCTAAAAGGATTCCTTGATGTTTTAGAGAACTTGGAATTCATCTTAGGGTAAAAGGTGTTATTGCCTTAAACCAATTTGAACGTCACATGAAAGGTTAAATACCAAGGGGTTCAAAATACCCTATGAACTCAATCACGTCATTTAAATTTGCTTAAGGGTAAAAGGTGTTATTGCCTTAAACCAATTTGAACGTCACATGAAAGGTTAAATACCAAGGGGTTCAAAATACCCTATGAACTCAATCACGTCATTTAAATTTGCCAAATTACCATTAAGCTACTTCAACCATACTTAAATTATGTTCCTGCTTCCTGAATAGCTTTAAAAGAAACTAATCTAGGCATGTTCATTTTAGAAAAAAATAATAGTTTCAACAAATTCTTGAAAAACAAATATAAGAACGAAGGTAAATCTGTGAGGGGAAGTGACCTCCGGGCTGAAGAAGGCACACGTGGAACCAAATATGAATTATCGATTAATACTCTAAATTGAATATATTATATATAAAACTTCTCAAGGTGACAATAAGAAATGACCATTAACTTAGACAGTAACAAAAGAAAAGCTGCCTTTGACATGGAACCATGTAACAACACACTTCGTACTTAGTAAACTTTGTCCTATCAACCTCGTGACATCCATTCTATCCGCTCCATTTCCAATGGCAACAGCTAAATCTTCTTGAGCATATTTTTTGCCTGCAACAAAAAAAATCAATATAAGTATTTTACAGCTCAATATGGGAGAGAAAAATCAGTGCAAGTAATTTACAGCTCAATATGGTAGAGATGTTATCATGTATGTAATTATGTGACAACAAAAAAATTAACGAAAAATCAGTGTAAGTATTTTACAGCTCAATATGGTAGAGCTGTTATCATGTATGTAATTATGTGACAACAAAAAAATTAACTACACCAGGTGTTGTCATGCAAGTGACAGTAAGAAAAAATTAGACAACATATGTAGGCTTAATTTTAGACTTTTACACAAAAGTTGAAAATTTAAGGCCAGCATAAATCCATCTTAATCCAGGATTTATCAAGCATTCATATAGATCAATTTCTTCAAGTGTAAATTTTGTTTATCTTGCATTTCTTACACATCAATTAAAAAAATACACTCAAGATCCCTGAGAGGTCAAGTTTAATATGTATATATGCTGCTGATATGGATCTATTTATGACTACTCCAAATTTAAATTTCATTGATATGGAAAACAGATATGATATATGGTATGCATGAACATGCAGAAAAATAATTCATTAATCTAATCATCATTTATAAATTGTCTTGATAAATATTAATAATACAATCTTATAGAAGGGATCAAAAACACAATCTCTTCATTCAACAGATCGACTAATTTTATCACTACTGGTTGAGAGTTTTAAAAACTGCCTTTGAAACAGAATCATGTAACTCACTTTGGACTCTAGTAAACTTCCTCCTATCAACCTTGGGATGTATCCATACTATCAGCACCATTTCCAGTGTCATCTGCTGAATTTTCTTGAGCATCCTTTTTGCCTGTAACAAATAAATTAATATAAGTATTTCTGTGATACTACAGCTTGAGACACCAACAAACGAACTACAGCATTACATAGGTAAACATATTGTGATAAAGAGAGATAACCTTTCTTTTTCTTTCCACCTCCCTTCTTTTTGGCCTTGGTCCCCAAAGCTAGCCATGCTTTTATCTCAGGATCATCAATAGCCTTGGTTGGATTCAATTCTTGCAATGGATGCCCTGTGATTTTGTCCGATCCATTTGGCATCAACAAGACTGTAAATTTTATATGGGCAACCAGCTCACCTTCAAGCCACAAAGACAATTTCAATTAATAATTTTACTTGCATACCATTTACTATAAGAATTCTTCAAATATAACAGTCAAATGAAGCATGTAGTATAACGGATAAGAATTCTTCAAACATATCAGTCAAATGAAGCATGTAGTATAACGGTTAGGGACCTTATAAAATGATATAACTTAACAGAAAGAAACAAGAACTGGTCTGTTCTGAGACTTAGATGGGATGTTTTTGAAGATAAAAAAATAAAGTAGAGAGAAAGAGGATTATAATTGTACCAAATCCATTTTTTTAAATGTGATTATATGTCTAACCTGGCTTCTCATGCAGAACAGGGTAAGGTTGCAAAAGCTCGTGGTTGACACACTCAACCAGACCTAGTCGGGCACGCTTGTCTTCCAGAGCCCTGAGTGTCAAAAAAGTACAAATATAGTGTGTTTCCGATCTCTGAACTTGTGAATAGCTCATCTGTTTTGCTAATTCAGTAAAAATGTGATTGGAGAGATTGACCACAGCCGATACATGTTTTACAATCAAAATTACAAAAAATTAGAAGATGGAAGACCATACCTTGCAGTAAATGGCATAATAGGAAACTTCTGGTTTATTTCAGTGAAGATGAGCCTTGATGCTTTCATCTTCAACTGATAGTTTTTATCAACCGCCCTCTTGTATATAGTTGTTTCCTTCTCATCAAGCAGCTTAAGCTGAAAGTTTATCACCAAAGTTGTGATAACAATCAAAAAAGCAAAAAATTAAGTTCTTTATTTTGTTGATATTTACTATCATAATCCATCAGCTGCCTATCTCAAGCATTGCACACATTGTTGATACACAGTTAAATACAACAACTTCACAGTTGAGTTCTCTTTTCAGCATTCCATAAACAGAAATTTGTAACTTGGAAAGTTTATCACTGTTCTTTTTTTATTGTTATCACCAAAGTTGTGATAACAATCAAAAAAGCAAGAAATTATGTTCTTTATGTTAATGATATTTACTATCATTATCCATCAGCTGCCTATCTCAAGCATTGCACACATTGTTGATCCACAGTTAAATACAACAAATTCACAGTTGAGTTCTCTTTTCAGCATTCCATATCACAGGTCTAAAACGGAAATTTGTAACTTGAGAATTTAATGATCTGTAAACAACTTTGACTAAATGCCTTTTCACTCTTCTGCATTTGAAAGATTTTTCTGAGTGCAATTTTTCAAATATAAAAGAAGAAAGCACGAAGGAGCCATATTAACATCAAAGAAGAACAAGTAAACGGTATTTTTAACTTTTAAGAGAATAAAAGCAGAAATCGGCCATTGAATAATTTCATGTATATATGGAACACATCAAATACCAAAATATGAAACTTCAACAAAATCAAGTCAATTAATAATATGTACTTCTCATCTGCACTCCCCCTCACCTTGCCTTCACCTGTACTTGTTACAATGTCAATAGCATAAACTTCATTTTCCTCAAACTCAGCATCATCAACCCTTGTTTCTGGATTTCCTGCACCGAGGACAACTTTGTTCCCATCAATAACAAATTGCTTCATCTGATGACTCAGTACTCCCTCAGCAATTTTACAGTCATATGCTGCTGCAACTTTTTGGATGGCTTCAGTCACATCCTTATTCTGCATTGAAACAAGCCACATCAAGAACAAAAATAAGCAAACCATTAAAATAAAAATAATGGATAGAACTTAGAAGTCTAAAAAGTTAAAACCAAATTGGGCTGAAACAAAATAGTACATATCATCTTGTCTGATCAAGAAAATGAGTCTGAATTTCAATCCATCACTCATGTAATCACTTGCAGTCTTTCGTACTTTTTTGTTAAAAAACATATTTGAGTAAACTCATGATGACTTGACAACCTCCTCAGCAGTGTGCTTCAGCCCTTTCCATGCCAACTGTATTAGCTGAGCTTTTATAGTAAGGCAATGTGGTAAACTGAGCCAGATGAGAAAAAATGAAAATTGGGACACTGAAAACAACCTCAAGAAAAATTTTAAGTGAATGTCAATCTTAAGAAAGTGAGTGGAGTCATAAGCCTTGGTAGGGCCATATACTGCATAGACATTAAAAACCCACTTGTGAAGAAAAGATGTTTTCTTGCAGAAAAACCATGATGAGCCCCACAAATTGCAGCTTGGAAAAAGTTGTGAATGAGGAATGTTGCAGACACCATCAAGATTAAGATGTGGGCTGAGGCCCCATAAGAAAATGAAAGCTACAGACCAGTCAAGATGCAGACATGATAAAGATGCAGTGGCTGTAAATGTATGTAACTAAAGGTTGCAGAACACACTAAAATATGCAACCCCCAAAGGCTCAAAGCTCTCTAATGTCCGAAAATCCCAAAGGTAGCGGAGTCAGAGCTAAAGGCCAATCCAAAGTTCAAGGAGTAGATGTTGGTATTGTGAAGGGGAATCATCAAATTAGGGAGCAATCTCAAGAACACAGGCCCATAGGTCACGGCAGAGAGACAGGATCTGTTAAAGATTGCAACTCTAAGGATGTGGACCAATATAAAGACTGCAACATATTATGAGAAGTGTGAAGGATCACAACCCTAAGGTCATAAAGAAATCTAAAGAATGCAATCCCAAGGGCACAAAGCAATCTAAAAAATGCACCCAGCAAAGATTGTGGTATCACAACCATAAAATTGCAAACCGGTTTAAAGATCATAACCCACCAAGGTAACTGGGTTGCTGTGGGAGCTGGAAAGGATTGAAATCCTAACGTTAAAAAGTAAAATAAAGACAACAACAACAGGAGCTGTGAAGTATCACACATCCACCAGGATCTAATTTTCCCAAAGGAAACATTTCCAAGCAAGAGGGTGTTCCAAAACCTTTTCTAGGCATTTCCCAAAAAGGGAAACACCACAGAAACAGGGTTGGGGAATTTCAAAAGTGATTCACTGTGACTGTCATTTCCCATTAATATTTTCTTTTAATCACACTAGGATCCAATTATAACGTAGATATTAAAAACCCTACCAAATGCTAAAGCATAACACATTTTTATTGAGCATGAAAATCTTTAAGAATACATAGAGCCCTACCTGGATGCATTCTTCATTATTTACAGTCTCTGCATTATCTGAGTAGATTTTCTACTCTGTTAAGGATGTGTACTGTGTGAAAAAATTCTGAGCATAATTTGTGCATTTGTCCACATGCTGTCAGAAGAATTTATGCCATTTTCTCTGGTATAGGTTAACCATTAGAGAATTGGTGGTACGGGATTTGGAGAGGTGGGATTTTGGGTAGCTAACTTTATAGAAAGCTCCAATTATCTGGTTGTTATAGGATTGGGCTTTCTGAATCCTCAATTTGCTTTTTGCACTTTTATGCTTACATTTGTCTTCATTCTAAGTATGTTGGACAGTTTCTTGCCCTTTCACTCTCGTATCCCCTTAAGATTTATAGTTTTAAGACACGTATGCTTCCCCTCCCTTATTTCTTAATTGACACTTTATGCTTGATCCCTTTTAGTTCGACATTTCCTTTTGAAGTTTATTTCACTCTATAATAATTGTCTACATTATTTCTTCATTAGATTACTGTTATTTATTATATTTATCTTGGCTTCCACTTTTAAATTATCTACCACATTACTTCATAATTAGATTAATATGTTATTTATAATATTTATCTTTGGCGGTTTTTATGTATTCACCTCTCCATTACTTTTCATACTCTTCCACTTCTAATTTATCTTCCCCGTTACTTCTTAATTAGATTACTATGTTATTTATTATATTTATCTTTCTCATCATTTATTAATTAAATCGCTTTAACCTTCCTTTCCATGCTCTTACATTTTTAAATTATCTTCCTCGTATCTTTCCTTTATTCTTTCTTTTTTCCGACTTGTGTTCCTTTGTACTGGTTGACTTGTTCCATTTCATACTTGCCAGCGCCTTTTTCAAAAACTTTTCCTCGTGAACCTATATTATATATTGAGTCTTGTTTCTTCAATAATTGCAACATGGATCTTTCTCAGTCACTGGTAGCCCTGACAATTAGTGAAGTGTCCACTCAAAATGTTTAGGCTTAAAGCTTGTTTAAATGGTTGAAACCAAAAATTGTTGATAATATGAATAGAGGCATACTTGATGAGTTCATTGTGGAGACTCCATATGAGGCAATTTTTTAATAATTCTTGGGCATTTGATAAGCATTCTAGTGCTAAGTGTTCTTACTAAGGGCTTCAACCTGCCAACATTTTTTAAGCAGATCTACAATTGAATTTTAATAATACTAAGCATTTTTAAATTATTTGTTTAAGGAAAAATTGTTGGGGGAGAAGAAATTGCAATGAACCTTCAAATTCACTGGGGCTAATAAGCTTTTTCCAAGGAAGAATTGGGAAATCAATTCAAGAAACTTTGAAGGATTGTGCTAATTATTGGAGGTATTTTGAAAAATAAATCGCTATTTGTTTGTTTTTTCTGCCATAATACATATTTTCATTTCATAAAACTCTAAGCCATTTCAGAAACCAAACAAATAAAAGAAAGAAACTTGTGTTTGGCATTCTACAACAAACTGGGTGGGGGGAAGGTCCATTGTACTGATTAAAATCAATGAGTTAAGAAAGAGAACCATCTGAAGTCTGAACTACCACCATGTGGCCATGACATTATTCTATGTTTAAAAGTACTTGGAGATGTTACCAATCAAGTTCGAGAAAGTCTAGATCTATAGTTGAGACCAAAGTGAAAAGATAAAATCTAAGAGTTGAGACAGGTAACCTTCATCTTCTACTGTTGAAAACGCTATTACCCTTATTGCTAATGTTACTGGTTCACCTTCTCCACATTCACACCCCCTTAAGACCAAAGGGGAGAGACAAAATCTAAAGATAACCTCCATCTTCTCTTGTTGAAAGCACTATTAACCATATTCACCTTCTCCACATTTACATCCTCTCTGCTCCCTTTCATGGTATAGAATTTTTGGTTCTATTCAAAATCAGCTTTCAATGTTGCTAGATCCCCATATTGGCAAACTATAGTAGATGTTATTGTTGTGCATTAATGCCATTCATGATTCCATAAGTATTAAAAACTAAACAGCAAAAACTAAGATGATAGTGCCGATCAAAGACTGGAGAAGTTTCTCAAGAACTTCTCTAGGCTTCCATCCTAAGATACCAAGACCCAGATCAGCCACATTTTTGAAAAGTCAAGATCCGTATAGGGCAGGGAAATAGCAAGTACAGAATGTGTGTATGTGTGTGTGTGCATGTGCAGGGAAATGTCAAGTACAGTATCTATATATATATATATATATATATATATATATATATATATATATATATGCAGGGAAATGGCAAGTACAGTATCTATATATATATATATATATATATATATATACACACTAAAAGAAATTAGAAATCAAAACTATTGAGGAATCACAACAGTAAAACTATATAGTTAAAAGTATATAACCAGAAAAGAGAGTTCTCATGCATTAACTATTAACTATTCATGTACTGTAACTGGAAATTTGATAAGTTACAAACATCATTGATAATTGATCATTTCGGAGACCGTTTCAGCATAATCATTAAAAGCAGGTCATAAAAGGATTTTGTGAGCAACGCACACCTGTCCATAACAGTAGTGAATAAACTGAATTTCCAGCCTATGGCAGGACTAAATAATAGTTTGGGTGAAGTGAGAAAAACATAGCACAAAAGGATAGATCAGACCTTGACCATAATGATATATCACACCCTGAGAGCAGACCTTGAGATTTGACCTTTATAAATTAGACCTCAACAGCAGATCTTAACAGAAAGATAGGTCAGACCTTAACCAAGAATGGGATTTAGGGTTTTAGCCTCTAGGGATTTAGGGTTTGGTGACTTTTCACTGAAAAAACGATTTTGGGGAATATCAGAGGGGTCAAAAAAGCACTGAAAGTTTTGGGATCAGTTTCAAAATTTCAAGATCATTTTCATGGTCTCATGATCCATTTCCTTATCCAGGGGATCCACTTCCATGATGGATTCTACAAACAGTGGCAGATCCAGTAACATGGCTTCCGCCACGTAAATCAGAGCTACACTGTTGGGGGTGCAGAGCGGGAGCAGGAAGCGAAAAGCGAAAAGCGGGAGAGAAGTGAAAAGCAAAATTTTCAAAAGCTTCCGAAGTGGGAGCATTTTTGGGAGCGTTTTTTATATAATATATATTTTGATGAATATATGTCAACAAAACCATGTAAATTGCTGAATTAGTTTCAAAAAGCATAAAAAGATGGATTAAACTAGTTACTAACAGTCAAACTTACTATATAACATCAATCATCTAGGATTCTAGTAGTTACTATATAACTTTTAGCATTGTCAGCAAAAGATAAATCATCAACCATTTTCAATTTTTCAATATATAACATTTATCTTGACTCATGAATCATCAAAGTTTCAAACTGATATCTATTGTAACAAAAGTTACCAAACTATAACAGACAACATCAAATGATCAACCATGAAATGAAATGATTCACGAAGCACATACAAATGAGCAATTACTAACGACCAAAGTTCAAAACTTCAGAGTTTCAAACAATTATAATATGCTATTATCTAGTCAATAGTGCAAATTTTCAAGCAATGAAATTCAAAGAAAGGTTCAAGCTTCATATAATGTTTCCAAAATATTTAATAGAGTCATAGAGTGACCATAGAAATATTAAACTTAAAAAGTCAATAGTTACAATTTGCAAAGTAACGAAAAACTAGAAAAAGACAAGCACTAATATTTCCTCTTGCCACAGGAAACTTCTAATTTCTTTTCCTGTGATCTATGAGCACTGCTAGCCTCCTCATCCTGAGTAGGTGGAAGTGGTCGTGAACCGCGTCCAATAGCTACACAACCCCCACAAGAGGATGGAGGTTGTGAAGATGGAGAAAAACTGGTACAGGTGGGATAGGTCGAACACTGCTACTACAGGAGGGCTGGCATCTCTGTTGTTGCTGTTGTTACACGGTCACCATCATCATCACCCAAAAGTTCAACTTCCAAGCGCTCTAAAACCATGGCTCCATCCTCCAAATTGTTCTCCTCCGGGTTTTGTCCCAAGCGAGATGTTTTATCACTTTTAGCATGTTCACAATAATTAGACAACAACCTCAAGTTGTAGTGTACAAAAACCAAGCTTGCTGCTCAGTTTTCATTAAGGTTGCTTCTTTTCACATTGTGAATGAAGCTATAGGTGCTCCAACACCTCCCTGCAGAAGAGTTGTTGACCACCTGTGAAATCACTTTGACGACCAATTTATCCAAGTGTGTGGTAGCGGAGCCATACATGTTCCACCACTCAATAGGAACCAAACTATCTCGATATTTGTTTGCATGCAAACTAGCGAACATCCCATGTTGACTAAGGTATTTGCTCAATTCAGCACACAATATGGCACTCTCATCTTCATCAAGGATGAACTTGTCTATAGCTTGCATGTACCCAGCTTGTACCTCTAAATCTGTGGGGTTTTCTCCTGACCCCACCCCTAGGTGTTGGTTTGGCCAACCAAGATGGAGAATAATGAGTGGAACATTAAGTTTATCCCACCTATTGACCACATGCTTTTAAATATGCTCATACAAGATGGCATCTTTTGGCTCAACAATATCTTTTATTCGGCCTAGCATTGTATCCATTTGCTCATAGACCTCCCAAATTACATGCTAATCAGTATCTACAAACAAGATCATGTTATAAATGGGCTTGGTGAATTACAACACATACCTGACACTCACCCAAAACTGACCATCAAGAACGATGTCCTCCACCACTTGAAATTCACGCCTCTCAGATGCAGGATGTAGCCTTGTCTTTCAAAACCTACCATGAATCACTTGATACCATGATAGCCAATGCCTCCCTTACCTTCAAAAGGCGCCTTAAGGTAAGGTAATAGCTACCAAATCTAGTCTTTGCAAGCTTCAAAAGCTTCAACCTTGAGTGACTGTGGAAAATGTGATGGGCATTACTATGATTGGTTATAAATCTTATCGTGTGCTTGCCTTTCTTGTACAATAAACCAATCCATTTATAATCATTCTCCTTCATCTTAATAATGTCATGCATCAAAAGGTTCAATGTGTGAACCAAACACCCAGACCAAAATATATTGGGGAATCTATCCTCAACGATTGCTCATGTTGCTTTACAATTAGCAGCATTATCAATAATGACTTGGATGACATTGTATGGCACAATAGATTCAATTGTTTTAATTAAAGTTTCTGCAATATTGATGTCGGTCTTGAACCAATCCGAGTAGTCATAGGATGAAAGGAACACTGCACCACTAGCGGACACCCCAAGAATATTTATCAATGGCTTTCCCTTTACATTTATCCAACCATCAGATACAATTGATACCCCATATTCATTCTAAGAATTTTCCCCAAAGCATTTTGGATCTTGGCGTTTTCTTTGTCAAGTCCCACGGTTCTAGCTTTGTCATACTCGAGGCTCCAATATCCTGCAGGGGCACTTCGGATGGCTTCAACCATTTCATGACAATAGGGTGAGCGAAGAACATTGAATGGTATGCCACATGCATAGAGAAAACGAAACACTTTTGCAGCCACATCATCCCTGCCACCTTGGTCAAGGAAATCTGATATTGTTCTACGCCCTGATTGCGAGGGAGAGAATCCACTGCCATGGGTGGATAGGGATCGAGCACCGAATGTTCTATGTGAGCTTGCAGTATCCTATTCAACCCTTGCTTTCTTGGATAGGTATTGTGCTTCCTCCTCTTCCCTCTTATATTTGGCTCTATCATTTGATGGCACTTGTTTACAAGTTTTGATTCATATAGTCTTGTTTTCGTCCCATGGCATAACCCCACATAAGTGCGCTTTCTCACACGAGTATATGAACCTGTGTAAGTTACTCCACAATGGGAGCATGTAAATTTTGTGATTCCACCCCCTCTCCCTCCTCCAAGCTTTGTGACATATTTTCACAAGGGTGTTTGGTTGTCTTTGGTTTTCTTTCCATCACCATCACCACTATCATTTTCCTCACCCTCCTCTTCCTCTCCCACCTCTCCTTGATATGTGCCACTACCCACATCTTCATCCTCTTCATCATTTCTCCTTCGGTTTCCAATCAACACCATCATCATAAACAATGGAACCAAAAGGACAAACCACATTGTGATTGGCATACCCATCACCATGTTTGTAGTCTTGTAGAAATTTAGACTCTAAAGAAAAACTCTTTGCCTGCAATGGAATGAGGGAGAAGGAATGGGAAAGAGTAGGAGAAGAAAACCTACAAACATTCAAGCCATAAAAAAAATACAAGTTTAAATGGAAAAAAAACAAGAATGAGTTTAGAGCCTGGCTCTCCAATGGTAGTTGAATCCTATGGGAGCCTTCAATCTCCCCTCCAAGATCTTGCAAATGGCACCCTTCAATCTCCCTTCTTGCTCTCCAAGCTCTTCACCAAATCTCCAATTTCACTCCAAGCTCCACAAACCCTTTACAAACATGGATCAAATGGAAACAATGAAGTCAAATGAGGTTGGGAGCGCTTTAAATCTCAAGCAAACCCCTTCAAAAAAGACAAAAAATGATTTTTTCTCCTCAATCTGTGGATTTGATTAAGGAGTGTTTTCGGGAGCGAGCAATGAGGGAGCGTTCAGGGAACGAACGCTCCCGATCGCTCCCACATCGCTCCGAGATAGAGGCAAGGAGCGTTTTTTTTGCATGGGAATGTGCTCTACAAAAATGCTCTCGAACGGGAGCGAAACAAAAGCACGCTTTGAGGACACTTTGGCAGCGCTTTGCTCAGAAGCGAGCTTCCGAAGCGGGACAATAAATCTATCAAACTAGGGTTGCATGGGACAATAAATCTATCAAACCATGAGGATCACTTGATCAGTTGATGAAAATGCTCATGGCCTTGTCATTGTCACCTTGTTTGTCCTTAATTGGTGGCTTTGTGGTTACTGCATCCAAATGTAATATACATTGACATCCTTTGGTTTCTGAAATAGGCAATTTAATGTCAAGAAATTGTTTGAATGCAACCAACTTTTTTGACTTGGTTTAACCCTTAGAGTATGCTACAGTAATTGCTTTTTCTACCTTTGCCACATGATATTTGTCAAGAATGGTTATGATTGTGTTCTTTTGGACATTGCATAAGTTGGCAAGACCTAAATAATAGAGTATGGCCTTTTTAACCTAGTGACCTATTGGATTCCCAATGGGTTCTAACAACAGTGTTAACATTTTTAGCTTGATTTCTAATATATAATGTGTGCAATTTATAGGTAATGGGAAAATAATAGGGATAACATGAAAATTTGGAACAAAGTGAGTGTGAAGCAAGGGATAATTTTGCTTATTCCAGATCAAGTAATGCATTTAATCTTGGCAGTTTTCCATCTAACTTGAAACTTTGTAGCCGAATTGAAGTCACCCTTATCAATGCTTCCTCACAAGTGACAGGTGGATGGAACATGGGCCTGCAATTATCTGAAATCCATTGCCAAAAATTACTCAAGAATTTGTATAAAATAATATTTTAGACACATTTGAGTGATGGTTGACCAATGAGCACAATGAAGTAATGCAATCCTAGCAAGATTTGGTATGAAGAAACTTTAAGCAAAGCCAAAAAAAAACTTTAGCATGGAGAAGATGCTAAGCAACTTGGAATACAATGGTACAAGGAATCTTGTCCCGCAGGAGGGTTGCTTTGCATAAAATCTGAAAGGGGAGGACTTGAGTATATAACATGTAAACCCACTCCCACTCCCAAGCTGATTGAGCAATAATACAAAACCAAGGAATATGTTTAAGGGTCTCTTTCCTTTAACAGAAGGAACACTTATGTTGAGAAATTCCCAGGTTTTGCAATATATGGCGTAAAGCAAGGCCTTCCATAATAAGGTACCAAGCAAATATTGCCTTCTTCAAAACAACCAGGTCCTATGTTTAGAGTCTTAGACCCGAGGTGCCATATCTTATTAAGTCTATTATGAAGGCTTAGCTTAAGGACAAACAAGGTGACAATAACAAGGCCATGAGCATTTTCTTCAATTCATCAAGTGATCTTCGATTTAATGTCCCATGCAACCCTAGCTATGATTATTTCACCCTTTGTAATTCATACTCTATTGGCAAAATCTTGAAGATCATCAATTTTGCATCACAAATAGTACCCCTCCTCTATTTTAAAGTCATGAGCGCTTAGGGCACCAAATATGTTATTTACTCCCACCCAATGAATGTGAATTCAAATTAACCTTCCATGGTAAAAACATGTCACAAGTTAAGGTAAGGCTGGCCTTTATAAGCTCCACTTTTGTCATATTTGGTTTACCATAACAATTCTCAACATAATATGAAGTTATTTCAAACTAAATTAAAATGTTAGCCATTAAAGAGAAAATAAAATGGTTTTAGTGTTAGATGGATCCCAATAAATTAACACCAATATGGATGGGGCAAAAATTATCAACATTGTTAATTTATGACTTCTAAACTATGTTATCGATCCCACCTATATATAGATGATCCAGGATCTACCTGGCACCTTGAAACCCTAACTTTGGTCGATAAAATAGTTGATCCACCCATTATGAATTTTGAATAGCAGTTTGTACTTAAGTTTGTGAGAGCAGTTTATTCAATTATCTTTGAAAATCTGAATTTTCTATTTTTTTAATCATGTGTTTTTATGAAATATAAATATAAGCCCTTTTTATACGTTGTTTCCCCATGTTTGAATCCAACTTTAAAACTATGTTGCGGGGAAGCGTCCCCCCCTCCACTCCCGCTCCCAAAGCTCGCTTCTAAAGGAAGCCTTTAGGAAGCATTGGGGAAACGCGCTTCCTAAATGCTTCCATATGGGAGCATTTTTAGGAAGCTCGCTTCCTTGCAAAAAAAAACGCTTCCTCTTATTTTCATTTTTTCTTTAAAAAAACAAGAAGTTAAGTGATGGGTAGGGGAAAACTAACCCTAGGTCCATAATAATGCTATATAAAGGCAGAAAAGCCTACTCTAATAGCAAAAAACCTAACCTTAGTAATCATCAATAACATTAAATGGTAATATTAAATTTTTAAAGTAAATTTTTAACACTACCATTATTTGTTTCAAGATGTCTAAGAGCGATTCCAACCTCATCGTACTTCAAATGCAAAAAGTAGAATTTGTTATCCCATTCAAAATTCAACAGACTTAACAGTTTTTAAAATTTCAAGATTGCAATGTTTCGACTAGGTTCTATCATGTACGAGGGTATGGGATCGGCATTTAATCAAACACATCAACCCCTCTATGTACCTTGACATCGGTGGTGTTGATAGTTCAGATTGATGTTGGTGGCCTCAAAACTAGTTTTTGAAGAATCCCTAGTTTATAGGCTATTTATTGGTGGCCTCAAAATTAGATTTTGAAAAATCGCTAGTTTATAGCCTATTTATATATTGAAAATTTAAAGCTTTAAGACTGATGTTGACATATATGCAGCCAAGTATATACAAATATATATGTATAAAAAACACGTCCAAACGGGAAGCTTTTGAAAATTTCGCTTTTCACTCCCGCTTCCACTTCTCGCTTTCGCTTCCGCTCCCAAGTAACACAGCTTTAAAAAAGTTGATGGGTCCATAATTGGATCCATACCTATTTCCATGCAACTTAACATAATAAGACGTTTAAAAAAGGGCTTTGATGGCATAACCTTTCTTCATGTGAAATGCATTCTCCAACATTATTTCTTCAAACTGAACTAGACATTTGACGAACTATACCTAAACTCCTATAAGATTTGTACATCTAACTTATGCATAGGATTCCTCGAAGTTCAATAGGTAATGAGACCAATTCATTGTTAAAGACAGAAGTGCTATCCACTTATCAATTGGACAACACTTAAACAACCTAAGAAGCCTCAAGATATTTTAAGAACAATACTAAAAAACTGAAAGATGCAAGTATTGGGTATCAAAGATAGGTAGCTTCCCCATGTTTATATCCTAATATTAAATAAATTGATGGGTCCATATATGTTTCCATCCATGCAACTTAGCCCATAAGACCTTTAAAAAGGGGCTTTGATGGCAAAACAGTAAACCTTTATTGGCATGAAATGCATTCTCCAGCATTATTTCTTCAAACTGAACTAGACATTTGACCAACAACACCCAAACTTCTAAAAGATTTGTACATCTAACTTATGCATGGGCTTCCTCAAAGTTCAATGGGTAATGAGACCAATTCGTTGTTAAAGACAGAAGTGATGTCTACTTATCAATTAGATAAATCACCAAAACAACCTAAAAAGCCTCAAGATCTATGTTGCACTGGGACGCGTCCCCCCTAAAATTTCACTCATTCCCTGCGTTCCGGCATTCCGAGGACTTTGGAATTCCTCAGAAACGTCCCCAAATGGTCGGGGACTCCATTGGGGACTCGGGGACTTTTCGGGGACGTCCCCGAAGTCCCTAGACCAATCGGGGACTCCCACGCGTCCCCTTTCCCGTACATTAAAAAAAGGTTAAAAAAAAATAAAATTTAAAAACTTAAAACCCTAGCCTTCATTTATGCTAAGATAGACTCTTCCTTTTGCATATGAATTTCAAGTTTTAAACTTTAAAGACTAAAATATTTATGTGATTACATTTGTAGACTTTAGTCTTTTATGTTTCATGAATGATTCATAACTCTTAACTTTTAATTGAAATTTTTATGTTTTTGAATTTTTCAGTTTTTTTATAAAGTTTACATGGCAGATATTTTAATTTCATGCTGCAATCATGTTCTGATTTTTCATTTTTATGACTCATTTATCTCAATCAAAGGCTGCAAACATGTATGTTTTGATGTTTCAATGTTTCATTATTTTATGATAAAAATTCATGGAAGCTATTTTAATATTCTGCTGCAAAGATTTTTTATTTTATGATTTATCTCAACGCAAATAATTTTTATTTTAATTATATATATATATATATATTACTTTTAAATTTTATATTATATAATTGCCGTCCCCAACCTGCCGTCCCCTGAAAAATTGGGGGTGTGCTCTAGCCGTCCCGGAAACTCGTCCCCGCGTCCCCCATCCCCGAGACCAGTGCAACATAGCTCGAGATATTTTAAGTACAATACTAAAAAACTGAAAGATGCAAGAATTGGGAATCAAATAATGCTTCTATTAAAAGATAGGTAGCTTCATAGGAAAACTTGCCAGACTGTTTTACAACAAGAACAAACAATGGTAGAATTAATCCACATTTCCAAAGGAAATACAATAAAGACAAAATATCCCAAAATAGGTTTGTCATTGTAATGCACAGCTAGTGCAGACAAATGAAACTAACATTCCATCACACATCCCTCTTCATGTTGGGATTTCAGTACATCCAAAGAATCCCACCAAATTCCAGTTTACCTCTCAAAATAGCATGCTTCACCTATCCATCAGATATAATTGAGAAAAATACACTTGCTAATTCCCAGTAAATTATTCCTTCTATTTACAATATTTATAAAGTACTAAAAACATATCATTTTGTTAAATAGCAAGGGAGGTAAGTGCATAAAGCCAGACAACCAGAGAAATCAGAATAAGCAATCCATGACTCCATAGAAATAAAATCAGCATATTGGTTGGATTGAAGTAAAACCCCTAATGGATGGTTTGGGAACTAAACAATGAAAACCAGACCCTCACTGTTGGCTGGCCCTACCCTAATGGATGGAACTCGAACCAATAACTGTGTCTCTCCGTACGTGTCCCTACTGAAAGTAAGCAGTTCCCTCATAGATAGAATAAGAGACAGTCTTAT
This sequence comes from Pseudotsuga menziesii, assembly GCA_001517045.1. Lineage (NCBI taxonomy): Eukaryota > Viridiplantae > Streptophyta > Pinopsida > Pinales > Pinaceae > Pseudotsuga > Pseudotsuga menziesii. Next base: position 794,126 of record LPNX010100932.1, on the reverse strand, counting down.
CTACTTGGCTTTACTATCCCAGGCTTCAAATGAGCTGTTATCAAATATTTACTTTCAAGTGCCAATTGTATACATACAAACAATATAACTCAAATGCACACAATAACAACCACCTATCATCTCCAGCATGCAGACAAGGCACAAAAGACTAACTTGTATTGGAGTGTTGGTTAACACCGATACTTTTTAATCAAATCCGCTTCTGATCCTTAAGAAAAGAAGAGAAATAAAGTAATCACCTTCTTTCCTGGCTTGACAAGTCTCAAAGCAACTTCCGCTGCAGTGTTTGCAGCTGCAATAACATCTGCTGCCCTTCCAGTAACAGGGCCTTCTTTCACCACATAAGTGTAGGCTACTACTGAAATGAAGCCATCAATATGGCATCCCAGATCACTGACATCCAGAAAATTTGTTAGTCTGAAAATCAATCTCAGTGTATCCCATATATTTGAAGTAATACAGCTCTCGTGTCTCCTTTACAAGGCTGAAAACCATGCAACTGACATCACAAGAACCCATAGAAGAGCCAGGTGAAATGATAAGTATATGCTAATACATAATGATTTGATACCAGTATCTCCAACTATGGGTAAAATAATACTAAACAATTGATGCTTTTGTTTCCTCAAATCCACAGAACACAATCAAACAAAATAATAACTCGTAGCTACTATCTAAGACTGACACTAACTCTTCCCAAAAAATACTCACATTTTCACAATGTCATTTTCCTCCAAGACAGTTCCGTCTCCAACAAGAGGAGAGAAATGGCATACTGTGCTATTGACTGAGATACAAGTAGGAAATGCAACACCTTTCTCTATCTTCTTCTTGGCATTTTTGTATACAGTTCCTGTTTGTCTGCACACAGGACATAAACAGATAAATAGTACTCATTTTGAACTAAAACAGCAGATCTGGGAATTCCAAGACTTCATACAGAAAAACTGCTGATTCAAGTTCCAGAAGTTAAAGGATTTGAAATGCAGAAAAAGACAAATTCAATGGGTCTTACTCTCTAATATACGAGTCCCCCTTTTCACACAGGTCAACCACCTTTGCCTTTGGCTTGCATTCAGACAAAACTGTTTGTAAAGCTTCTGCAAGATTCAACATGCAACTGTTAGCGAGGGAAACACTTCAATCCCAGTATCATTAAGATCAGTAGCCACATCTCAGATTATTTTTCAAAATAGGACCCTCAGCGCTGATACTAGTCCTTAGTGAATAGTAATTGTAAGCCAATCAAAATGATCTCAATTCCATTAAATAATTTCACTCTTTTGTGCAAAGTCCCAAACTACATGTGTCGACCTGAATACATACTACTTGTAACTGGCAAGGGATCGCTGTTAAAATACTGATTCCTATCTATTCAAAACACAGTTTGCAAGGGAGCAGCCAAGCTTGAGTTTATCTGATGATTGCACAGCAAAAAAATAGAAGAGAAAAATCTCTTTGTAGATTATAGCCCCACACATGCAATAGAAGCGAACATAGTACATTATATTGATATATTAAAGGAACTGGGTTTGCCTAAATAATTCCATAAGTCACTCCTTGACCTTCACAGTGCTTAGCAATCCAATGTTTGTAACTTTGTAAAGTGGCCTCGTAACCATTCTCCCCAAGCAGGATATTAAAAGCAAACTCGGAAACATCATGATTGACAGACTGCAGCCAGCAAAATGATTGTGCAGCTGGCCCATGCACAATCATAGTTGGTTCAATGCTTGTCACATAGGTAAAATGTTAAGAGTAAACTTCAAGAAATTATCTCTATTCTCAACAGAAAGTGCTTTGTCAAATGACTTCAAAGCAGATTACCCAACACTGGTTCCTAATTCAATATCTGTCAAGTCAGAATGCAATCCTAGCAAGGTACAAATCCCCACAGGAACACACATTTTCCTCTGGGAACCGTTTCAACTTTCAAGGGGTTGAGACCAGGTGCAAGTCAAGGGTTACTTTAGCAGAATAGATATAGCCCACCCACAGCTTCTTCACCAAGAGTGTTGTAAGTCAACTACATTGTTTTGTAACATTCCCGGACTGGAGAAGGGCACACTTGCCACACAGTGATAACAGGAACCATCTTATGGAAAAAAAGAAAAAAACATATCCAGGAGCCAAAGAGTGCACAACAGAATCCCGAGCCCACATATGCCAGGAATGACAACATAACAACTTTGGATTTGAGCAGCAGAGAATCTGTATCGCTGACATGGCAATTCTAACATAAACTTGAAAAGCCAAATCTGATAGGATTGTGGAAACTTCTCTCAATGGCATCTTATGCTGTGAGGCACAACAGAGGCATCGCCACAAGAAAAATACGCCCATCAATCCGATTCTAAGTCACCAAGTACTATCGTGACTAGGTGACTGAGATTTAGCCAGCTTATACTAGTAAATTGCATAAATGGTCAAGCAGGGTGTTTAATTCAACGCTCAAATCCCCCAAAAGACACATTCCACCCCTAATCAAAAATTGAAAAATTAAAAAAAAAATACAGCAAAAGAGAGTGGACAACAGAATCCCCATTCATTATGGGCCAGAAAAGCCAACATATCCACTTCAGCTCCAAGCGGCCGAGAATCTATACCCTTCTTTGCCATGAAAATTCTAGCTTAATTTCAAAAGCCAAATCCGAGAATGTAGAAACTTTTCTCCCACCAAAAAAGGATGGCACCTCATGAAATGTGGCACTACAGTAGCATCCCCACGATAAAAATAAGCTAAGCGTGCCAATCTGATGCCCAGTCACCAAGTATTATAGTGGCTTGGCTAACAGATACCCAGTATATTGTGTTTATCGGCACCATTCGTTTTTCCATTATTTAGGGACATTAATACAGTTTGTTTCTATTTTCATTTGAATTGCTATGATGTAGAGTGCCAAGATTAAAACCAGTGCCATCCAAGAACGCGATGCAGGCATGATCCACTCTTTAAAATAATCAAAACACTTGATAAAATGATACACAAAATTCCAAACAGTTTAGTATAACTGGGACCTTCAGGCTAGCAAAAACAAAAACAAGAAATTATAATAACTGCCATAAAAATCAAAATAATAATAAAAACATATTTAAAATACAGGGCATAAAATGTCTGTTAGAGGTAGGTTGGCAAATCCGTTCGAGTGTAATCCAGGTTTTAAGGTAAAAGTCAGTTGTGTAGCCAGGGTTTAAGGTTAAAGCCACCATGTATTAGGGTTAAAACACTTACTATTTGCAATTTCAGCAGAAAGCTTATACTTGGTAACTACATCATGCGAGGTGAGATCCAACTCCTTCTCCTCTTTGGCTTCGTCGTCTGACATTTTCTGTTAACTAAAGTGATATCCTACATGCAAAACAAGCAAAACCCTTATCAGAAAATAAAACCCTAGGAAGCCTTCGGCAGGGTATTTTAAACATATTCGGTTATAAATAACAAGGAAAGGAACAATAAAAATAAAGACTGCCGTCTATTCACTTACAAGGTGTCGATACAGTTGAAAATGTCTCGGCTAGGGTTTCCCAGCAATGGCAGGTTCGACGCCTGGAAAAATGAAAGAAATGTGAAAACAACAATGAGATGAAGTTGTGAGAAGATGAGGCGCCGGGCGCAAAGATATGGCGAACTTCTCGTATCTAACGGGGTGGCGGCGACGAAGATTGTGGTGATAAAAGCGGATGTCTGCGCTTATTTCATCGTTAGGAGGTTTTAGGGGTTTTGTTCTGAATTAGGGGTTTTTGTTTTGCCCTTAATCTAGAGGAGGTTTGGGGGGATTTTAGCCTTAGATTTGACCTGGGCACTTTCTAAAGTTGGGGGCCATGTTCTAAGTAGCTTGTCACTTCGGGAATATGAAATCTAATAGCTTTTGCCTTCAGAAAAAATATCTTATCATCACTTTCATTTTCTATGAAGCAAGTTATGGAAATGATGACGAAAGAATTGATAATAATAAAAAGCATCACCAACTGAATTACACAAACAGGATGGAGTGGAGTAAATATGTGAGCTTCTTATTCCCTCTCCCTCTCGTTAATAAATGAGAACAGAATAAAATCCTCTTTTAATAGATTCAAGATGTTAAAAATGTATGGACATTGTTTATCTAAATTAAGAGTGATATTATGAGATTAGATTTAAATTTAAATTCTAATTAACAACTTTATTTTAGATTGAATTATATTTAACTAATATTTATAAATATTATATTTTTAATATATATCTAATATATATCTTTCTTTGGACAAGGGTGAGTGAGTGTTTTGTTGTGTTGTGGTTTAGATGGGATAGAATAGCATGTCCAAAACTTTTTGATGGTTGGGGATTAAAATCATTTTCATGTTTTGAAAAGCATTAGCAGCTAAGACAGTCTCGAGACTGATCTCAACTCAAAATCTTTGGACAAAGGTAATTGTGCAGAAATACCTAGCGTTGGATTCTTTGGTGGTTTGGATTCAAAATCCAATAAAAGAAAAGAAAAACTCTTCCATTATTTGGAAAGCAATGATCCATGTGTTCCCCCTAATTAGAAACAGTTTAATGTGGCGTATTGGAAATGGTCTAAAGTTTATTATTGGGATAGACCTCTGGTCGGGCAGTGAGGGAAGACATATTTTACCAACTAGAATGATGGTTTGCCTGAGAGAAAGATAATGCTAAGTTCTAAGTAGGAATTCATATCCTCTTTCAATGACCATATCGTCACAGGGATGGAGGAGTGCTGAGGAGTTGGGCTTTGCTGAAGCGAATGTTGAAGTTTGGGATGCTTATATTAAAGCTCTAAGGGACTCACACGTCCTCTGCTTGAGTGATCTCAAAGATGAGTTAGTTTCGAGTTTAGGGCCAACAGGGAATTATACTCCAAAAATCGAATTAACACTTAGTTCAGTTTGGAGGCTATTCAAAGAGAGTCGAAATGGCAATGGAAACCACTATGGAAGTTTAAATGTCTAGCAAAAACCCGCATTTTCATGTGGTGCATTGTGGAGAATAAGGTCCCAACTTGGGACAATGTCCAATAAAGAAGGGAAGAGTGTCATGGTTGGAGTGTATTATGCAAAAACGATGCAAAATCAATTGGTCATCTCTTCCTCCATTGCCCCTTTATAAAGTTGATATGGAAGGAGGTCTCAACTTTGCTTCAAGTCAATTTTAAATGGGAAGGAAACACTATCGAAGAATCACTCAAAGATTGGATGTCCAATCTTTCTATTTGTTCGTTTAAAGCGCTCATTTTAATTGTGATCAAGGGAGCTTGGCTCGCCTGGAATTCTGTTATTTTTCAATATAAGATGTCCACTCCTGAGGTCATGGCTGCTATTGGCTGAACATTCTTTCCTTCTTCCCGCAAGAAAAGGGTGCATCCTGAAATTGCATTGTACAGGAAGAGCAAATCGATAAATCTTTGCCTTGGGCATACTTTGATGGGGCAGCCCAGGGCGATCAAGTTCTGTGTGGAGGAGGGGTTGTCCTTTTCTTTAATGAAAATCATTTCTTTCACATTAAGATGGGCCTTAGCCCTGGCACAAACAATTATGCATAAATAATGGCTTTAAAGCTCCTTCTTTGTTTTGCATCAAAGATGTTTTTGGTGACTTTGTGTTGATTGTAAACTAGGCTAAAGAAACTCAAAGATGTCATAGCCTACTATTTTTACTAATTCTAAAAGAGATCTTTCTCTTAAAATAGTAGTTTGATCAGTTCTTTTGTCAACATGTTTACAAGGAAAATAATTCTACAGCAAATGGTTTGTCTAAAGCAGGCATTCATTTGGCTCTCATGCAATGGCTCATCTTCGAACACAATATGGGGAAGGATTTGAATATTACCACAGGCCTTTCCATCAATGAACAATAATAGTTACTTCTGCAAAGTCTAAGTCCATAGGGATTGTCGGAGGTAAGTTGAAATAAAACAAGAGGAATTTAAAGGACCAAAAAAAAGGGGTAGGAGGAGTAATCGACAAAGAATAGCAGAGGTAGGTGTCATGCTCGTGGACTCGGGCCAGTACCCGATGATCAAGGCTACCCTCAAGAATTTGACCCAATGAAGATTTTATCATGGCATATTAGGAGAGCGTACAACTCCCAGAAGATTATGACGCTGAGAAACAAGATCAAAAGTGATAAACCAATGGTGGATTTTCTTCAAGAAACCAAGTGTCATGACGAGGCAATGAAAGGCATAGAAAGGAAAGTCTAGAGAGGTAGTGAAGATGTGGCAGTGGCAGCTAGGGGGGTGGAGGGTGGTCTCACCACCTTATGAGACCCAAAGGTAATAAGTTTATTTAACTTTGTGGTGACACAGAGATTCATATCTACAGAATCCCAAGTGCTTGAATCTGTTAATGCGGGGGGTTTAATAATGTGTATGGTCCACTCCCATAAGTTGAGAGTCCTTCACTCATTGGCAGATATAAAGAATTGGGTTAGATATAAACACTGAATCATATGGGGGTTTAATATGATTACATTCATAGAGGAGAAGAAAGGAGGGAAGAGTTCCTTGGAGCCTTCCAGTTAGGAGTTTAGAGATCTAATATAAGATCTGAAATTAGTGGACATGGAAATTGGTAACCATGTGTTCACTTGGAATAATGGACAAGGGGAGGGGGAGAGGCACATTGCATCCTATCTATATCACTTTCTGGTGTTGGATTCCATTATAACCAATGGAGGGGAGGCCTCAGCTTTGGGCCTCCTAGTTGTTGGTTTGTATCATTGTCCAGTCATTTTGTTTTGGGTTCAAGAGGGGGAGGCTTGGAGGCATCCTTTTTTGTTTGAACCGTTCTGGTTGTCTCACCTAGATTTCAAAGACATTGGTGGGTGGAAGAGGAGGAGAGAAGAGGTTCCTGCATATACCAATTCCAACATAAACTCAAGGCAATCAAGGCTAAGCTGAGAATTTGGAACAAGGAGGTGTTCGGCGATATTTTCCAAGATAAACATCACCTAAAGTAAAATCTTGAGGAGATCCAGATCAAAGGGATGAGGGAGGGATTTGATGAGGGTCTGTGTGTAGAGGAAAGACAGGTCATGGACCAAGTGGCGGCAAGGGAGTCTTAAGAGGAAATTATATTGAAACAAAAATCAAAGAATAAGTGGTTGAAAGAAGGGAAAATAAACACTGCCTTTTTCACCGATCAATAGTTCAGCATAGACAGAGAAACAAGATCTCACTGTTAAAAGTTGAGAATGGAACAAGACTGGAGGAAAGGAAGGATATCAAGGAGAAATTAGTAAGGCACTTCAAGGGCATAATGGAAGAGTCGATTCGTGATAGATCAAGCGACATTGCTTAGTTTGCCCAACATATTCCTTCTTTTGTATCCTTGGAACATAATGACATGTTAATGAGATCGATCTCTCTAACTAAGGTTGAGGAGGTGGTGAATCATATGGAAGAGGGTAAGGCGCCAGGCCCAGATGGCTTCACGGTCAACTTCTTCCATCAGTTTTGGGACTTAATTAAGAACGAGGTGATTCAGATTGTCGATAACTCTCGATTGATGGGGGGGTCGCTATCAACATTCAATGCCGTGTTCCTCACCCTTATCCCTAAGAGTGACAGAGTGGATGTCCCCAATAAGTTCAAACCCATTTCTCTTTGCAATGATATTTATAAGATCATATTAAAGGTGATTGAAAATAGGTTGAAACCTCTGCTCTCCACCTTAATATCCCCGAAGCAATATGGGCTTGTGAAAGGATGACAAATTCTTAATGACATAATTATATTTCATGAGGTGTGTCACTCTTTGAAAATCACTAAAAAAATGGCCATGATGATTAAACTTGACCTAGCAAAAGCTTACGACAAGATTAGTTAGTAGATCATGTGAGGCATGCAGATAACCTTTGACTTTTGTGAGGCATGGACAAGTTGGATATATAACTTAGCCTCTTAATCCTTCTTCTCAATCCTGGTGAATGGAATCCCCTCTCCCCCATTATGTCCATAGAGAGGTATTCACCAGGGAGACCCTCACTCTCCATTCTTATTCATCATAATGGCAGGAGGCCTCGGTCGCACTTTTAAGGTTATGCTTAAAGAAAGGGAACTTAAGGGGCTTGCTTTACATCTCAATGCCCCAAAGAAAACACACCAACAGTTTGTGGATGATACAATGCTAATGGTACTTGCTTCGGTTCAAGAGGATAAAGCAATTAAGAGGAGCTTGAAGTTATTCTTCAAAGCCTCAGGGCTGGATATTAATGAAGAAAAACCGCANGGGGGGGGGGGGGCTGTCGGACTCCATTGTTAGGCAAGCATCCTAGCATGATTTAGTGGATAAGATGAAGTAAACGCTGGCAAGTTGGGTGTTGAGACACCTCAATTTCCCAAGTAGATTTATTATGGTTAGATCGATTCTCCAATCCATGCCCACTGATTTATTTTCAATTATGGTTACCCCAAAAATAGTCCTTATGGAAATACAACAAATACAGAGAAGTTTCCTATGGGGAGGATCTCGGGTTAAGAAAAAACGGGCATTAGTGGGTTGGGACACATTATGTCACCCAAAGTCCAAAGGAGGGTTGGGGATCAGGGAGCCAGAGAAAAGCAACATAGTTATGGGAGAAAACATTTGGTGGAGATGGTTCTTATATGACAAAGAACCATGGGAACAACTATGGTATTGCAAGTATGCAAGAGGATGGGAGAAGAGGGCCTTAATCCAATTCGACGACCCATGGATCGACTCACACATTTGGAATTCATCCAAGGTCGGTAAGGATCTAGTATAGGATCATAGCTTTAAGAAACGATGAATATGTCGACTTCTGGAAATATGCTTGGCAACAACTCCCTCCCCTCTCCCGACTTGGTGCCTACTTTGAAACTATGAGGGTTGGACAACTTTCCTAAGGAATGAAGGTGCATGGGTATTGGGACTTAGATTAGTGAGATAGGGACTTTAGACACTGGAGAACTAAGGAAGACTGGTTGGGATCAAATCAAATGAGGATATCCAAGGTATGTCAAAGGACTTGTTAGAGAGAAATATTAGGATAAATGAAGGCCAAGACAAGTTGCAATGGGGGTATAAGGTGAAGGAGGCTTACAGTACCATAGTAGGAGGGCAAGATATTCTAGAACTTCCAAAATGGAAGAAGCTTTGGCGATCCAACCTTTGGCCGAAGGTGGCCACTTTCTTATGGCTGGTCTCAAAGAGGAGGATCCTATCAGGAGAAAACCTCCAGAAAATAGGAATAACAGGTCTTACTTGGTGTTGTCTATGTTTTGCGGATGAGGAATCAATGAACCATTTGCTTGACCTATGTTATTTTGCATTGACAATTTGGGATAAAGGGGTCGAGATATTCAAACAATTGGTAAGGGTCATATGAAGGTTGGACCTCTCAATCAAAGAGTGGACAAAAAATCCATTCCAGAATGCCATTGTTAAAAGAATTTGGCAATTGTTCCTAGGTTTCATCCTCTAGGAAGTCTGGAAGGAGCGGAATCAATGGATTTTTAGAGATAAGCATAAGTCAGTGGAGGAAGTGTGGAATATAATGCTCTCGTACATTCAATAAACATTAAAGCTCGCATCCTGGTCCAATAAAGATTTACAAGCAAACAAAAGAGAATCCATAATCCTCTCGGCTTGGGGAGTGTTGTCCTTCCCAACTTTCATTAGCAAGCCCCTTGTTGCCAGGGCAAGGGGATGTTGCTTTGAGGTATGGTCTCCTCCTTCGGTTGGGATGTTTAAACTCAATTTTGACTGTGCCTCTTGTTGTGGAAAAGATTGCACAAGAGTACTTTCTTCCCACTTGGTGAGGGGCAAGGCCTCGTAGGTTGCAGCAAGGCCCCAATATTAGGTGCCCCTTTGAGGATGTGTGAGAGTGATCCAAGTGATTTTGCAAGTGGTTTTCAGTGGAAATAAAATAAAGCAAAGGAAATAAAAAAAAAACTAAATAAAATGCAAGATGGGTTAAGAGATGCAAACTCCAACAACCAATGGATGCCAAACCACTTCTTATATTGCCCAATTGTTAAGCATATACAACACCTTGGAGATGTGAGTTCCAAATGAAGGAAAATAATACCCCTAAGGAAGTCCTATTTAGTCCATAGTAGATGTCAAGTGGCTTGAAGAACAAATGGTGAGAACACTTGCCCTCTAGAGGAAGGAGGCAAGAGAGCTTGGTGAATGCTTAGACAAGATGGAAATGGTGAGCTATAATGGAGCTCAAGCACAAATCCAACAGCATAACCTTGCTCTAAAAATTCTCTTACAATTAGCTCATGGATTTCTTTTATAGGCCAAGAGGTGGCAAAGAAATAATAAGATCCCAATGTGAACCTAATGATCTATGATTTGGCTCCAAAGCACACAATAGAGGACATTTAAGGCAACCAAGTGTGTGAAGAGACAAAATTCGAATTCTTTGAGTAAATGGAGCTTTCATGAGCCTTTAATACACTGCTGGTAGGTGAGATCTCGTCATTTATGTCAGTCGCACAGATATCGAAGGAATATATGTGATGTCATGTGTGTGTTGTACTGGAGACGCTCATTGTGGCATTCATAAACAAAATATTACCCATGCAGTTGTGTATTTTCATTGCCTTGGGGCATTTCTAGACTCAGTCTACTCTTTGGGTCTTGTGAAGGTGTCTTTGGTTAGATGCATGTTGTATATTGATGACACTTTACTGTGCAAATTTCAAAAATGTTGCATGTGTGTGAGATTTTTGTGATAATAGATGCCCTCTGATGTACGAGGTTCAAAGGGCACTATAGAGGCAATGATGCATCAATTTTTCTTTGTGTGTTCTATTTGTTGCTCTTGAAAGCATTGGAAACATAGGTGGATGAATAGACCTTTCCTAAGGAGGAAAGTTGTTGGTGGAGTGATATCTGAAAGTGTTTTTTTATACAAATGAGGTAGGAATTCTCATGCTCATGAAGATGGTCAGAATGGTTACAAAATGGAGAGACCGAGAGATATCACATAAACTATTCGGACATGGATGAAGGCGACTTCAAACCATGTGAGAGTACATTAAACTGGAATGGATGTTAATGGTGTTGGAGAAGCAGAACTGTTGATAATTTGAAGAAACCCACAGGGGTGGGTGTCCAGAATGCTGGTGAAGCCATTGAAGACTGCACTGTACCATATATGTTGCTACCATGATTTTAAGAAGTGAACATTGCTACCTTCGAAATGTATGACCCCCCTTGATGTGATTTAGAGGTGTTATTGTCGAGCATAGGGGAGACCACTAAATTAAGGAGCACTAATTACTCTCCTTACTTAGTTCAAGGCAAATCCTTGTAGTGATTGAAAAGAATCCTAAGGTACCATTGTAACCACTTCAATTCTTAGAGACCAAGGATTTAATGTCGATGAGAGTTGAAGATTCAGGATAAGACAAGGGTTCTAACATATGCACCAAGATCATGATGTAACTAATTGGGGGACTAACAAACCTGACACAAGATTGGCTGGTAAGCATGGGGCCCATAACTTCCTTTGATCAATGTAGACTTGGGGATCAACCGACGATAACATACTTCAAAGTGTATGGACATATTGTAATAGAGGGAGATAAACTACAAATGAAGGGTTTTAGGGGAAACACAATACTGAGGGCATAGTGACTAACCAAATTGATCATGTTGGGTAGGGAGACTCAACGACAGTGATCAAAGGCGACCAAGGGTGTTTCCAAAAGAATGAGTGGTTCCCACGGTTATGAGAGTGTTGGAAAATTGTTTGTACACAAAGAAAATTTGGTGGTCCTGTCACACCCCGGTTTTGACCCCGTTTGCATGATGTATATAATGTAATTAATCGTGGTAAGGAGCTAAAGGCAAAAGCCCCACCATCGATTTGGTTGTGTATGTTTCGGCAATAGGGGTAGTTGCCGATGGTATATCGTGCTATTTAGCACATTATAATTCGGCATCATGTAAACACACACATCAATTAAAATAAACCACAACCAGCTACGGCAGTGCAACGTGAAAGATGAAAAGGGCATGATTCCAAAGGATAAGGATGGGGGATGTCAAACCTTGGTCTATGGGGGGGAACCCATGTGTTACCCTTGTTTGATTTGCCATCTTCCTTGTCTCACCCAACCGCTTTAATGTCTTGATTTTGTTAGTTGAGGTAGTTAAAGTTTTGGGAGTGGGTGTGGCAGGACTGTCAGTCCTTGCCCACACGCACACTCCACTCATGGTTGACTTCACAATGGCAAAAGAAACCACTGCCACCACTCCCGCAGACACACTATTCTCTCCATGGTCTGTTCACCCACGCGCAGAGGTAGAGCTATCCATCCTCACGCAGGGATCGTGGTCTACTCATTATTTTTCACGCACAAGCATTTTCTGTCTTGGTCTCACGCAGCCAAGAGTGAGGAGTCGTCTCCACTATCACTCACATTGTTCCCCAGCAAGGAAATCGGTCACGGTCACCCACTATTTTCTTGTGGACAACCATTACGCTCAGGGACTCTGTTGCGGTATGTGTGATTCTTTCCGTTTGCTTAGTTGTCCAGGCCGGACTGTTGTCTTTCCCCATGTTGTGATGGTGTTTGCTGTGCGTTTGGGACTGTTGTTTTCCCCCATGTCCTCCTCTGTTTTGTGGACTGTGTAAAGTTGCCAATTGTGGCCGTGTATGCTGTCTGCTGTGGTCTACGTTTGTGTTTCCCTTGTTTGCGCTGGGAGTTTGGCTTCTCCTTGGTTTTGAGACTGTGGATTGCTGCCATCACTCATTTTGAGTTTGGGCTGTTGATATACCCTGGTTTTGGGTTGTTGTTAAGTTGTTTTGGCCACGCTAGGGCTAAGAACAACTCTAAGTTGCCTTGTGGCTTGAGCAGTGTTCATCTATTGGTTGGGATTGCACCATGGTTGTCTTTGCCTTCTTCACAGGGCTGTGAACGGATTGTGTTGCTGCGGTATGCAGTGGTTGGTCTTCGGACTATTGTGAGTAGGATTAGAGGTGGTGTATGCATGAGAAGACTGGTGTTGAGGCCACCAGCTTGGCATTTGGCCTGTCTTAGCTCCTTGATGGCCTGATAAACCCAACTGTGTTGGCTTGGCTATGCTTTGTGTAACCTTGGCTATGTGTAAGCCTACATTGACCCTTAATCCTTGAGGAATCATGCCCAACTCAGGGGTGGCAGTGTTGCTGAGAGATTGATGAGCACGCTAGCCTATGGTTGGGTGGAACGTTGCAGCGATGTAGCTGGTTGCGGGGAGAGAATTCTTCATTAACAGATAAGTACTGCTGACTATTTCATCTCTGCAATTTAATCTACTGTTTCATGAATTATGATGAACATGGTGAATGCTGGTTTATGTTTATGTTTGCTTCCGTTGAATGTTGAATAGCTGTGCATCATTGTATGTTTCATGCATCTTAGTATGCATTTGTATGTTCAAGAATTATGCATCTTTGTATGATGGATTATGCATTTGGTTATGTATCCTTGTATGCATTATGTTTAAGGCTTAAATCTCAGCATTGATGTTTGTTCATGTTCTTGGGGCTGTTTTCCCATATGCATTGGTGTTGGTCGCGTCCTCTTCGCCGGTTGAAGGGATGGGGACGTGACAGGTCCCCACAGTTTTGGGCATGTCAAGGGACAAATTTTAATGATGGGTGGGACTCCCACAGTTTTGGGTGGGTCGAGGAGTCAATTTTATGATGGGTGAGGTTCCCACGGTTTTGAGTGGGTCGGGGAACTTTTTCCAAAATGAAGTGAGGGTTGTTACTGCAAACGCGAAGACGGGTGCCCCATGAAACAATGCCATGCAAAATATTTATGCGAGAATAACTAAATAGAATTGGTTGCTTCAGAGGAAAGGGACCCCATTAATGTCTTTGTAGGGCTGATGATACAAAGAAGATTTACAAAGGGTTGAATGCTCGTGGAGGTATGAGATGGTTGTGAAAAATCTTACGTGTAACTGGTGCCAAGGAATTTGGTGGCTTGTATTGTGTGAGGTGGGGGAGTAAATGCACAGCTATGAAATAATTGTCTTCAGGTGGGTTACTTCCTCGGGGGATAAATTCCCCAGACTTGTGGGTGGATTGACATCATGACAGGGATTGTTGTGAGCGAACACCCATGGGGGAAACAGAGTGGTTCGCAGTAATGACGTTGATGGCACATTAAGACTAGAATATTGTTGACTATATGGGATGGAGTATTGTTCTTATAATGCAAAAATTATGTCAGGGCTACGGTTATAAGAGTGGAAAAGTGATATTGAGAGGCCAGTGTCATGATAATACCTATATCAAAATTCGTGCATTATTGTTGATGGTGGATGGTATCTTCATGTTCTAGGAGTAATCCTGCACATATGACACACATACCTAAATATAGTAAAGGAGATGACAAAGGTGTGGATAATGCAGAAACAATAGCTCAAAACATGGCGCACATATGGGGTGTTTGTCTTATGGATAAAACCACTTTAAATACAACCCATTGATAGGGATATTGAGGGTTGTGCCTTCTAAATCTTCCAGAACATGTTCCCCATTGGGGAGACAACATTGAATGATATAGGGGCCAATCCACTTGGGCACGAACTTGCCTGGGCCGAGTTTGGAGTCCTTTTTGGCATTGAATATTAAAACAAAGTCTCCCTTGCTAAAGGTAAGTGGGCGAACTTGATAATCTTCAGAAGAAGAACATTATCCATGGCCAAGATATCGAGGTGAGTACTATTTTGAGGTGGTGGAGGGAGAATCTGATCACGAGGAGTGTTTGGTAGCGCGGGTGTCTATGGTGACGGTTGCGATGAGTGATAGGCATTGTTGATGTGGACCATGGGAAGGTTCTCATTATCACTTTTATTAGTAGAGGTATCATATTCTTCCCAAACAGTTGAAAGGACCACTCCTGTAGGGATAAGGTTGTCCAAGAGCCAGCTTTGTTCCACTTGGAGGGTGTGGTAAGCAGTTGTCAATGGGCATTAAAAGGTATAATGAGACATCAAGTTAGACTGTTGACATGGATGAGTGGTGTGTGCTTGACTCAAGATGTGGGTCGGGCTCTTGTCATATAGAGGAATGGCACTCATGACACTATTGGATATAGTGGTGTCCAAGAAAGCAGGGGAAGGATGTTCAACTGAAGGATAAGTAAGACATATATTTGTTAATGCATTGTGAAATTGACGGAAATAGAGGCAATGGTGTGTGTAGTGTCCAAACTGTGAGTAAATCAAACACGCTTGATTGGTGCGTAGCAACTTGGACTTACGATTACGGGAGGTAGATATTTCCCCAGGTGCAGCTTGGGATGCATGTGTGACACTGACTAGTGTGCTTGGCAAGTTCCTGAGATATGGTAAGGTAAGAAACATGTTTATTGCATGGCCTTGCTACCCACATAAAGCGCATGGATGGGTGACTCTCATGGTGGGTGTATCATGCATGACCAAGGCTTTCAACATTTATTGGTTGTTGCCCTGAGTGTTATGTTTAGTGGCTCTTGATGAAGACTTAGGGGTACCATCGCTTGTAGTTGGGGCCTTTAACTTGGGTTGGTTAATGCTTCTATTGGCAGGGGATTTTAGCTTGGGTTAATTAATGCCCCCATTCTAAGTTTTTTGTGATTGTTGGGGATAGTTTGGTTATAGGTGGCATTGGTTCGATGGGTGGTAATGTGGGAGTAACTCATTGTACTGACACTATTTCATAATGCGCAATGGGTTTTGAAATCATCCTGGGGAATGGTGGTGTGAGGTACCACACAAGGATTCCCAACGTGAGTCTTGGGAGGGTTAACTGAGCCATAATTGGTGATCCTTGTACTCCCGCTAGGGGGTACAAAAATGGTATCTGGAACATGGGAGGTACTATAGGGTTCAATACTTGCTCCACACCATGATTGGTTGGGGGTGTTGATGATGATGTCGTTTGGTGGGGAGAGTCATTCTCGAAGGTGAAAATGGTGCACAAGAGACCATCCGTCGAGGTGGGGATTTCAGGTGGAGGCCTTGAACATGCTCCTTGGAGGTCGGAACCTTTATACACACCTAAGCCAATGTCAACATAAAGGGGTTGGTTAAATTATCCTATGGTGGGCAGGATAATTTTAAGATTGGTAGTAGCATGGGGACTGTAGTAGTTAAGTTGGTCGACGGTGACCACCTTGCCATTAAAGGGGAACATTGTAAGTTTTGTACCTATGCAGAGAAGCAAAGCATACATATTCTTTAAGCAAAATAGATATTACACCACATCATTCACACATAAACATAGAGATTTACACTGGAAACCCTTAATTGAGAAAACCAACAAACCTTGGAGCCACAACTCTTATTTTCTCATTATCATTATGAATCCATCACAATACAATATAGGTATTTCATAGCCTCTAATACCCTAATCCATTAACCCCGAATAGAAAAATAGACCCCAATCCCTTAACCGGGATTAAATTTCATATTTTTAGAAAAATTCCCCAAATAGCCAAAAATAGCCCAAAAAAATTCGATCGAAAACAACCTTCGTCCTATGTTTTCGTGAAGGTGTCGACATGGATCGTCAAACACATCCTTGACAAGAGCACCTCCCTTTCACATGCACATGCAAAGAATATAACATACACCCAACATTCTCCCACTTATTGTTTTCTTTGCATAACAATGAGTCATGTACTCATAAAGTCATAGGTTCAAGGCATCAATGCCCATAGATTCTCTACGCCAACAGAACTTCTTTGTACTGACAAAATTTGTTAATGAGTCTGCAACATTTTTTAAGGTGTCAACCTTCTCCAACAACACCTTCTTGTCTTCAACCATATCTCTCACAAAGTGATATTGCAATCAATATGCTTTGTTTTAGCATGATAAGCAGGATTCTTTGCCAGGAAGATTTCACTTTGGCTATCGCAATCTAACCTTATAGATTTATGTGCAAACCCAATACCTGAACACAATCTTTGCAACCATAAAAATTCTTTGCTTGCATGAGTGGTTGTCATGTATTTAGCTTCTGTAGTTGAGAGTGCAACTACAACTTGTTGCTTGCTCATCCAACTGATAGCTCTTCCAAATAGGTTGAACACATACCCACTTATAGATATTCTGCGATCAAGATCTCCAACCCAGTTTGCATCAACAAATCCATGTACATTTATTACTTTTTATGGTCCAGGTCTTCCTTGGAAGCAGATTGCATAATCTGTGGTGCCACACAAATATCTGAAGACCCTTACAAATGTCCAATGCTCCTTTCTTGGTTTTGACATATATATGCTGAAAACTGCCACTGCAACAACAATGACTGGTTTGGTACAAACCATTGCATATATCAAACTACCAACTGCACTGGCATATGGAACTTGTGACATATCTTCTTCTTCTTCCTGTGTCTTGGGACACTACTCTACAAATAACTTTACACCTATAAGAATAGGAACCTTGACTGACTTACTTTCTGGCATGTTAAATCTCTATAGTACTGTCTCAACATATTTTCTTTGATTTAAACATACCAACATGTTTGCACGATCTCTTCTTATCTCCATTCCCATAATGAAGTTTGCAGCACTGAGATCTTTCATATCAAATTTGGAGGACAAATGAGACTTCACCTCCTTTATAACATCTTTGTTGTTTCTAATCAGCAACATGTCATCAACATACAATACTATGTTAATGAAGTGATCACCAACTTGTTTGGAGTATACATAGTGATCAGGTTTGCTTCTCACAAACCCCTATCCAAGTATGTATATGTCAAACTTTTGGTACCACATCCTTGGGGATTTCTTTAGACCATAAAGGAGCTTCTTTAGTTTACATACCCGCTCTTTATTTCCCTTAACTATGGACCCTTATGGTTGTTTCATGTAGATTTCTTCTTCCGTATCCCCATGTAAGAACGTTGTCTTCACATCCATCTACTCTACTTCAAGATCAAAAGCAACAACAATAGAAAGAAGAAATCTAATAGAAGTTAGTTTTGCAACTGGAGAAAATATTTCACCAAAATCAATTCCCTCTACCTAAGAATATCCCTTTGCTACCAAGCGGGATTTGTACTTCTCCACTTTACCTTCTGCATTCAACTTCTTTTTAAACAACCATTTGCTCCCAACAAATTTTCTTCTAGCTGGTAACTGGACTAGATTCCAAGCTTCATTTTTGTCCAAGGAATCCATTTCTTCAACCATGGCCTTCTTCCAAAGATCGCTATCCTTTGAATCAACAACTTCCTTCACATTTCTAGGATCATCATCAGTAATAGACAAAGCAAAGTGAGAGTGAAAATCAGGAGGGAAATACCTTTTTGGTTACCTTCTTTCTCGAGATGATCTCCTCAAAATTGGGGTATGATGTTCTTCTTCTTTTGATTCAGCTTCTTCTGCTGAGTCAGATTCTTCACCTTCTAACTCAAACTCTATTTTCTCTGGTTCCTTTTCCATTGGAGTCACTTCCTCTCTGCAGACTTCTTTGACCTCTCTAAACACAACATCTTTACTGTAAACATTCTTCTTAGTTATAGGATTCCAAATCTTATAGACTTTCATACCATATTTATAGCCAATAAAGATACACTTCTCAGTTTTGTTATCCAACTTGCTCCTTTTCTCCTTTGGAACATGTACATAAGCATCACAACCAAAAACTTTCGGATGCTTAATGGAGGGTTTCTTACCGGTCCATACCTCTTGTGGAGTTTTATCAAACAATGATGATGTGGGTGATCGATTTACCAAGTAACATGATGTCTCCACTGCTTTTGCGCAAAATTCTTGTCCTATACCAGCACTACTTAGCATGCTCCTTGCCTTTTCCATCAACATCCTATTCATCCTCTCAGCAACTCCATTATGTTGAGGTGTGTATGGAGTAGTCTTATGCCTTGCTTATATACCACACTTCTTACAGGATTCCTCAAATTCATTCCTGCAAAACTCTCCACCATTATCTGTCCTCATCACCTTTATTTTATTTTCTGACTAATTTTCTATAAGAGCCTTAAATTCTTTAAACTTAACAAATACTTCATATTTCTTTCAAAGGAAATAGATCCACGTGTTTCTTGAGAAATAATCTATAAATGAAACATAATACACAGATTTTCCTAATGATGGAATAGGAACAGGTCCAAACACGTCACTATGTATTAATTCTAGAATTCCCTTTGCTCTTGTAGCACCAGGTGCAAATCTTACTCGATTTTTTTTTTCAATACATATTATGTTCACAGAAATCAAAATCCAGAGTGCAATCATTCATACCTTAAACCATACCTTTACCTTGTAATTCTCAAAGTCCCTTTTCTTTGATATGCCTCAATATTTGATGCCATAACATTGTCTTTCCTCCTGATTCAGTCAGGGTTTTGTCATCTTTACCTCCTTCCTCAAGCACAACATAACTGTTACATTCATTAATGATGGTTCTTCCCAATAGTTTGTACACAGTTCCATACCGAACTCCCCTCATCAATACCATTGATCCTCGAACCATTTTGTAGCCACCATCTCCATACACAGTCTTTACACCTGCAACATCCATCTTTCCGACAGATATCAAGTTTCTTGCTAGATTTGGAATGTGTAGTGTTAGGTATAACTCCTGATTCATTAACTATTCCAATGCAAAAGCCTATACTTATACAAATCTCCTGGCGGTTGGGTTTCACCTTCCGCTCAGCCTGTTTGGCTTCCTATCTATTCATATTCATATTTTT
>LPNX010100932.1:728397-772174 GCA_001517045.1 Pseudotsuga menziesii | reverse complement strand
AGGCATAGTTCTGAAATCTTGCGGATGAACCCTTGAGCTTCAGCAGCTTCCCATCTTCATATCCAGTCATGATGACTTGG
The DNA here is from genome assembly GCA_001517045.1 of Pseudotsuga menziesii. Classification (NCBI taxonomy): domain Eukaryota; kingdom Viridiplantae; phylum Streptophyta; class Pinopsida; order Pinales; family Pinaceae; genus Pseudotsuga; species Pseudotsuga menziesii. The sequence goes on along the minus strand of LPNX010100932.1, from coordinate 772,094 downwards.
TTGTCAGAGGACTTTCTTAATTCAACAATTCCATCAAACAAGTGGATGGAATGGCCTTGCTGTCGAATCTCCACCAAGGACAGCAGGCTTCTCTGCAACTCTGGAAGATAGAGAACGTTCTTCAACAAGAAGTCAGGGAATCCAGGCATCTTTAGTCGAATGGTGCCCATTCCCTTTGGTTTAATACTTGACTTATCTGCAAAGTAAACTATGCCATCTATTTTTTCATTCAGTTCTTCAAAACAGTCTTTTCTAAATGTCATGTGTGATGTTGCACCAGTATCAAGCAGCCAACAATCTTTATAAGATGAAAGAGAAGTCATTTCATTAAATCCAAGATTACAATGTGCAACAATACAAGAATCAGAAAATTTACTAGCATCTTGGTCATCTTTCTTCTGGTTGTGCTTGTCTTTGATGGAATCCCATGAAGCCCAACACTGATCTGATGTGTGCCCAGTCTTGATATGACAAAGAGAAATGAAAAAATAACCTTGCAGGTCTACAGTCTCTACCAAGGTGAATACAATGCAAGTTTATAGCGTACACATGCTTCTTCAATACAAAATATATCAGTCAGTACTAATATATCAATCTCAGTATCACAATGCAATATAGCAGTCTCAGTATCAGTCTTCAAGTAGGTCTTCAACAGGCTGTAGCAACACAGCAATCTCCAACGCAGGTAGTCTCCAACGTAGCAGTCTTCAAGGCAGCAAATACACTACAATCTCCAACGCAGGTAGCCTTGCATATACACTATGTATTTCAAGAAAATATGTGCACTATTCTACACAATGCAGGTCCGAGTCTCTGCACTTTTTACAATACAGTCTATGCCACAATTAACCAACAATCTTCTCATGCAGTGGTTACAGCTTTATTTTCAAAGCACAGTTACAAATTGAGCAACAATTCCATGCTATATCATTCATAGCAGCAATTCACAGAGAAGAAAATTCTTCATGCAATAGTCACAGTTCCAATATAGCAGTCACGAGGCTCTTTACTCAATGAAAATAAACAAATGCTTGCAGAATTTACCGGAAAACTTCACGCAAGTGATGGTGCACAGCTTCCAAAAGGGAAGTCTCTTTACGCAGCATACAACGCATATACTCAGCTCCAATATTGCATTGCAGTCTCAAAACGCAGGCAGTCTTCAACGCAAATGTGTGTGATATCAACGCAATATATCAGTTTCAATTCAGGCAGTCACAATTCTGGAATATACACAGTCCACGCACAATATATGTAGGATACATATATCAGTCACCGCATATCTATCATACTGAATGCATTATTATATCTCCAAATCATTGTATCTTCCCCGTGCAGCACCCATCAAGTTGCAGTCTTCAATACGTAGCCCTTTTATATGAGTGTATACAAAACGCAGTATTGTTTTCTCCAATACTACAGTCTTCGGATTATAAACTTATGAAATCGCAGCTCCAGCCAGAATTAGGGTTTTTCTTTCCACGCAGTCTTCACTTCACGATCAATTGTAGATTTTGCAGTTACGGTCCAGCAAAAACGGTTTACCTCCACGACCTCCACGCAGGCTCAGCAGGCTCATACTATCTCCATGAGCAGTCTCTCCACGAGTAGGTTCTGGCTCTGTCTTCAATCTTCAACGCAGTCTCTTCAGTTCATTCCTCACCAGTCAGACTTTGCGGCTCATATAAGTCACAGTCCTCTTTCAAACAATGCAACATTCAACGCAGAGCTTCACCATTCACGCAGCAGAGAAATGGTCTTCATGCAGCTTTCAGTCTCCAAGACGCATGTATCACACCATATCAACGCATATATCAGATATTCTTTCGGTGATGCCTCACGCAGATCTGGAGGGCGGGCATCTTAAGCTTCTCGTGAAGGAATATTGGAGCAGTCTTCAAAATTAATAATTAATATGCAGACATCAACAATCCTACTCTCAACACCACGTAACAGTCTTTCCTCACCACCGCACTAGGCAGTCTCCACGCGTTCAGCCTTCAACGCTGTCTAGAGGAAGTTTGCAACTTTTAAAGGGATTGAATGTGGTGTGGAACAATTGATAGTTCAACGCAGGCCCTTCTGCAGTTTTCTCCGTAACAGGTCGCAGCTCACAGCAGTCTATCAACGCATTCTTCAGGCTCAAGCTTCACGCCGGTCTCCTCCACGCAGTCTCCTCTAGGCAGGTCGCAGCACAAACAATAGATGCAGGCTCCACGCACAGCCTTCACATCTCCACGCTGGTCTTCACAGGAGTGCGCAGTGGTGCAGCATTAAAATGATATACTAGCACAATATATCATCCACGTTGTGAACTGTATTTATATATCATCCACCAGGCAGCAATATATATGTATTTCTATCAATACTTCAACAAAATTAGGGTTCAGCAATATCTATGTATTTATATATCAACCACCAGGCAGCTCGGATTATAAACTCATGAGTCCAGTAATAGGTCGCAACTCACGCTCACAATACACGAGCAGGCTCATACAACAGCCTTTACAACGCAGCAGGTCGCAGCCCACCAGGATGAAAATGCAGCAGAAGAATAACTCAGGATTAGGGTTAGGTATTGCATGCACACAGAGAATAAACTCAGGCAGATGGAGTAACGCATATATTGCATGCGACTCCACTGGCAGACTGATGGAGCAGTCTGGCAATGGACTGGCAAGCAGAATGCCAGTAATGGGCAGAAATGCAGTAGGAGTTATGGCAGACAACCCTGCTCTGATACCACTTGTTAGGTATAACTCTCGATTCATTAACTATTCCAATGCAAAAGCCTATACTTATACAAATCTCCTGGCGGTTGGATTTCACCTTCCGCTCAGCCTGTTTGGCTTCCTATCTATTCATATTCATATTTTTTATTTATTTACAATAATCCTGACGGATTATTCTAACATGTAGCACTCCAGGTAGAGTTCTAATCCCTCCATCCTTCAATTTTAACTTGACTCTACCACGTCCAATGATACTGGTTAGTGAATAATCTCCCAAGTACACATCTCCTCCATTGTAATTTTCATATTCACAGAACCACTCCCTATGAGGGTTCATATGACATGATGCACCCTAGTCAATCAACCATGTATCACGTTTTGAATTATTACCAGTGGAAGCTAGGTACACATCCCCTCCTTCTTCTGAGGAGCTCTTCACCTCTATGGAAGGGGTATCCTCAGATCCCTTTGCTTTCTCAACATTCTTAGATCTGCAATCATTTTTATAGTGTCCAGCTTTACCGCATTTCCAGCACTTCCTTATTCATTTTCCTGGGGATTTAGATCTCCCCCCAGATCCTTTATTTTTGTTTCTCTCCTGGAGAGACCTCTCACAGGCAAGGCATCCATGCTATGATTATCCATGGTTTTCTGCCTCATCTCTTCTGATAGTAGGGATGATACTATTTCATCAAATTTTAAGGTCGAATTGATAGCACTACCTATTGCAACAATTAGGTTGTCCCAAGAATCTGGCAAAGAACACAATAATGTAATACATTTATCTTCTTCAGCCATTTTAATACCAACAGAGGTTATTTGACTTACCAGAGTATTGTAGACATTTAGATTCTCTGTTACAGTGTCATTTTCATCCATTCTGAGGTGAAGCAATTTCTTTTGCAAAAACAACTTGTTCATAAGGGATTTTGATTGATACAAACTCCCTAGTTTCCCCCAAAGATTTATCGCACTATCTTCACCAGATACGTTGAACATCACAGAGTCTGATAAGCACAATCATATTGTACTCCTTGCCCTTCTTTCTAATTTATCCGAATCATCTTGCAATGTTGCAGCGGGTTTAGTACTCGGATCCACAACAATACACTGTTCTCGATCTACAAGAAGATCCTCCATTTTGAGCTTCCATTGCTTAAGATTCTAGCAGTTAAATTTCTCAATCTCATTTCTCGAACTACTCGCCATTCTCTTTCAATGCACAAATCAACACTGCAAAGCTCCCACTGAACCTAGGCTTATCACAAACCCAAGATCTATCAACCACGTCGAACCCTCAACAACAAAGGCGTCCCCCTAATGCCAATAATCGAGCTCTGATACCACATGTGAGTTTTAAACATGTGCAAAGAAGCAAAACATACATATTATTTAAGCAAAACAGAGATTACACCACAACATTCACACATAAACATAGAGATTTACCCTGGAAACCCTTAACCAAGAAAACAACCAAACCTTGGAGCCACACCTCCTATTTTCTCATTATCATTATGGATCCCTCACAATACAATATAGGTATTTCGTATCCTCCATTACCCTAATATTTTAACAAAGATTAGAAAAATTGACCCCAATCCCTTAACCGGGATTAAATTACATATTTTTAGAAAAAATCCAAAATAGCCAAAAAATTCGATCGAAAATAGCCTCCGTCCTGTGTATCCAGGAAGGTGTCGACAGGGATTGTCAGATGCAGCGCTGACAGGCGCACCTCCCCTCCACACACACATGCAAAGAATATAACATATACCCAACAAATATCATGATGTGAAAGACGAAGGAGGCTACTGTCTTCATGGTTTACATGTAACTGTGAACCAATAGGATATTATAGTCTAATTGGGATTCAACAACTTGAACATCGATCATTACCATTTTGCCCCCTAACTCAATGAGGACATTTTGGTACAATCCTCTTGGTTGAGATGGCCGTCCATCATATGTGCGGAGAGCGATAGAGGATGGGACTAACTCATGTGATCCTAATCATTTCCAAACATTGGAGGACATGATGCATGTGGACTTGCCTTCATTGATGATACACTGATGAATGATAATGTTCTTCACAATGATTGGGACTTGAAAAGAAACAAATGACGTTAGTCGCGGTTCTTCCTTGTAAAGGTCGAAAGTCATGAGGCATGATTATGAAGGGTCGACAGTGCCAAGGGTGTTCAATAGCGCCTTGTGTTTCATGGGGAAAGACTGAAGCACTTATAATGTGGACATGGTGGTTGACGATTAGGACAAGTCATCCATAGTACTGTAATTGTGGGTAACATTCATGTGAGGGTTATGAGGGGTACACCAAAATGGTGCTTTGGTATCCTTGGAATTTGTTTTGTGATGGGGCACAGAATCTGCAAAGGACCTCCTGAAGGGACAAAAGTCTCTTCTAAGACAGGTGAGGTGTCAACACAAGTATACCCTTTGGCACAAGTCTAGAGGTTTACAATTGTCGAATTCATAAAGATGTTTTGGAAGGATCCATCACCTAGGGGACGGGGATCCGGCTGTTGGGTAACCACGCTTTGGTTGGTAAAGGGTTGTTGCAAAACAACTTGTTGGGGTTGTGGTGTAGGAGGCACTTGAGGAGGGTTTGCTGGTGTCTGTTTCTTTGCTCCCACCAACCATTGGTAGTCAGGGTAAGCAAATAATGGTGAGTCTAATGGCCATACTCACAACATATTAAGCAAGGGTAATTGGTCCTTAGGTTGTAATTTTTTCCTTACTTGGGGGCATTTCCCCCTTGTATTGTTTGGTTACCCTGGTTGAGGTTTTGCCGGGGAACTTGGTTGCCCTCCTACGTTGGTTGTTGGGGTTGTTTGTTCTTTCCCTTATTTTTCCCCTAATTTTGAGAGTTCGGGGGGTTAACAATGTTCAATTGCTCAAATTGTTGAATTTGTTGTTGCATAGAAGGTTGAACAAAAATGATCCCCATATGGGGTATGGTGGTTGTTCGAAGAGGGCATGGGTATGGGTAGTACGGGTTATACCATGGTGGTGGGATATAGGCTTGTTGCGCTACATATTATGTGGATGTAGGCATTGGTGGTGCCATTTGCGGTTGGGAAACCTTTTATACTTGGCTTATATTTGGGTAAGAATGGTTTTACGGTCCATATCGGGACTCTCCGAATGAGGGATTTGGTACAGTAGTAGGGGAACCAACACATTAGGGATAGGTGGGTATTGCACCATCATGGGGGGTGGTGCAAGAGTTGGATGCGAGGGAACCTTAACATGGGAGGAAATGGACTTGATAAGCCCATACATAGAATGTGACATCCTTGCAACGGGAGGATCTAATGATCGATGTTGAGGGTAATCCGATAGTAAAATGTACAAATACCCTAATTGGGCATCAATGAGGTCAAAGTGTCGAGCTTTGAAAATCGCTTCTTCCTCATTTTGAAGCATTGAGGTAGCCACATTCTTTGCAATAGTTGGTTGGAGATATTAAGGAATCAATCCAAAAGGAACAAAGGTTAAATGCCAATTTTGCACAAAATGCGGCGACGACGCCATTCATGGATGTGTTGTGCAAAGTGTGTCGCAACGTTCTGTCGAAATTATGTGAGAATTTCGAGGCCTAATTCATGTCTTATAAATGTTGTGGTTGTTGTCTCAAATGTGGTATGAAATTCCTGAGTAAAATTCACATACCACTTTGCAGCTGCACCAGTGAGGGTTTTTTGGAAGAGAAAGTCGTATCAATATGCCATTATGTTGTTTGAGGAACACCATAAATGGAATGCCATGACATGGTTGGCATGATCATCTCCCTTTTTTCCTTCGAACTTAGGGATATCTAATGGGAGTTGTTCAAACATGTCGGGCCAATTGGCGTCATGAGTGATGGGATCATTGACCAATTTAGCTAGATCAGGGAGATTTAAAATTTCCATGAATGCTAGGTTTGGGTTGGGGACCACCATTGTATTTTATATGTTGCTTATGCGTGGGGGAGAACTTGGAATATGTGGCGGTGATCTTTGTATTTTATGAGAAGATGAATATGTAGTTTGGCTTCTTCCCGAAGGGGGTGGAGAAGATGTAGTATTCCCTCTTGGGGGAGTAAATGAAGGTGAGCCTCTTCCATAAGAGGAGGTAAAATGGTCCAAGCTCTCTCCGAGGGGAGATAATGAGTCAAGCAAGGTATGTCCTCGGCTGGAGGATCCAATCAATGTGGCCTAGGAGTGGACCTGACCAGGTGATCTCCCTCGCGAACCACAGGGAGAGAATGGGAAAACATCCCTCGAGATAGGGGATGGGCCTTGCAATATATGGGATTTCCTTGGGGAGTGTTTTGTTTTGATATGTTTGAAGTCTAGTATCAAAGTGAGAGTGACGTGAGGGAAATAAACACAAATGAACAAATACAAAAATATGGCAACCACAACAAATGCAAAAATGGTGCAATATGTGTGTGATATGTGCAAAGATGGCTTAGTGCAAAGGTGTCCACATGTAGTTTCTTTTCAAATTACGAGTTAAATGAACTTGTATTTAGAAATAAAAAGAAGTGTAAATTCCCTATAAGACCTAACGTCCTTCCTCTCAAATGTAACTGGGCCTCCCAAAAGTACAATTGTTGGTGATAATGGAATCCACACAACAACTGATTAGTGGAGGTAACAAAGAACTAGTTCTACCAGAGACAGGGCCAATTTTCTAATCAAAGAGACTTGGCAACACCTCCCAAGGACAATAGCTGACTTCAAGAGTCACTTGCACTCACAAATGCTCCTTGGTGATGCCCAAAGTTTGGTCACTAAGTTACTGTTAGAGGAACAAGTCGGTATGCCGACTTGTATGATAGCCGACTTACTCGGTCAGCCGACTAAACTAGAGATTAGGTCGGCCACCTAAGGTCGTGTCGGTTCACCGAACCGACAGATAGTTATTTTGTAACTGTTTGTAAATCATATATATTAGGCTGTTGAGCCAGATGAGAACTTGGTTCAGTTCTCTGTATTGTATGGACCCTCTCATGCTAATATAATCTGTTATTCTATCTACTTGTTCTTGTCTCTTGTCTCTGTTATTTATGTATGTTTTAGTATGTATTATTGGTAACCTTATGTGATTTGTGAGATTACAACATTGGTTCCATTGCCGGTAGTACATGTCTGAGATGTATGCAAGTAGATGATATCGGAATAGGAGATTAAGGACTGGTGGGAGCGTAAAGTAGCAAATTATTTGAAGAATTACGCACGAAGAAACAGATTGATGACCGCACAAGCAAAAGAAAGATTCTTTACAGAGACACATGGGAAGTTTGTAGAATCAGTGCCCCAACTTCTGAAGAAACTCCTGGATGAAAAAGCCGGAAGGGACCAAAGATCAACAGTTACTAGAAAAATTGATTCGTGGGGGAAGAACAAACTTGTCGGAGTGGTTCGAAAAAATCGCTGACAAATTCTGCGAGGAGCAAGCAGTAGAAGACATAACTTCGGTGGAAACCTTCAAGAAGAAATTCTACACAGACCTCATCGAGCAATTTTTGTGTTCCTTACCGACCTTGCTATTTAAATTCCTGATCGAGAAGGGAGTAGGTCATATTGTCGAACCCCGTCCATCACTTCGTGAACCGCCATTAAACCCTAATTGGGTGGAAAAGCAAAAGAGGTGGGAAAAATTCATTACAGAAAGGGAGTGGGAATACTTCCCAAGCAAGTAGACAGAACTATCCGGGCTTTCTAAACCATCGGTTAGGTTATGGGGGGGTAGCTGGTCATATGTCAGAATAAAGTGGAGTGGATTCTAGTCGACTAAAAGAAATACCAATCACCAGTAATGAGAAGTCAACCTAAAAAGGAAATCGAGAACACAGTGGCACACAAAGGTATGACGGCTTCCAGAAAATAGAGAGGGAGAGGAGGCTACAAAGTAGGGAAGAAAGAAGAGAAAGAGCCTTAGCGCTGTAGAGAGGAATGAGTACTAGGGTGATCGACCAGGAAAGAGATCTGTCGGAGTCAGGTCATGACCGACAAGAAGAAGGCGTGGAAGAAGAGGCGTCCCCTATGGAAGAAGAACTGTGGATAGAGCAGCGAGAAGCTCTCCAATTAGAAGTTCCCCATGAAGTAAAACCTCCGACAAATCTGCGTACTCGGATATAAGCTATTGTCGAAGAGGACCTCAGACTAGGAGCTGGTGACTTTGGTATATGGAGCCGACTAGACGATGAGACATACGCTGGTAGACATCTCATTATCCGTCGACCAGAAGAAGGAAATTGGGTTACGCTTCAAGCAGTACGCTCCAACCGAAGTATCCACTTACTTTTACCGACACATGAAGGAGCACCCCCCCTGCCAAATACAGCTTTGGAGGACACAGAACTGTGGACAAACAATTACAGTTGGACATCGATAGAAGAAGTCGACACCAACCGACTGCTAGTTGAAGAGGAAACGACAAAAACAACCGACGGAAATGAGAGTTCCGTCGATGATAGTTCCGCAGAGAGGAATAAGCAAATAACCCCACCACCTCCACCACCGCCACCTCCTGAAAGCAGTGACAGTGACTCCGACATGGGTCACGGGTCAGCACACACTCCTCTATATGAGGGTGATGAGGACCCCAGATGACACTGGTTCGTTTGTGAGTCGACTTGGGAGGCTAACCAAGTTATGGATGAAGACAGGTAGATGGCACAGTTCGTTGGTGCCTTGAGGAAAAGGGCATTAACTTGGTACATTACCTTTTCTAAAAGAACACCCCGAACAACCGAAGCCGAGATCAAAGCGTAATTTCTATCATTTTTCAAAACTCCAGATGCAAAACATCTGGCAGCAAAGAAACTAAAAATGACATCATAGAAGCCAGGAGAAACAGTCCACGATTACGATAAATGATGGAAAGACCTTCTTAGCCAATTGGACTATGTCATTGACGAATAGTTATTAATCCAGTGGTTTCTTGCAGGTTTATCACAGAAAATTCGTCGACACATAATTCTGGAGACATTCAAGACTTACGAAGATGCGCTTACAAAATCTCTCCAAGCAGAAATGGATGAGGACATACCAGCATACTGCACCGATCACAGATTAGAAGAACAACTCGAGGGCATACATAAGTCATTAAAAGAATTAAACCTCAAAAGTCAGGATATCTAGTGCACAAAGTGCTCGAAGACCATACATTCAAAAGACAATTGTCGACAGGACATCATCTGACAGGACGTTCGATTCGTGCAGACTAAATGTTTCTGTGACATTTTCCAAGAGCATGGAGACCACTCGACAAAAGATTGCCCATTCAACATGAAGAACGGCAAGGCATCTTGGTGTGCAATATGCGAAACCAAAAATCATAACATGGCTAACTGCCATTTGAATCTCAAGAACCGACAAAATTATCATGCAGTCTATCAGACCAATGCAGTTGCACAAAGTAATGAGCAAAACCACACGCCAAACGATCAGAACAATCAAAGACACGAAGGTCAAAGATACGAGCGCCAGTATGACAACCGACTTGGAGGCTATGGAGGTTGAGGTCGATTCTCTAGGAATTGAGACAACCGACCACGTCGACCCATCCAATGTTTCACATGTTATGAGGAGGGACACCGACATGCAGACAGTCTATGCAAGGACAGGACTGATCTCAAATTCTGTACTAATTGCGGCGTAGGGGATCCGCTCATTAGAGGATTTCCCTATTATGCTTGAAAAGATCAATAAAAAGAAGAATGTTAATGTCTTGTCGTGTGTGCGAAAACATGATACTATCAATACAAATAATTTACATATCGTAACCCGACAAGGGACGAAAACTGGGAGTGATAACCCCCAAATAAGCAAGATAAAAGAGAAAAATGTTTATCCTGACCCAGTTAAAGAAAAACAAATATATAAAGATGCAACAAATATATTTAGAGAGTTTGCACGATAGGAAGAAGCAAACGACAATCGACATAACACAATAAAAGAATTAATACAGCTAGTACAGACAGATAGCTCAGTATCTCAATTCATTGACTTATTATATGAAATAAAACACAACAACACTGAAAAACAAACAAAGAATATCTGTAGTCTAAATCAAAAAGATAAAAGTGATGCTGACCCACTTGTCGACTTGGAAATTGAAGGATACCATGTCCGATAAGTTGTACTCGATTACGAATCACAGGTAAATATTATGACTCGACATACATGGGAACAGTTAGGTAGACCTCGACTATATGAGTCGGGTATATACCTGAAACTAGCCGACGAATGCCTAATTGAACCTATTGGGGTCTAGAAAAATGTGGACACCACAATTAAGGGAATATCAACCAAAGTCGACTTCGAAATTGTTGACCCTAAGGAAGGATCCAGCTCCTTCCCAGTGTTAGTAGGTCGACCTTAGGGAAGAAAGATGAAAGCATCGATATCCCTAGATAAAGAGAGAATAAAATTAAAAGGAAATGGACAAAAGGTCATTGTACCTATTCATCGATCCCAAGGAGAACCTTGGACAGAACCTATCGATGAAGAAGTTGATATCCGACAACTTTATTAGATACAAAATAATGCAGATTATATAGAACCTAATATCTATGGAGAACTTCATTTGGGCAACCAAGACTCGGTAGGATATAATTTAGATGCAGAATTATATGATTGGGAAGTCGAGAACTACGAAACACAAGCAAGAGGGTGCTGGACTATCCAAAGAGTACAAAAAAAGCCCACCCGATAATGCTTTATAGTGTCCATTGTACCAAAAATATTTGAGAAAAAAATTAGGGAATACCCTACTTTAAAACCTACAAATATAAATAATACACAAAAACCAATATATAGGGAAAGAGAATCACCAATCATGCACATACAACAAGTGTTCAAAAATATTGGTGAACATGGTCGACTACAAAGTTTAGTATAAACTTTTATAGGACAAGCTGCTAGATGGTGGGATACCCATCAGACAAGACTGCAGACCTGGACAACAGCTTCGACTTACTTTGTAGAAAGGTTTGGAGGAAAGAAGTTAACCAACCAAGCTCATATACCTATTTTCATTCAAGGACAGAATCCAGAAGACCATATTAAGACATGTGAAAAAGAATGGAGAAGACTTGGGTACAAAGATGAACACGCATGGCTGCATCTGTTTCCATCAACCCTAGCTGACTTACCAAACAAACGGTATAAGATGGAGGAAGCCCGAGGTGAAATATTCCTATGGCCTGAACTCAGAGTAAATTTTATCAAAGATTTCAACTTTATACCACAACATAAGAATTTGGTCGAAACAACAAAACAGATTAAAGAATTTATACAGCCGACAGAAAACAAACCTTTAAAAGACAACCAACAGACAATGAACTGTAATAATATACAAACCAGGACAATACCACAATCGACAAGACTACAGTTAGAAATGAAAATACCTAAGGGAAAAGTTTTAGATGGAAATCAAACCATGTCGAAACGACCAAACCTATTCGCACAATACTCAAAGTTGGAACCACCGACAAGGACGATACCGACCGAATGACTACAACCGACTTCCCTGCCACATTATCACATTTTAAAGAAGGAAGTCGACCAATCAATGAAGCCAAAGCACTAGAATGGCTAGATGCTAAGGTCAAAACTAGAGAATTCGACATCTCAAATGATGACCGACCAAAAATGGCAAAGATTAGAGACTACTGGAGTGAAGAGCAGACAACAGAAATAGTGAACCTCTTACAAGAGTTCCAGGATGTATTTGCCCAAGATTATACAGATCTCAAAGGTTTAGTCCACGAAATGGGTGAAATGAGAATTGACACTAAACCTGATGTTCAACCTATGAAGAAAGGCCATATAAGCTAGCTCACAAATACAAAGAGATAGTAAAAAAGGAGATTGATAACATGCTTGCAGTAGGCATCATCTACCCTATTGACCAATAAGAATGGGCAAGTCCAATGGTTGTTCAACCTAAGAAACATGATCCGACCAAATTAATAATTTGTGTTGACTTCAGGGAGCTAAATAAAGTGACACTAACAGACCCATTTCCAACTCCTTATGCAAATGAAATTTTAAATGAAGTTGTACGACATGAATGCTACTCATTTACATATGGCTTCTCAGGTTATAACCAAGTGCCAATAGCTAAAGAAGATCAGAAAAAGACAACATTTGTATGTGAATTTGGCTCATTTGCTTACAAGGTTATGCCTTTTGGATTAAAGAACGCACCTGCAGTATTCTCTAGAATTGTGGTCAAAATATTCCAAGAATATATTTACAAAACCATGGCAATATACTTTGATGATTGGACAATATACTCCATGTTAAAATATCATTGCAAGTGGCTAAGGCTTATATTGGAAAGATGTCGACAAATCCAGTTAGCTTTGAACATCAGGAACTGCATATTTGTGACCCCCATAGGGATATTGTTAGGACACATTTTCTGTAAGGAAGGTATTAAGGTAGATTTTGTAAAAATCAAAATTATCCTCGACCTAAAACCACTAGTGAACTCAAAAAAAGTCAGAGTGTTACTAGGTCATATAGGCTATTATAGAAAATTCATAAAATACTACTCAGATATGACCTATGCACTAGAAGAACTATTAAGGGAAGATAAAGAGTTCGAATGGACAGAAGAGTGCCATATATCATTTGAAAAACTAAAAAGAAAACTAGTTGAAGCACCAATCCTAAGGTTTCCAAATTGGTTGACTAAATTCCATGTCCACATCGATGCATCAGGTATAGCAATAGGAGCAATCCTAACTCAACCAGGAAATGATGGAATGGATTATCCTATAGTTTACAGTAGCAAAAAATTAAACAAAGCTGAGAGAAACTATTAGACAACAAGGAAAAAGAACAAGTTAAGTTCCTTAACAAGTGCAGGGACCTGGTCCAGTCTGTGATACCAGGACCAATAGAGGTCGACACCGACAAACAGCTAGAAAGAGCTTATCAGCTGTTTGAAAGCGTGGTGTCGACGCTCCAAGCATAGATTCATGAAACAAAAGAAGAGCATAAAGAAGGAACCGTCCGACTACTGATGGAGCAGCACACGACCTTTTTCGAAGCCTACAAAGTGTTGCAAGATCACATGGAGGAGTCTGTCATCACCGAAGAAGTACTGAGAGACTAGCCTGCTTACTATGGGAAAGTCTATCAGCGCACCAGGCAGACCCGACAAGAGATCCAAGCGCTTGAGAAGAGGAAAACCATTGACGAAGCACTCAGAAGAACAATTAAGGATCAAATAGTGCTTGAGACAGCTAAACTCTAGAAGCTTGAGCGGGAAGCACATCAGTGGGTGCATCAAGCCATTCCCAACTTGGAAAAAGTAGACATCATCTGCCTGCGGATGAAACGACTCAGAGAGACAGCAAAAGAAAAGGACCAGTTTATGGGTCCCGACACGGAAATAATAGCTAAAATTTCCATTCCAGAGAAAATGTCGATCTTATTAAATATGACTACACTCACCATCGACATACAGAAAATATTGCAGAGTTGGACGGATTTCCAACATCACCTAGCAGTGACAGCTCCAGCAATTGTCGAAGTCTGTGTACATAAAAGACCAACCATCAGACTTCACAGCCCATGAAGACCAAGCACATAATAATGACTACTTAGACGGACAATGAAATTTTTGTACCTCCCTGTTCTTCGGGATGAAGAAACGTTTTGTTTGTGGGGGAGATGTTAGAGGAGCAAGTTAGTATGCCGACTTGAACGATAGCTGACTTAGTCAGTCAACCGACTAAACTAGAGATTAGGTCAGCCACCTAAGGTCATGTCGGTTCACCGAACCGACAGGTAGTTATTTTGTAACTGTTTGTAAATCATATATATTAGGCTGTTGAGCCAGATGAGAACTTGGTTCAGTTCTCTGTATTGTATGGACCCTCTCATGCTAATATAATCTGTTCTTATATCTACTTGTTCTTGTCTCTTGTCTCTGTTATGTATGTATGTTTTAGTATGTATTATTGGTAACCTTATGTGATCTGTGAGATTACAACAGTTACCTTGAGTCAAGTGTGGATCAGCTGTTGGGCCTGCACAGTATAGTGTCGTCTCCCTACAAGGAGCTGAGTGACTCGTAGGGGAGATCAGGGCAGCTATACCTCGAATTTTAGCTCCTTGGTCATGGTCCATTTATGATACGGGATTTCTTGGAACACTTGCTTATAGCAGCATTTTATAGCGCCCTACAAGCCAAGAAAGTTATGTTTCGAATAACATCTAATGAAACTAGATTGGTGGGAATTATTTGGATTCCTTTCCCACTCAATCCTACCAAAGTAAAATGTTTTTCTGTGACCTCTAGTGGAGGATTTTAGTTGGTTAGCATTTATAATGGTTGATTTTATGGTTTTTTATTGGATTTAGGTGTGCATGGGAGGTATTTCACAATTCCCTTCCTTTCTGAATCATCAAGATTGTATGGAATGTAAGGTGAAGAGCATACTCAGATTAAAAGAGTCTATAGGTCCCTTAGTGTTTGCAAGTGGGCAATCACATCTAAAGTAAGAAAATTGTATTGTTTGCATTTAACTAAAGTGCTCAAAACAAAATTGAATTGCAATTTGAGCTCTAAAGATACTAATGATGCTTGCAAAAAAAACAAATGCCAAGTGTTCAATGGAGGTATTTCACACTTCATTCTCGTTTATGATTCTCCAAGATCGTATGAAATGCGATGTGAAGAGCATACTAAGGGAGAAGAGAGTCTTTATGTCCTTGCTTATGCACAAAAAGTGGATTTTAAATTAGTGTAAATTTACACTACTTTAACTAAAGATGTTTAAGTAAAGCAAATAAGCATGAGATCTCCTCAATACTAGTTACAACAATGAGGCCCTTTGGAAGCCTAAAGGTTGGTTACCTAAGTAGATTTCGAGGGATGACCCCTTTACTTCCTAATCTTAGTTTATAAGGGCTAATTACTAAAGAAACAAGTAACTATTGCAAGTTTACTTAGTCCTAATTCATTTGTGAGCAGTAATTGGGCTGCAAAATTATTGTTGAAAACAAGTAAAAGCAAATAAATACAACAACGTGGGAAAACATTTAACATACACACTGCAGTGCAGCATAGAGACTCACTGGCGTGTTGTCTCGCAGTTACAATGTGAGAAGGTCACGTTGCCTTGAGGAAGAAAACTGCTTAGGCGAGGGTCTATTTATATGCGCAAGTCACGCTATTGTTGAGGCATATCTGTACTATCAACGCGGTCGATATGCTGGGAGCTGCACGTATGATAAAATGGCTAAATTGAACTCTTGGGGGATGAATTTATGGGATGAAAGGGATGGTCCTCTTCACTTGCAAAGTATAAAATACCAAAAATTAGTCACTTCAGAAATAACAACCTAATGAAAGAGAAATGAACTAAAACAAAGTGGAGTCGCCATAAATATTGTTGCGAAAAAGATTGCTCAAGAGTGCTTTCTTCCCACTTGGTGAGGGGCAAGGCCTTATAGGCTGCAGTAAGGCCTCAATATTAAGTGCCCATTTGAGGGTGTGTGAGAGTGATCCAAGTGGTTATGCAAGTGGTTGTTAATGGAAATAAATCAAATCAAAGGAAATAAAACAAAATTGAAAAAAATGCAAGATGGGGTAAGAGATGCAAAATCCAGCAACCAATGGATGCCAACCATTTCTTATATTTCCCAATGGTCAAACACATACAACACCTTGGACATGTGAGCTCCAAATGGAGGAAAACAATACTCCTAAGGGAGGTCTATTTAGTCCACACTAGATGTCAACTGGCTTGAAGAACAAATGGGGAGAACAATTTACCCTTAGAGGAAGAAGACAAGAGAGCTTGGTGAATGCTTAGACAAGAGGGAAATGATGAGCTATAAGGGATCTCAAGCACAAATCCAATATCATAACCTTGCTCTAAAAATTCTCTTACAATTAACATGCACATGTATTTCTTTACAGGTCAAGAGGTGTTAAAGAAATAACAAGATCCCAATGTGAACCCAATGATACATGATGTGGGTCCAAAGTACACAAGAGAGGCCATTGAAGGATACTGTGAAAATCTGATTCACAACAAGAGTTAGGAGATAAGAGAATCCTCACAATTCAAGAATTTCATAAACCATGCATAAAAATAGTGAAAAGATAAATATTAACACATAAGAATGGTTCCAATAACTGAAGTTTATATTATTGTCCAACATGTACATATGTATGGAACGTGATTATAATACAATAGGTGAAAATTGTCAGCCTTCGGAGGTAAATCGGAGGCATACATGTGGCAGGCTTAGATTGGACCTCAAACCCCCCTAAATGGACCAATGAGCTCCCAAACCACCCCAAACGGTCACGAATGGCCATGTGAACGTGGGTGAAGCATGGTAAGATATAAATAAGGGTAACCTAGGCATGTTGGAGTGCATGGGTGAGTGGGAGTGGCTCTAGGCAACAATAAATGGTCCAAAAGAGCAAAAAAAACACTCAAATACAATGCATGGGTGCCTTTGGTCAAACCAGTTCCTTGTTTTAAGGAATGGGAGCGCCCTAAGGACTAAAATGTCATTAATGAGGGCACATGAGTCTTATGAATGATCAAATGTGGGAACTTGGGTGCATTAATGAGTCCAAAACCCCCAAATATCTTGCTAGACCAACATAACCAAGGTTTGGACCATATAACATAAGTGGAAAACAAATGAAAGTGTGTCCTAGGTGGTATGTGACCATGGTACTAGGTGGTATGATGATATAAAACCCCCCCTCAAGCCTGAATTAGTGTAACCATGTCAAAAGTTGAGGCCTTGGCAATTAAGGCTCAAGTCACCTCTTACAAAAACATATTTTCCCATATAACCAAGGTAAGGAGGAAAACCACATGGGAACAAAACCTCCCCTCTAAAATGGACATGGAACAAAATATGAAAGTGAATATCATTCATCACCATGTGTCACCTACTCCAAGGAGTGATCTCATATAGGTGAATGTCTTATATGTGAAGCTGTTGGTGACGATGTAAGTAGTTTGCTCTACAGATGGGCAATACTGCGATGATATCACCTGCTCATGCACCAAGCTCCGGATGTAGTGCATGTGTATCTCAATGTGCCTAATCCTCTATCTCTGTACTATATCGGTGGAAATATTCATTGCATTTTGATTGTCACACCAAATTACAATGGGTGAATCAAAGGCAAAACCAAGTTCTCCAAGAATGCCTTGCAACCACACACATTGTGTAACTGCATTCACTGCTCCTCCGTACTCGGCCTCAGCTGATGAAAGGGATATAGTGTGTTGTTGCTTACTTAACCATGTGTAAGCATGAAGACATAAACTGAAGTGGAATTTATGTCAATGGAATCTCCATCCCAATCAGAATCAGTTAATCCAGCTAGTTCCAGTGGAGAACTAGCATCACAGTGTATCCCGAAGTGTTTGGTTCATTGCACATAATGTAAGATCCTTTTAGAAGCCTTCTAATGGATCTCATTAGGATCCTACAAATACCTTGCAACAACACCTACTACATAAGACAAATTAGATCGAGAGTGTGTGAGATACAACAAGCTCCCAACTAGCTGTCGATACAGTGAGTTGTTCACCATTGGAGATGAACCAAAATCACCTAGTTTCACTCTTGAAAGGAAGGGACACTTGCTTGCCTTACATTCATCCATTTTTAACTTCAATAACAGGTTCGTAGCATACTTTGATTGGCTGACCTTGATACCTGCATCAAATTGCTCAATCTCCAAGCCAAGAAATTGTTTCAACAATCCAAGGTTAGTCATAGAAAACACATTATGCAATGAAGACTTAATTGAACCTATATCGGCAATGCAACTTCCATTGATCAAAATATGATCAAAATACAATAATATGATCTAAAATGAATCTTATAAATGTTTCAAATATACTTTAGGATCATATTTGCATAATTCAAAGCCTAGTGATAGAAGAAAGCTGTCAATCTTGGCACACCAAGCCCTAAGGGCTTGCTTGAGGCCATAGAGAGACTTATTTAGCCTGCAAACAAGTGAAGGATCATGAATGAAACATTCATGATGTTGCATATAAATCTCCTCAAGAAGGTCACCATGAATAAAATCACTCTTCACATCCATGTGGTGCACCTCCCATCGCTTAGATGCATCAATGGCCAAAACTAGCTTGCTGGAGTCCATCTTTGCAACTGTTGCAAATGTCTCTATATAGTCCACTACATGGACTTGAGAGAAGCCTTTAGCAACCAACCTAGCCTTATACTTCATATTTGAACCATCAACAACCATCTTGGTTCTATAAACCCACTTACATGCCACTACATTCCTCTTGGAAGGTAGAGGAACCAACTCCCAAGTTTCATTGTATTGCAAAGACGTGAACTCTTCTTGCATGGATATTTGCCATACTGGGTCATGTGATGCTTCCTAATATGACTAAGGATCAGATACAACCATCATGAAGCACCTCTTTGGAATATTCAAATCACAAGTGGAGAAAGCAATGTGAAATTGAGATCTAATCTTCCTAGAGTCTAGTGGATCTCCAACAAGATCACTAGCTGCTTGTATGGTTTTCTTAGCCCACTTTGGCCTTATGGGTGAGTCATGATCTGCATGCATGTCATAATATTCATCTTCCATATCAGAATCAGAAAAATCAGAGAGATATTTATCACTTACATCATCATTGAGTGGAGGGTGTGACCAATACCCCTTGATTTGTTTGATTTCTTGCATGGGCTCTTCTTCGAACTGTACACTTCTCTCAATGAATGTTTTCTGAGATGAGGGATCAAAGAGCTTGTATCCCTTTTCATATCCAACCATTATGGACTCCTTTATTTGAGGTTGCAAGGCCTTTATATTATATGGAGGAATTATAGCCCAAGCCTTTGAGCCAAAAACCTTGAAATGAGAAACATTGGGATTGTGACCACTCCAAGCCTTAAATGGATTTTTCACATCCAATGTGTGGAAATATGTTCTGAACATATGCAACACAATTTATGGCTTCATCCCATAACTTAGGAGACAAATCCTTAGCCTCCAACATGCAAGTGGCCATCTCCTTCAATGCTTTATTCTTGCGCTCTACCACACCATTTTGTTGAGGTGTGTAAGGCATGGAATGTTGCATTTGAATGCCATTTTGTTCACATATATGTTGTAGGTTCTTGTTAACATATTCCTTTCCATTATCAATGCTTAATACCTTGATCTTATTCACATCAAGTTCTCAACCAAAGCCTTGAAAACTTTGAAGATCTCAAACACTTCAGATTTTTGCTTGAGGAAATACACCCAACAATATCTTTAGAAATCGTCTATGAATGTTAAGACATACATTGATTTTCCATATTAGGGTGTGGGAAGAGTTCCTATCATATATGAATGGATCAAATCAAGCACTTGGACAACCCTTCTTGCCTTTCCCTTTTCATACTTGCGCTCTGCATGCTTCCCAACAATGCATCCCTTGCATGTGCCTTTGGAAAACTTGATGCTTGGAAGCCCTTCAACCATGTTTTCTTTGCTCAATGCCTGAATATATTTGTAGTTTGGGTGTCCAAACCTATAATACCATAGATTTATAGTCTCATTGGCATGTGATAGGAGCATATTCCCTTGGGAGTAAGGAAGAAAGTGTGAAAACTTGTACATCCTTGACTCATGACATGCAATACCCACTGCAACAACTTGGCATGTAGAAATTTCTGATATTTCCACATATTCTTGAGTAAATCTTACTCTCTTGGCTGAAATTGTATGTGTTATTTGATAGACAAAGAGTAGGTTTGTTGCAAGATCATGCACATACAACACATTGTTGAAGTACCCATTGTCAAGGTCTATCTTGCCAATCGCTTTGGCTGGGGTCTCAGAGTCATCACCCATGAGGATGGATGGACCACTATATGGATGTAGGGTTAAGAAGGAGTCTTGTATGGAATCCATGTGCCTTAAGGCACCTGAGTCTATGATGAAGTAGGAAAATCCAGAAGATCCAACAAGCAGTGCATGGCATCTTTCCTTGTTTTCTGAACTTCAACCTCCCTCTTTCTTCCTTGTGCCTTCTGGCTGAGGGATGTTGTTCTTCTCAAGGAGTTGTGCCATCATGTCAATGGTTTTCTTCATGCATGCACTCTCTGGATGCCAACCTTTGTGAAAATAGTGCATTTTCTCTTCTCGTGCTTCTTCTTCTCTTTGTCCTCGCTATGATTCGAACCCCCATCTAGAGATTTGGGCTTCTCCTGCTTCTTCTTCTCTTGCTGCTTCGAATCTTTGGATTTATTCTTGCCTTTGGATTAATTTGAAACACCTGCAACAAGGGCTTGATCCTTGGTGGATTTGATGGTACCTATTTGCACCAATTTGTCTTGTTCATGAGTCAAATACTCCATGAAGTCTGCTAGGGTAGGCATTCTCCAATTTCGAACTGTCAGCTTGCCTGAGTGGAATGTAGAGACAAACACTGAATACTCAGGGCCTAGCTTCGAAAGAATGGACAAGATCAGATGTTTTTCTTTCTTCTCGATGCCACACTGTTTCAGCTGAAGCACCAAGGATTTGAACTTTGTGAAGAAATCCTATATTGTCTCAAAGTGAGTTGGGCTCAATGTGATCAACTCATTTTCGAGATGGTGTCCTCTAATCTCATTAGTCTTCCCAAACAGTGGCTCGATATTGAGCCACACCTTGCTGGGTGTTTTCAGACTATCTACATGAAATAAAAGATCCCTCGAAATACTGAGATAAAGCATCATGAATGCTTCATCATACTTGTTGAAAAACTTCGATTTTTCCACATCAGAGTTGGGCTCATTCTCAATCCCCATGGTTACTTTGTAGAGTGATTTCGACCTCAATCGGATCACCATTTTGGCCTTCCATTCAAAATAATTGAATGGTGTAAGTAAGACATGATTCTACTCCATTTCCTGCTTGCGTGTTGAGTGACAAAGACACTGGAACTACCTGCAATGTAAACACTCGAAGTTTTCTAGAGGAGGCCCTAGATTGCAACTCAAACTCTCTGAATTCGACTTGCAGCTCCAAAGAGCTCTGGTACCACGTGAAAATATGATTCACAGCAAGATCTAGGAGCTAACAAAATCCTCACAACTCAATAATTTTACAAACTATACAGAAAAATAGTGAAAAGAGCAATATTAACACATAAGAATGGTGCAAATAACTAAAGTTTCTGTCACTGCCCAACATGTAAATATGCGTGGAACATGATTATAATAAAATAGGTGAAAATTGTTAGTCTTTGGAGGCAAATTGGAGGCATACATGTGGCAGTATTAGATTGGACCTCAAACCCCCCTAAATGGACCAATGAGCTCCCAAACCGCCTCAAACAGTCATGAATGGCCATGTGAACATGGGTGAAGCATGCTAGGACATAAATAAGGGTAGGATAGGCATGCTGGAGTGCATGGGTGAGTGGGAGTGGCTCTAGGCAGCAATAAATGGTCCAAAGAGCCAAAAACCACTCAAATACAATGCATGGGTGCCTCTGGTCAAACCAGTTCCTTGTTTTAAGGAGTGGGAGAGCCCCATGGAGTGAAATGTCATTAACGAGGATGCATGAGTCTCCTGAATGATCAAATGTGGGTGCTTGGGTGTATTAATGAGTCCAAAACCCCCAAATTCCTTGCTAGACAAAGATAACCAAGGTTTGGACCATATAACATAAGTGGAAAACAAATGAAAGTGTGTCTTAGGTGGTACGTGACCATGGTACTAGGTGGTATGATGCTCTAACAAAATCCAAGCGTGTGAAGAGCCAAGATTCAAATTATTTGACTCAATGGAGCTTTCATGAGCCTTTAATGCACCACTAGTAGGTGAGATCTCGTCATTTCTATTAGTCGTGTGGGTATCGAAGGAATATCTGCTCTATCACGCGGTCATTGTACTGGAGACGTGCACACTATCACGCACATAAACATAATAACATGGTTCTGTATCTTGACTGCTTTGGGGCATTTATGGACTCAGGGTTCTCTTTGGGTCTTGTGAAGGTGTCTTTTGTTGGATGCATGCTGTATGTTGATGATGCTTTACCATGCAAAATTTGAAAATATTGGATGTGTGCGAGATTTTTGTGATAACACCTCTAAGTGGAATCATGGTTTGGTGGGAATTGGGGGAGTTGTCTGTGACCTGTAGGGTGATTTTGTATGGATGTATTGGGGATACATTGGCTCAAACATGAACAATGTGGTGGAATTGGAGGGTTTATTATAGGACTTCACCAACATCACGAATCAGGGGCTCTTTCCCAATGGAATGGGATACAACAGTTATTTTGAAAATGGCTTAGCACATTCAAAATGGATAACAGGTTTTGAATGTCTCAAAACATTGGAGGTTAGATTTCAGACTAGAGAAGATAGCATTTAGGCTCACTCAGGGACTTGGAGTTTCCCTTAGTCATGTGAAATGATCTAGTAATAAAGTGGTTGACTTCTTGGTTAATACAAGAGTCTTATGCCGGTCCAGGTTATGGGAGGGTACATTGGACAGTGTGGGTGATTTGGACCTCAAAACCCATTGCCTTACCTCAACCTCTCAATATCGGACATCCTTGGATGCAGTTGTGGATGAGAGAAGGGACAACGTGGAGGAGGAGTAGCATGTAAAATGCTGGTTGACACGTGCAAACTAGATGGGAAATGATGCTGAGAGGTGGTGTTTGCTCCGATAGTGGGGAAGCTGTAACACCTCGGTTTTGACCCCATGGTATTAAATTGCATGTGATGTAAATATGGTATTGAATCGTGGTGTGGAGCTCAAGGTAAAGGCCCCACCATGGATTTAGTGTTTTATGTTTCGGCAATTAAAATCGATGCCGATGGTTTATGTGCTAGCCAGGCACAATATATTTTGAGACATCATGTAAAAATGCAAATTAATAAAAATACCACAACTAGCTATGTGCCGCAACGTTAAAGAGATGGGGGCATTATTTCACAAGGAATAGGGAGGGGGAAACATTCAAACCCTTGAGCCAATGGGGAAAAGCCAAATGTCAAAGGGAAAACCCATAAAGCTGTCATCTATCCTTTTTGTCTTTTTGTGCCTAGTCATTTAGAAATTGGTTCGGAAAGTTAATGCATGGGGATGGGAAGAGTATGGGAGTCAAATTCGAATTTGGGAAGCTACCCATTTTTGGAAAATGTGTTTTGACTTCATGGGCAAGTAAATGCTTGGAAATGCATGCCCAAGCCATTATTCACCCATATATCTTTCATTCCTCAACGATTCTCATGGAGGTTGGGCTCTCTCACGCAACTGAAGCTTGCTGAGCTTTCTCCCTCACGATTTCTTGTTGTTTTCGTCATTTTCTCCATGCCCAAAATTCGTTTCTGTGTTGTCGGTGAATGAAAAGAAGGGAACCATGATTTTGGGGTTTGAGGAGGCCATTTTTGCCCCTGTGAGCAAGATGGGAGTTCTCCTTCACATTTTCTTCCATTGTTCCATTTTTATCCATGGTTGGGAAGCCATTTGGGTTGTTGAGTGCATGTGTAGCAGGGATTTACGTTTTGGGTGTGTGTTACGACTGGATTGTTCTCGAAATGCCTATAGGCGTTTTCTGATTTTGGGATTCACGGTTTGGGTGAGAATGATGGTCGTTTTTTTGCTCCTGAATGTCCATGAATGTTTGTGAAATCGACTTTGGTTCCCAGGGTTGTTCTACCCATTCACGATTATCGAATTTGTTTTCCATGACATTTTTTCCATGCCCAGAACTTGTATTTTGCTGTGGGTGCATCTTTTGTTTTGGTCTGAACTGGCTTGGAGTGGAATTGGGTCTGAACTAGCTTGATAAACCTAGCGTAGGAAGGAACCTCATAGACAGATCTAGAGGGTGGTTTTCTTCTTTGCACACCCTGAAGAGCACTTGAAGGGAAGGCATAGCCCGAGGGACTGTGTAGCAGAGAAGGGGATGCTTCCTTGTGTTGGGTGTGTAGACGTTTTAGAAGCTAAGCCAGATCTACTGCAGGTGTCCATAGCTCTATGGTTGAGCTCACTAGCTTAGCAGTTCAAGCTTTCGACCTCCTTAGCAGCCTGATAAACCCAAATGCAGTTTTGGCTTGGTTGAATTTTGATATATCTTTGGCTATGTGCGAGCTTGCTAGTGTTCCCTTATTCCTTGTGGGAATCATGCCTATCTCGGGGGTGGTAGTGGTGCTGAGAGAATGATGAGAACACTGGCCTATGGTTGGGTGGAACGTTGCAACGACATAGTTGGTTGCAGGACAAGCTTCTTTCAAGATAAGCATTCTTGTGTATTTTATCTCTGCAACTGTATTTGTTTATGAATTAATATGAACATGTTGAATGCTTAAATAAATGTAATTGCTTCCCCTGTATTTGCAATTGTTATGCATATGTACATGTTGTTAGTTCAATGCATTTTATTATCGTGTTCACGGGACTTAAATTTCCCAAATTTGATAGCATTATCGTCACATTCTCTCTCTGGTAGAGGGGTGGGGACGTGACAGAAGCTTTCCCAAGTACGAAGTGTACATGTCGTAGGAAGTTGTTAAGTGATGTGATGGGGAGATGGATTGTTCAAAGGTGTGAGTTGTCGAGAATTATAATGGCAACAAGTGTTAAATCAATAAGGAATGCAAAGTCGAGGAACAAGGACATGTTTATGATAATAGGATTCTCACTTTGCATGCCCCCGGACGTCATATGCTCCTTCGGCTTAGTTTATAAAAGTTGTGGGGATCTTTGGGTGAGTAAATTGGAAGGTGGTTGGTTGGTGTTGTTCCTTATTATCAGGATTTCGAGATCGTCGTTTGGGGCTTCAAATAATAGGATGGATATGAAAGGGGAGGCAACAGAGTTAGAGAGGAAAGCAAAGAAATGGGCCGATAGGGAACATTTGCGGGTTTCTAAAGTCGCATGGATCTACAGGGCCTCCATCCCTCCCTTGATTCACTCTGATAGAAAGTTGGAGGAGTAAGGTTTGTGGTAAGAGCTCGAGGAAACCTAGCCACATGCAAAGTTATTAGAGTTAGAACAATGGATTCAAGACCCAAGTATGTTGCAAGATAGGTAGGTGTTGTATGAGAAGACACTTCCCCTCTACTTGGTTATGAAGAGGCTCCTCGGTCGAGTGTTGTTGGAGAGAGAAGAAAAAGAGAAAGTGGAAAAAGTGTTGGTCCAGTTCTGGAAAGAATTGTTTGTTGATACCATGCTAATGCACATGAAGATTGATGTCATTGATAAGGAATTGGGAATTCCCCTCCTTCCATTGATGGGTATGATGGGAGCTCAGGGCGGAGAGGTGTCGACTAGAAGGAGTGGAGCAACTGGAAACTTGATGCATTCTGAGACTGAGTCCTCCCCTGCGAATTTCAAGTGTCTTTGAGGCTCTTCTCTGTGTTCATGGAATTCAGTTGACATCAATCTCTTTTTTCTTAATTTTTGTTTAATTTTGGTGTGTCAAAGGTTATGTTTCAAGCTGATAAGTAGTTTAAGTTTCAAGGTCTGGTCAAGTGTCATGGGTCTGTTTTTGAATGGTGTGATGGGTCAAAGGGCTATAATTTCCATGTTTTCTAGATTTTGTATATCTTTAATGTTGATTATGTTAACTGTTTGGAAAATGTAAGCCTTGTTTTCTCCTACGTGGGAGGGGTTTTTAGGTATTTTTTATGCTCGAGTAAGTAATGGATAACTTGATGATTTGGAAGTCTTAGGAGGTGATACTAGTTAAAGGAATATGTAAAAATTATGTGGAATGTTAATATAATGGTACTTACTTACAAAAAAAAATATGATTTGCAAGACAGGCCCAGCATCCAAGCCATTGCCTATAATGACCAAAAAATATAGATTACACTCAACCTAATTCACACCAGAAGATTGGTCCCCAAGAGCGTACAGAGACACCCCTTTATCCCAAACCTTCCAAACAAATGAGAGTGCAGAATCCAAACTTAACGAGCAGAAAATCACCAGTGAATGAAGCTCCACGTAACTAGCACTATTTATGTTAGGACTCCGATCTCCCAGTGCACAAGAGAGGGCATCAAAGTCCACTTGGATGTACACCACCATTTCAGAATCAACCCTCACACTAGATCTCCTTCCTCCGACGTTGTTCAGAAAATGACAAGGCTGAGACATACTATCCCCTAAACAATATAAAACTTCCTAAGAAATATTTTTGGTAGTTCCTCCATATGCCCATAGTAAATTCCCATATGTGCGAACCACAAATTCATGAGAAGGTTCACTATCCCAAGCATCTTGAAACCTCTACATGATCAAATGCAATAATGTGAACATTAATCCAACCTACCATTGATTGGGATGCTTAATGCTTTATGAGACTGCTTCATGATATTGAAAAGAATTTAGATTTTCATAAAGACCACTAAGGGAGCCAACAATATAAGATTTGAATCCCATTTTTTTATACCCCCTCTAGGTATACTCGAGGATTCATTTCCTAATTTATCTATTGTAGCATCGTGTTCACGCCAAACATGAAAGAATTGGATGTTCAAAATTTGATGAAGAAAGACAATAATACATTTATGAAGACGACCTATTATTTGATCCATAATTTTATGTCGATGTCTAGCTGGAGAGATAATAAGAAGAGAATCTCATATCACCACTAGCGATCAAATTCCAAGAGTGACGGCTTGTTTCAATATAAAGTAAAGAGAATAACGCCCTACTTAGTTATTAGTGTCATTCCCCAGGCCACAAATAAAGGTTGATATTATATTTCCATCTAGGTAAAAAATTACCCCTCCGCGCCTGCCTCCCCAAATTTTGAGATTATATGTTATAAAGCACTTTTAGATTTGTTATATCCTTCTCCAAGATTCTCTAGAGATGTCGCATCCCCAATCTTTACAACCATATAAGATATCAGGAGTGATGAGAATATGTGCAAATAGGAGTTCATTCATATCCCAAAGTCAAAGGTCTATGGATTTACAACTATTTTCAAGTCCATAATAAAATTCACATCCTCCAAAAAATATTTTCTCATTAATACAATTTTGATTAAGCTTATGATGAATATTCCCCGATGAGGTGGTATCCAATACATAGGGGATATGGTAGTGCTCAGTTGGGAGGCCAATTGGTAGCTCATTCTCCTAGGCCACTTTGATGACGATTTTTTATACCCTCCCATGTCAGTTATCATGTACATTGTAATCTTTCTGTCGTCATTTTGGAATTGGCGATGAAATTCTTGTACATGGATGATAGGATAGATCTCAATGCACATCAAACCTCATTAATGGAGATTGCAATGTGAAAATACTCTGCATGTATTGTTGTTGCATGGTGAATTATATATATTTTTAGGATAAACCATAGGTTCTTGTTTCATTTGCTATCCTTGCCATCTCTTTGATTTTGCTCTCAATATCCCTCGATTGCGTCTTAGAGGAATATCTCATCATGCTCGTGGTGTGTGTGTTTAGGGAAAATCACAACTGAAGCATTTCATCAAGGTCTGAAATGTCTTCCCATAATGCTTCTTTGGTCATGATAAATTATGGAAATGCTTACGATGATTCCTCCAACTTGAAGGATGAGCTTGAGTGTTTGGGATGTAAAATCAAATGGTTTGTCAAGGATGGGAATTCCCAGATCCACGATGATCCTATTGTCTATCCTCATCTGACCTTGGCGAACAATTTGGATAATGCCTACCATGATGCTTTTAATTAAAAGTAAGGTGGTATCCATCCTAGCCCCTTGCATGCCAGTCTATGGATAGGAATTCTACAGTTCTCCATAGCGACAATGTTTTGATTAAAGCACTCTTTGACATGGTCTTCGATAACTGCAAGAGATTGGAGGACCTAAAGTTTCAGCTGGAGCAAATGAATAAAAGAATCTCAGTGCTCGCCACCATGGTCTCTCACCCAAATTAATACACTCATATTCACGCCATGATAGCTAATGATGTTGTTCTTCTCAATGAACCCATTCTTCTCAACATGGGAGTTGTTGGCGATTCTTGGGTGGATGCAACTCTAAAATCTAGTTAGCTTTGTTTTGCCTTAAAGGATAATTTTGTCTTCTTAGTCTTACTATATTAGTTTTAGCTAGTTTCTTATGCTCGAGACTTTCTTAGTTTTTTGGCTGCCTTTCCAAAGCCTTTTTAGACTAGGCTTGAGCTCCACAAATTTTATTAGCTTGTTATCTAGAGCATGTTTGGCTCATGTCTCTATAGAATGGCTCTAGACATCATCAACAACTATATACATCTTTTTTTACTCATCCGATGAAATATAATGTTTTGCTTACTCTAAAAGAATACTTATGACAAAGATTGATTATGAGATATTTATATGAAGTCACTTCCTCTCTAGATTGTTGTCATAAATGAAATAATAATCTTTTTAGATTTGATTATCATAACTTTGGATAAATTATTATTTAAACATTTTTATTATTATATAAAATTATGTAAATTTTATTTAATAATAATCACTTTTAATTTTTTATTAATCTTAATGTCTTTAAATTTTCTTGCTATCCCAGAAAATCAACCTTCTTTCCCAATTTCGTTGTAACAACGAAAGCTTATTACATATGCAATTAGGGAAATAAAGAAAAAAACTAAATCATTAAACGAATTTAGAATATTATTATAGAAAATTTGATATTTTATATAATTAAAAAAAGTTTGTTATCAAACAAATATTTTTACGAAAAAAGAATTTGTAATTTTGTTTAGGGGAATCAACAACTAAGGACGGGGTTGGTACTCACGTGACACAGTGTCTAGGGATCCAATCCCGCTACGACTATACCCGTAGATGCATCCATAGAGCCCAGACCATGACACACAGGTCAATTTGGGGAGGATTTGAACACGAGACCTTCCATTTACAACATTTCCACTTTATCACATGCTCCGTGGGCTTAAATTTTGAATTATTAACAAATAAAAAAACAATTTCTGATTTGATTTGTACTAGATGATAAGTTATCTATTATTTTATTGGTTGATTTTTGTGTTTTTTACGAGTTTTTGCATGCCTCGTGAGCTCCATACAACGTGAGAATCCTCGTGAGCGACAACGGTAGGGCAGGTTTGCATGCGCGTGCTAAGGTGCGCCTTGGTTCACCATGGCTTTAAGAGGGGGTCCCGAGGTCCTTCCTCCTCCACCGTCAGAGGTTTTGGCTTTCCGAAAGCTGGTGGCAGCCAACAGTAAAAGACATGCTTCTGATTCCCAGCAGAAATTTGTCAAGAAATTAGACAATATACCTACGGTAGCTCTCCCTGTAGATGAATAATGCAGGTATGCACTGAATCTAGCAGAAAGGGGGCTTATTGGGCAGTTCACAGGCTTATGGACCTCCCCCAAAGCCATGGAAGTGTGGGTCTAGAGGAACTGGCATCCTTTAGTCTCAGAAGGCATCAAAAGTCATCTTGTTGGAAAGGGTTTCTTCGTTTTCATCTTCGACAATGTTGAATATAGAAGTATTGTCTTCAGGAATGGTCCATATTTTATGGGCCCCCATGGTCTGTATTTCAATAAATGGACACCTGATTTTGACCTGACGCAATATGTGTTGTCGGATGTACCAATTTGGGTGCACCTTCCCCATCTATCTCGGCATTGCTGGAACCTGAAGTCATTAGAATCCATCGGCAATGTCGTCGGGAAATATATCGATCGAGTTGAGAGAAAGGATCAATACTCATGTACAAGAATATGCATCGAAGTCGGTCTGGAAGTTGGGATACCGTAGGCTATAAAAATCACGATCGCAGACTGGTCTCACGTCCAAGAATGGGATTATGAACAACTCCTGTTTAAATGCATACATTGCCACGACTATGGGCATTTTGCAAGGCACTGCAAAAAGAAAGCTGAGGAACACGGGGAGAAATCGAAAGGAGAACAATGGACACATGTACAGAAAGAAACTCTACCAAAACAAAACAGAAGATCCAAAGAAAAAGGGACAACAACGAGTACTAACACTCCCCCATCAGGATAGATCCAAGGGGAAGGGAGCTCAGGCCCTCCGTTGGTAGGTGCTTCTAAAAACCCATTTGAAATTCTTAGCACAACTCCAAAGATATCCGAGCAAACAAAAGAGGAGATCGAGCATCAGAACCTTCCCCTGGTAGGGGAGAAAGACACCATAGAGGTAGGCCATCGTGGTTCTCCTTTAGGAAGCTCCTCTCCTCCTTCCTACACGGATATGACAAGAAAGACGCCACCAGAAAACTCTAGCTCCTCTGAAGATGAGACTTTTGAGAGGCCTTAAACAAGAATAGGGAGGAAATCCAAAAAAGAAACAAGAGAAGGGGAAGCAGAAAGGCAAAAAATGCAAGGGGTCCAAGCCACTATTGAGATGTCCATCGGGAAAAATACCAGAACCAGGCCCCTCAAGGGCGGTTCTAACTCCATCCATGGTAAATAATGTGCTTAGTTTCTTGGAATAGCAGAGGTCTAGGGAATCCATTGAAAGTCTAAGCAGTAAAAGATCTATTGAAAGTTGAATCCCCTAAGATCCTCATGCTCCAAGAAACTAAAATTGAAGGGGACACCCTTCTTGAAATCAACAAACAGAAATGGAAGAAGAATGCAGGGAAGGCCATCAGCACAAGGGGATCCTCTGGTGGAATTGTAACTCTATGGTTAGAGGATAAGTTCCATTTAGAAAGCTCCTTTGAGACACAACACTAGATCGTCACCGAGCTTCGACATTACTCAACTAAACTTTCTTTCTCACTCTTCAATCTCTATGTTCCTGTCCTCTTCTCAGAGAAAAAGGATTGCTGGAAAACTCTATCAGATGTCCTAGAAATATACTCCCACAGGAACATCATTTTAGCTGGAGACTTTCACATAAGTTTTGGTCTGAAAGAAAAGAGAGGAGACAACTATGGCAGGTACCAAATACTCTCCTTTGTGGAGGAACTAGCCCACCAATGGGATCTTCTTGACTTCGAACCAGCGAAAGGACTCTACACGTGGACAAATAACAGAGTTGGGACTGATCATGTCTTAGCACGCCTGGACAGGTTCTTTGTTCAAGGTTCGCTGCTGCTGGAAAAGATGTTAATTTCCTCCAAAATCCTTCCAAAGTTGACCTCTGATCATAAGCCCATTCTTCTACTCTTGGAATAAGAAGAAAACTTGGGTCCATTACCATTTTGATACAACCCTCTTTGGACAGAGAGAGACGGGTTTATGGAAGCTTTGCAAACTACCTAGTCCACTCATATTACAGGATCACCTAGCTACGTGTGGGATTAGAAACTCAAGTCAAAAAAACTTGCTTTGAAAATATGGATTAAAAAGCACAATAATACCCCCACTAGCCACTGAAAAGAGACTGTCCAGCTATTAGCAGATTTGCAATTGGAAATGGAAAACAAAGAGATCACCACTTTAGAAATCGAAAAGGAACATACTTCCCAAATAAACTCCTTTCGATCCTTTCGACTTGAAGAAGAGCATTGGAGGCTCAAGTCTCACAGCTTGTGGATCAAAGCTGGAGATCGAAACACTTCATATTTCCACCGACAATACAGAGTATGCCTATCACGAAACCATATCTCCGAAATAGGCTCTCCAGAAGGGACAGTCTGCAAAGGATTAGACCAACTCAAAGAGGTTGCAGAAGTTCATTATTAGAACCTTTACAAAGAAGACGACGAGGGTAGTGAGGAGGTCACCTCTGATTTCCTCTGACATATACCCTACCTTGTAAGCTGGGAAGTTAACTTAGTTCTTACGAATACTTTTTCAGAAGAAGAAATATGCAATGTCATTTGGGGCATGGAGCCTGACAAAGCTCTAGGGCCACACGGTTTCTCAATCCATTTTTATAGAGCATGTTGGGAAATAATCAAAGGGGATCTCCTTAGAATAATTAAAACCTTCCAACAAAAAGCCAAAGTGGGAGGCAATACAAATTCCATGTTCTCAACTTTAATCCCCAAGGAAGTGAATTCAGGCTCCTTCGATAGATTTAGGCCCATATCTCTATGCAATGCTTCGTACAAAATTCTCACCAAGCTAATGGCTAACAAAATCAAGCGACTCCTAGGGAAACTCATTTCTCCCAGCCAAAGTGGATTTGTCAAAGGGAGACATATCTTGGATAATGTTATACAGGTGCAAGAAGCTATGCATTCCAGTCATCAATAGAAGGAGCAAGGGATGACCATAAAACTAGACATGGCAAATGCATTAGATCGGGTAAAGCTCTCCTTTCTTTATAGAGTCCTTCATGCCATTGGATTCAACTATGATTTTGTCAATTTGATTAAGGCTTGCACTGGAAATCCCTGGATAGCTCCACTTGTAAATGGTAGGCCAGCTAATTACTTTCAATCCTCGAGGGGAATAAGGCAAGGCTGCCCTCTCTCCCCTTTCCCGTTCATCCTGATTGCCGATTCCTTGAGCAGAAAACTGATAGGAGGAAAGATAGCAGGGTCAGTACTAGGTATACGGATAATGCAAGATCTGGAACCAATCAACCACGCCTTATTTGCTGATGACTCCCTTCTGTTGGGAGGAGCCTCTATAACAATTTCAAAAGTGTTCTATGGAATTCTCCAAAATTTCTACAAAATCTATGGAGCTCTCATCAATAAAGGGAAAAGTGTTGTGTATGGTTGGAATGTAGGCCAACAATCTATTCAAAAAACAACACAGTTCCTGGGATTCTTGGGATATGCCTCATGGGAAAAAATCAATTATCTCGGGTTGCCCTTAACTTTAGGTACTAACAAAGCTTCGTTGTGGGTTGAAGTAATAAGCAAAATCAAGACAAAAATTGCAGGTTGGGGAGGTCAGTGGATAAAAAATGTTGGAAAACTCATTCTTATAAAATCGGTACTCTCATCTCTACCAATCTTCCAAGCATCCTTCCTCCTGGCACCAAAGACGATAACTGAGCAGGCTTCAAAATTAATAAGAGATTTTCTTTGGCATGGAGGAAAAAATAACCAAAATAAATATCATTTAGTAAATTGGGAAAGAGTGAAACACCCAATTGTTGAAGGAGGTCTACAGTTCAGAGATCCGGGCAATGCCAACATTGCTCTGGGTGGCAAAATTCTGTGGAAATTATGCACAAATAGCAGTCATCCTGTCAGCCAGATCTTGAAGAAGAAATATATCAAAGGTGCTCCGTTGAGAAATATCCAAATCGTCAATACCAAAAATGGAACAATGACTTGGAATCTTTGTAGGTGTGGACTAGAGTTCTTTCATAAGGAACTGTATCGCATTCCCGGGAATGAAAATAATAATATGCTATGGCATGACAGTATCATGGGCCGTCCACCCCTCGCAAACTTTGAATAGACAAAGGATGTGCATACTTGGCTCATCCAACTGTTGGGTGACATTGATGTCGTTTTAATTGCATTGCAGTACTTGCCCAACCATTTAATTTGTTAATCTGAGGTTCGTAGGCTTACGAAGCACACACACTATATGTGCAGGACCGAAGTGGGACTAATCTAATCTAACAACTAATCTAATAAGCTGAAACATACTTTCGAATTGAAATTGTTGAAATCAAACTAATCTAGGAATGGAAATTGCATGAAGGAAAAGCAATACAACATGTGAAGATTTAACGACAAACAACATATGTGAGCTCACACAATAAATCTATCTCAAATTATATTACAAGAATCAAATGAGTAATCATGAAACAATAATGAAAGCATAAATCAAACTAAGAATCAAAGCTAAGAATCCCCTTCTCCAAATTACAAAGTCAAGACTAACTTCTACAATATAAGACTAATAAAAAACTACTCAAGATTAGCCCCGAATGGAGAGAGGACACTCTCCTTTATACATGAGAGCCTTGAAGATAAGATAACGATATCATAATTAAGATCCACTATTCTCTCAACTACTCTCAACTACTTTCCCATTATTACAAGATAAGACCCCTTCAAATCCTCCACATGTCTCTCACAAATCCTCCACATGTTTCTCACAAATCCTAGATAAGATATGCCAACCAAATCTCCATGATTTTCCAACCAACACACAATCCCAAATAAGATATGCCAACCAACACGCAATCCTAGATAAAATATGCCAACCAACATGAAATCTACAAGCTCACTGACATATCTGTTTGGGACTCTACAGGGAATTGGCTATCCTGGGCCTTCCCTAGAGTTCCAGAACATCTAAACCCGCAAAAGAATCTCCTCATAAACAAGTTGACGACATCGACACCAATCCATCAACGTGCAAAGGATAAGTGGGGTTGGGAAAATATCAATATTTACACAAATTCTCAGGGATTCTCTTCCCTGCAAACTCAACATGCATCGATTCAGCCAGCATCTTTCTGGAAGAAGGTTTGGGATCCTCTTGGAATACCCAAAGTAAACTTTTTATTTTGGGTTTTAATGCACAGGAAAAATCTTACGGGAGAAAACTTGCTAAAAAAAAGGGTATAAATAGGCCTCATAGATGTGCAATGTGTTGCAATGAACTAGAAATAATGGAACACTTGTTTGTGGACTGTCCATACGCATAAGAAGTCTGGAAAATTATTTTGCATGGACTCAATGTAATAGCTCCAACACAGATTGTTGTTGGAACCTTATACTCCAATTTAATAGCTCCAACACAGATTGTTGTTGAAACCTTATACTCCACATGGAAGGCAAGATATTCACTCATGATACCAATCAAGTCTATGTGGAACTGAATTTAGCAGGCTATCCCCAAATGCATCTGCTGGAAACTTTGGTTGGCCAGAAATGAGAAGATCTTCAACAACTCTTTGAGCTCCCTTTTGATGGTGGCCACCAAGGCCAAAGCTATTCTTCTCGAAACTCTGGCCCAACATTCTTTCAAGAGTTAAAACATCATCCTCCCTGAAGAAAATAAATGGATGGGAACTTATATATTCAGAGACAGAAATAAGAACATTGGTCACCCCATCAAAACTCTAGGATATAGACTACGAGATACAGATGCAAACTTTCAGGAGTGGTGGAAGAAGGCAAAGCTACGATCTTTTTCGATGGCGCCTCTAAAGGGAATCCATGGATAGCTGGAGTAGGTGGAGTGATATACTCCCAAAACGGTTCAAGAAGAGATAGCTTCAGCTGGGGGTTAGGAAAGAGAACAAACAATCAGGCATAAATACTCGAGTTGCTAAAAGCTTGTCAGATAACACGTGAAAATGGAATTAGAGAAATACAGGTATTCAGAGACTCTGAAATACTAATAAAAAATTTAAACACGGAGGATCATTTCAACAATCCAACTCTCAACAAAACTTTGCAAAGGTTGCGGTACTTGTTGCTTGATTTCACCAACACTCTATTTTTCCACATTCTACGTGGATCGAACAAAGAAGCAAATTACAAAGCAAACTTGGGATGCCTTTGTCTCAAGGAGATTACATCAAAGATGATGAAGCTCCTGCATGGATCCCTATACCTTGAACTCCAGCGATGTAAAGAAAGGAAATTATATTTTGCATAAGTGGGCTCTTGAATACTTGTAACTATGGTTGCTTTGGCTCCGGCCCAATCGATTTCTAAATAAATACAATAACTGTTATAGTTAAAAAATTAAAATATCTTTTGTAAATTTAAAAATTAAATAGCAAAAGCTTTTTCATCCAATCATGTTTACCAACATCACCAATTTTTTTGGAGTTATTATTGTTAACAATTTTAAGGTTGTATTTTTTTTTAAATAGATGTTTTCTAACTTTAAAGCAAATTAGAAATACACATTGCTTTAATTTTACCATTTTCACTTCCTTTCAGTCACTAAATATTCAATCTAAATATTTTACCGTGTTCCTAGCCTGGAAATGAGTTTATCTATGTGCATGAGCTTCTTGTTGTTATGATGGTGATGAATATGTTAGTTTATGCTCGAATTGCCTTGTAGTTCATTTATATTCTTTGTTGTGTATGTTTAATGGCATTTGCACATGTTTTCCAAGCCCATGGAAGTGTAACAAAGATATTGGGGCTGGTATACATGTCTTAGCCATGTTTGTGAATCGACTAAGTGTTAAGTCATTGAATCGATGGTATCATTGTGTACCCATGGCCATGTTTGAATTATTGAATCATTGATCTACAATCAATGGGAGCAATTGAAAGGTATAATTATGCAATGGAATAGTAATAACAATGCACATTGAACAAGACAAATTTCAGATAAAACTGATAAGAATTGATTAGTAAATTACAAGATTAATCTTCATTAATTCAACAGTAATACAATGGTGTTACAATAAGGAGAATTTGAATCATGTGGATAAGATTCGAATCTACCAACTGAATAGCTAACCAGGAGTGTCTAAATCACTGCATGGGAGCCACTAGTCTAACTCCTGATGTCTAAATCAGTACGACAATCAATTAAACCAGTTAAACTAATGAGGTAGGTGGAAAAAGGTGCCACTTCCCAATGCATCCATGCAAAACTGGTGCTAGACTAATTGAGAGTGATCTAACTGAATGTAACTGGAGACTGACTCAACATAACTGCTTACCAACCATGACCAACTAATGGAGGCTGTTGGTGGCACTCAGAGTGGCTCCTAAAATGTAGGGATTGGTCACAGAGGCACCTAAACTCATGCATGAACATATAGTAAGTGGCAGTTAACCTCTATGTGTGTTCCCCACACTCTAGTACAGTAATAAAGCCCCCCTAAGATAGGAAAAATTATCAAACAGACTATATGTAAACAAGGGAGGATTATTTAATCCTAACACCCCCCCTTAATCCAAACTTGGACAACTTTGGGCCCCAACAACTAGGNCCCCCCCCCACCTCAAAATAAGCAGGATGATGAACAATGAATCGATCCTTTACACTGAGAAGAGATCTTAGAAAGACAAATCTCTTTTTAGTGAAGGACTTGGTAAAGATATCTGCTATCTCCTCCTTTGTAGGACAGTAATGCAGTGTGATAGTGTTGTCATGCACTAGTTCCCGAATATAATGCATGTGAACCTCAATGTGCTTTGTCCGTTGTTTCTGAACTGGATCACTAGATATTTTTATGGTACTCTGGTTGTCACAATAAATGTCCACTGAAGGTGAAGTGCGAATTTCAAATTCTATCAAGATGCCATTGAACCAAACTGTCTGAATAACTGCATTCACATATCCCCTATACTCTGCTTTTGCTTAAGAGAGTGCAAGTGCTGCTTGCTTCTTACTGGTCCAATAAATTGGCCCATATCCCAACATAAACACAAATCCTGAAGGGGATTTTGTATCATTCCCATCTCCAGCCCAGTCTGAATATGTGAATCCTATGAGATCAAGCTGTGCACCAGCTACATAATGGATCCCATAATCTCTAGTACCCTGCACATAATGCAAGATATGCTTTGTTTCCTTCTAATGCAACTCGTGTGGTTCCTGCATGTACCTAACAGAAGTACTCACAGCACATGATATGTTTGGTCTCGAATGTGTGAGTTATAGAATGCTCCCAATGAGCTATCTGTAAATAGTGTTGTCTACCAATGGTGTATAGCCACCTTCCTCTAGCCTGATGCCAGATAGAAAAGGAAAAGGGGTTGCCTTGCAATATTCCATGTGGAATCTTCTGAGCATGTCTTATGATTATCTAGACTGTGAGATCATGATTCCCGAAGTCTTTTGACTTACTTTGAGACCAATGAACAGTATTAATAGTCCTAGATCAGTCATAGAAAATAAGTTTGTTCAAAGCTGACTTGATGCTTCTCAATCCAACAACAAAGCTGCTAATAATGAGCAAGTCATCCACATACAACACAATCAATAGAAAGGATCCCTCTTTCTTTTGAATGCAAACATTGCAATTTGATTTGCATCTTTCAAATTTCCGTGACATGAGGAAGGCATCCATTTTGGAATACCATGCCCTTGGGGCTTGTTTGAGCCCATAGAGTGATTTCCTTAGTTTGCAAACTAAGTAAGGATCCTTAATGTACCCCTCAAGTTGTTTCATGTAAATCTCTTCCTTCAAGTCACCATGGAGGAAGGCACTTTTCACATCCATGTGATGTACCTCCCATCTCTTTGAAGTTGCAACTGCCAAGACAATTCTGATGGATTCCATTCTTGCTACTATAGCGAATGTCTCATTATAGTCCAATCCTTGAACTTGTGAGTATCCTTTGGCCACCAATCGATCCTTGTACTTGGTTATGCTTCCATCAGAGGCTATCTTGGTCTTGTTGACCCATTTGCACTGAACTAGTTTCCTCCGTGGAGGTAAGGAGACAAGTTCTGAAGTTTTGTTGTCTTATAGTGAATCAAATTCCTCGTCCATAGTTGCTTGCCACCTTGGATCATGGCAAGCTTCTTTGAATGTTTGAGGATATGATCCCAACATCATGAAGCACCTCTCAGGGAGAAGTGGATATGTGTGGGACAGTGCAACATACTCTTTCTTATATAGGGACCTCGTTCTTCTTTTATCATCTGGATCCTAGCAACATCCCCAGCTACTTTAATGAGCTGTTGAGCCCATTTAGGCTACTGAGATGAAGTGGATGTTGGATCTAGATCTAGATCCTCAATATCAAAATCATGCTGGTCTTCCTCTTCTTCTGAATCTGAATCTGAAATGTTAGACAATAAATCTGTATTTGCAAATGGAAGTAAAGGAGTTTTGATACCTTTATCTACTTCGAATAGAAGGTGTGGTTGTACTGGATCTGAGTATGGCATGAAATATGAGAATGCATATGCCCTGGAGGCATGATCTGCAATACCTTTCGTGATAACCTTCACAGTTGAGATATTTGTGATCTCTACTGAGTCAGGGCCAAATACCACTTGCTTTGGTGAGCCCGTGTGAGTCATTTGGTATACATATAACAAATTTGCTGCAAGGGAGGGCACATAGAGTACTTTTCTGAACTCTTCATGCTGGATTTTAATAGAACCTCTTCCTATTGCTGGGATCTGAGAGTCACAACCCATGAGAATAGTAGGTCCTCCTGTGAGATTGAGAGTAGTGAAGGATTCCTTGGAGGCAACCATGTGGTTGGATGCTCCAGAATCTATCAAGTAAGCCTTCGACCGAGTGAGGCTAGCCTTCAAGGCATGGCACCTCTCATGATCTTTTGTCGGTCGTCCAACATCCGACTTCTTTATTATTTGTGGAAGAGCAATATTGTTCTGTTTAAGGAGTGGTGACAGTTGGTCAATTTGCTTCTTCATGCACTGGATTTCACGATGAAAGCCTCTCATACAGTATGGACATTTAGTCTCTCGAATTTCTTATTTTTCTTGGAACTCGAGGCTCCTTCGAAAGATATTTGATTCTCCTTTGGCTTCTTATCAAAGGCTTTGGGATCCTTCCCTTTATGCTTCCCTCTTGCTTGAGCATTGTTTGAGTCTGTCACTAAGAGTGCTTAGTTCTTGGAGGTCTAAATCA
Source organism: Pseudotsuga menziesii (assembly GCA_001517045.1). NCBI lineage: Eukaryota > Viridiplantae > Streptophyta > Pinopsida > Pinales > Pinaceae > Pseudotsuga > Pseudotsuga menziesii. The sequence continues at coordinate 731,919 of LPNX010100932.1, read as the reverse complement.
CTCTCATTTGAACCAATTTATCTTGCTCTTATATTAAGGACTCAACAAAAGCATCTAGAGAAGGCATCTTCCAATTAGGAATGGAAGCTATTCCGAAATGGAATGTAGAGACGAAGACAGAGTACTCTGATCCAAGATTCCTCAGTATTGATAGAACTAGTTGCTCATATTTCCTCTCTATTCCACGTTGTTTACATTGCAGTGTTAGTGACTTGAATTTTATGAAAAACTGTTGACTAGTTTCGAAACAGCTGGGATGCAGTGCAATGAGCTCATTCTCCAATATGTGCCCTCGAATCTCATCTTGTTTTCCAAACAAAGATTCAAGCTTCTCCCAAGCTTCCTTTGGAGTCCTTAGTCCCTCAAGGTGGAACAAAAGATCCCGATATAAATGAGTGCACAAGAAGCCGAAGGCTTCATCCAGCCGATTCAAAAACTTGTTCTTCTCAGCAGGGTGATGGGGCTCTGTCTCTCTGCCCATTGTCATCCTAACCAAGCCAAGCTTGGGAAATGAGATTTTCATATTTGCCCTCCAATCAACATAGTTGAAGGGTGTAAGGATTCGGGGTACAAGAGATGAAGAATCCATCAATATGTTTGATGATCAGTCAATTCCTCAACAAGCTACATAGGTACCTACAAGTAACACTGCAAAAACCAAAATAAATTCGCAATCATGTCAGTTTCAAGCCTTCCACGTCGACATGTACACTTTCTCAGGGTCCGTCACACCTGCAGAGACTTCTCTGGATGAATCCAGAGTTAGCAAAGCATTTTTTATAGGATTTATGTGGAAACCCAACTGCTTCTGGTGTAAAATGGAGATCGGTCAGACTTACTGCTAGCCTGAACAAGCCTTTGATACCATGTTTGAATTATTGAACCATTGATCTACAAAAAATGAGAGCAATTGAAAGGTAGAATTTTGCAGTGGAATAGTAAGAACAATGTACACTGAACAACACAAATTTTAGATAAAACTGATAAGAATTGATCAGTAAATTACAACATTAATCTTCATTAATTCAACATTAATACAATGGTGTTACAATAAGGAGAATTTGAATCATGTGGATAAGATTCGAATCTACCAATTGAATAACTAACTAGGAGTGTCTAAATCACTGCATTGGAGCCACTAGTCTAACTCATGATGTCTAAATCAGTCTGATAGTCAATTAAACTAGTTAAACCAGTTACACTGACGAGGTAGGTGGAAAAAGGTGCCACTTCCCTGTGCAACCATGCATAACTGGCGCTAGACTAACTGAGAGTGATATAACTGAATGTAACTGGATGCTAACTCAACATAACTCTGACAAACCATGACTAGTTGATCGAGGCTGCTGGTGGCACTCATAGTGGATCCTAAAATGTAGGGATTGGTCTCATAGGCACCTAAACTCATGCATGAACATGAAGTAAGTGGCATCAACCTCTATATGTGTTCCCCACACTCTAGTACAGTAATAAAGTCCCCCTAAGCTAGGCAAAATGATCAAATAGACTATATTTGGACAAGGGAGGATTATTTAATCCTAATAGGCCAGGGGTGTCGAAGCAAGAATAATTCTTCTATGCGTTCATGGCTGAAGATGTCAAAGGCAGGGAGGAAATTTGGTTAAATTCCATGGCCTAAGTCAAAGTGTAAGTGTGTAAGTCCAGGAGGAAGAATTTGACTAAGTGTTGAACAACAAGTTTGTTGTTGAACGCCGAAGTGTTGGCATCAGGATCGACTTGCACGTTGGTGGAAGGATCGGTGTGTTGGTGTCGACGTACCAATGTCGATGTTGAGGAGATGATGACAAGGTGTCGAAGTCAGCAATTGGGGATTAGGATGGTCAAGTTGGTCACTGGAATCATTTCGAATTTTGACTTTTGAAGTTGGAAGGTGATAGCGCGAAGGACAAGTGGATCGCAGGCTTGCTGATGTAGAAGTAGCGATGTTGATGTCAACGTGAGAAGGTTTGTTGAATAGATGCGTTTAGTGGTATTGATTACCGAGGTCCAATGCACCATTATCGAGGTGAAGAAGTCAATATGGTTTATGCGGGAGTCTATTTGAAGGTTGTGAGTTCTAATTCCCGGTATCTAAACATCGGAGTCGACAAGGTGAGTTGTATACGATTCACGTGGGCTTCGTCTTCTGACTATTGATGTATGGATGTCAGAAATGTCAGAAAGGTAAAGAAAAGTTAGACCGATGGAGTTAACCAAATGGAAGGGCTTATAACTCTTTAGAAGTCGAGTTTAACAATCGATATTGCTAGTAGAGGTTACTAAGAGGCTGATTAACCTAGATTGAGGATTGATTAGGCATTCTAGCCTATGGACGTCTATGTTTCCACATTAATTGTACTAGTCAAGTAAGGACTGGGTGTCTGATTTGTGAAATGCTCCGTTCGATTGTCAATTGATCAAGGGGGACAAGATATAATGGTATAAATGAAATACAATACATCAAAGTGTCATTCTAAGGAGTTCCCCATCACCTCAAAGGGCCACTGAGGATGTGACAGAGTGGTATCAAATTTAAAGGTTGCAACACTCAGGCTATTTGGGCCAAAATTCGCAATTGCAGGTAGAGAATCAAAAGTGTTGGTAACATTTGCCAAAGAAATCAGGGTTTTAAAGTTGTCGATGGTTCTTCACTGGAGCTAAAGGTTGCAACACCAAGGTCCCATGGACCAAGAATTTAGGTTTACAAGCACCAAATTAGGATTTGTTTTGAAATAAATAATTTTATGTTAAGTAACATACATGGAAGAGCCACGTGGGAATGAAGTCAAACCCAGAGAAGGTGATGCGGACCGACCGCATCAAATCGACATGCAAGAAATCGACGGTTCACATTGTGAATGGAGTAGGACATGTATAGTTGGAATCTGAATGGGTGACTAAATCGTTCTTGAAGGTGGGTAGGAAGGTGCTTGTGATTTGTTTTAACCAAGAGTGGTTGATTTGGGTAGTTTCCATAATGCATGGTAAGGTTGATTGCTAGCAAGAAATGTGAAGAATTGAAGCAAACCTAGATGGATGTTGTTAGCATGACAATCTTATTTATTTGTATTTAAGAGCGGAGATACTCAATTGAGAGTATCATGGTAAATTCATGTTAACATGTGGGAAAATGTGTTGAATGGATAAGAATGCCTTTCTTTGTTCAGAATGTATGCAATGCATTCTTCATGTTCATAGTATGCAATTTAAGTTGCAAGGAAGAGCCATGAAAGTTATTGAATGTTAGATATGGACATTGTATTCCATAAGTGCATGCTCAACAAGGTATGGAATAGACGAGCAGGTAAAGGATACGTGTTTACAAAAGTGATGGGTGAATCATCCTTGTGAGCAAGTGCATGCATGATAAAAGAGGTTGTCATGAATGGAAGCAACCATGGTTGGATGCTTGGTGACAGGGTAGTTCCACTAATGAGCAGGAATGAGATATCCCAGTATGTGGACTATCATGTGTTTCATAATAGTGGCAGAGTAACCATGGAAAGGTAGCCAATAAGGGAG
>LPNX010100932.1:622147-728249 GCA_001517045.1 Pseudotsuga menziesii | reverse complement strand
CTCAAGACAACTGGAGCAACAAGGCACGTGCACACATAGTGCAATGGAAGTTGTTGTAATGACTAAGGAGAACTACGAGAGGCCGATATAGTGGTAACAATAGAAGTTGGAGGATGATCTCCATAAAGTAACATTGATAGAAAAATGCCATGTGTTGGGTCGGCTATGATACGGAAGAGGAATTCCGTGCTATGGTAGAGAATTGGAAAAGGAGAAACCCTCAGCCCTCCTCTTGCTATTATGTTTGTAATTTATGAGTTATGTACAAGAATTTTGGCATATGAATGTTGAACATGCAAGAATTGGATAGCTAGAATGCATGTTGATTGGTGATCATATTAAGAGATAATGCATTGTGTATGTGGAAATGAAGATGTTTGTGCATGCCACTGATATTGATTATTGGTAAGGGTAATATGGTCCTACATATATATTGAGTCACTAATGACAGTTATGGTGGTTGATGATGATTATGTGACCAGAGATGGTTGAAGCATGGTTGAAAATGTCGATGATGTTGTTGTAAGTGACGAACAACATTGTGAAAGGAAGTTGGAGCAATATACCTATGATTAGGAAGTTGATGGAAGGTATGAGGAGACCTTGGTCAGAGGCCAATTGATCAGGTAATATTGAGAATGTGGATGGCAGACTGCAGGTATGGTTTGCCTATGTTGATTGAGTAAGTGTTGAAAAGGGGATTGGGTAAGAATCCCTTAAGTCATATTTTAATTACCATAAACTAGTATGCATGTGATGCTGAATGCACTTATGTGAATGTTATATCACCAGGCATGGTGAGGTATGGGTAGTAAAGGCAAGGAGCCTTATGCCCCCTGATTGTTTAGAATTTGAATGCATTTATAAGAATGGATATCATGCCTTGTGTATGTGTTGGTTATAATAATCAAAGTGATTGAGGATTGATGGTCTTGTTGTGGTAGTGCATGCCATAGGAGATAGTCATGGGTAAGCCATAATGTAGTTGGAGATGGTCATCTTACAGTGTTGTCCAAATATCTATGAAATCCCTATTGGTGTGAATATGGGATGAAACCTCTTTACCAACCATCAACAATGAAGGAGTGGACGCACTCCTAATGTTATGTTCGAGTGGAGAAAGAAGGCACCTAAATGGTTACCCAAGAAATGGTTGAATATTGTGCTGAGGCATTAACTAGACCCTCCAAAACATCATGGTGAAATGCATGCCATGACATTACGGTATCCATGAGTCCATACAGGGATGCAATGGGTGAATTTTGCAAAACCTTGAGTTAATAATAATATTAAATTTACTTTCCAAAAGTTAATAATAATATAATATTATGGTTAAGTTTAAAATAATATTTACCATCCCTCACAATAACAATATCTAACCATCGAGACTTCATCCCATGACCATGACAATTAATTACGGTGGACATACTCGTTAATTACAACTTCTTAAATATTCTTTGTCATCGTGTTAAAAACGCATAATGATCGGGGGGCCTTTTCAATGCAAGAATCAAACGTGGACGATAAAAAGGTTACCCACTAGATACCAAACCTAACCCTAGGGATCTTTGGCGTGTTATTTATAATATTTTTTTTTGACATCGATGTCAACTTTTATTTAATATATTTTCCCAAATTTTATTTTATTTGGTGTAGGATCGTAAATTTATATTATAAGATAATCTTATAATAAAATTATTTTTTTCCACATTTTATATGAAATCGGTAAGAGTTTTAAGCATGATTAGACTTCATCATAATCCAAGTATAATAAAACGATGTTTTTTTTGGGGTTTTGCTAATTAAGAATAAATATAAATTCTTTAAAAATCAATTAGTTAATTTAAATTCTTTACAATTCAATTATTTAATTTAAATTCTTTAAAATCAATTAGAGTTTTTAATTTAAATTCTTTAAAATCAATTAGAGTTTTAATGGATAGGAATTTTAAAACCATTTAAACTCTTCGAAAATCAATTGGAGTTTTAATTGATGGGAACTTAACTTTTTATGTTGTTGGAGACTAACCATCAAGGAGAAGTTTGCTACATGATTAAATGGCTTTTATATTTACTATAAAATTTAAGTCATTTTGAGACTATAATTGTAATGACTCTACGATTAGTGTTATTAGTGTTATTGGCAAGGCGATACGGAGGACACGTTGGGTTGCATTATTCAAGGGTGTACGACGAGTCCATGCGTTGGGATGCACTATTCAAGGGTACACGACAAGTTGAAATGATTTTGGTAGCCATGGTGGCCGACTCTTGGCTCTTGGCCTTGAGACGTGTAAGACAGTGAACTAGCGAGTATGCTTGCTAGGAGGACTAAGGACGATGTCGAGTTGAGTAAGACGAGATTAACTAATGAGGTGTTACATAGCAGGCTCGACGGAGGATGATGCAATTGGCAATGTAGTGTGCGGTGTGGCAACCACGCTAGGACAATAACGTGGATGCGTGTGGCAATGGTATGTGGCTAGGTTGAGTTGGGAAATGACCTTTGGGCACCATTCTGGATTGTGACTGGATGGACAAGCATGTCGTCATGCGTTGGGAAGTTGTTTGTTCAAGTGTTGGATCAGAGGTGGACATGCAACGGACTATATATAGTCTATGGTTGGGTGGTGATGCGATAGACTACATCTCCTACAGTGAAATGAGCACTTAACATTCCACACAACTCTATGTTGTCTGCCTTGGGTTCAGTCTGCCTTGGGTTCAGTCAGGTCGGTTTTGGTAAGGCGTAGTCTAGGTGATACTTGCGGTTGATGGCCAAAAGCATATTAAACAACCTTATGAGAACTATATACTCACAACGAGAACTCAAGGCCTACAAATCGATTTTTTTGTGTGAAAAAACATCAAAACCAACGTTCAAATTCAAAAGTGATGCTAGCGGTAACACATTTTTTTTATTTCAAGTTTAAAATACAACCATTGCCTTAAGAACCCATATTGTTGCTAACAATAGCTTTAAAATAAACCTTTGAATAGAAAACTAATACTACTAGCTGCACATTGGTTTTTTCAAATGCTAAAATTATATCTTTTTTGAAAGCATGGGCTTAACAATCAATATTATTGGTCGAAAAATCTTAAAATCAACCTTCAAATCGAAAAGTAGTGATAACATTGCAACAATTTTGAAACCATCACGTTAAAAAATTGGGTCTCCCCACTTTTGTGGCTATCACTTCCCCCTCCCCGTTTTTAATTTTTTTTATAATTTTTTTAAACATTTAAATAAAATAGAAAAACAAAATTACATACAAATTAATTTTTTTATCAAGAAATAATTTTTTTATTAAAAACAATTATGAAAATTTTGAAATTTAATTTTTTTTTATTAAAAAAATAAATGTTTTAAATTAAAAAAATTAAAGATTTAAACAAAATTAAATAAAACATTTAAAATTGAAAAAAATAAAAATAGAATAAAATAAAATACAATTTAAAAACAAAACTATTAAAACCTAAAAATAAAATAAAATATTAAAAAATTAAAACCAGTTTCTAAATTGTCTTCCATTCTATCGTTATCTCTCTTGATTCTTATAAACTTAATCTAACCACAAATTATATAGATGCCTTAGTTAAACTATATAGCTATATAAATATCTTAGTTATTATATGAGAGTTATTAAAAATATTCTCAATCTTTGTCATGTGTAGTTATGCTTTCCTCTTAATGTTGAGCTTATGCAACTTTTCTCGAACTTCTATCACACATGTAGATCTTATCGATAAATTGGCAATGCAATGCAGATTATACGCTTATCATCGTTAGATTAGGAGTTAATTGCAGAACGTACTTCTTCGGGAGTTACGTTACTTTCCCTTTATACCTGGTTTGCTGTTGTGCTGCCACGTTTTTGTCCGGGCACTTCAGTACCTGCGCCACGGGGAGTATGTCTCTTCGAGACCTTAAGCAGTTGGAGCATACGCCACCAGATGGTATGATGGAATTTAAGGTTGATAGAGAAGTTGTTTCTAGGGTTTCTTTAGATATTACCCTTTTGCGACAACGATATTCATTCTGATGGTTTTGGTCTGGTGCCCTCTGCGTCGGGTGCCAGAATGGTTTGTCCATCTTTGCACTTGGACCGTTAGTTATTGGTTAATGGTATGGTTTGTTTTGGTAAGGTGTCTGTAGCGGGTTGTGCTAGCAAGGGATATGAATCTTTGGTTTATGCAGAAGGTGGTAGTGGCTGACCCGTGGAGGTTTCTTTATGTTTTGATCCTCCAACATTAGGCCCTAGAGTATCATTGTGCCAGGGTGCGAGTGATGAACTTATTGGCATGGATGAAGGTTTCGCCCGTTTAGGCGGTAATCAGGGTGCACAGTCTGCTAAGATAGATGTCAATATGGGTGTGGATATTGGTCTTGATCCAGTGGGGGGTTTTTCCTCTGGTCTTCATTTGTCGCCTGTTCCAGATCATTCGGTGGTGGCTGTGCATTTGAAGAGGTCACGTCGTACCATTAAGAAATTTGAAAAGCCTATCTTGATGACTGTTGGGGAGGATGTAGGCTTAAACGATATCGTCCTGACGAATGCTCTGACTTTGGTTGGACGTTTTGGAGGGCGTAAATTCAATTCAGAGAGTGTCAAAATTTGGGTTTCTATTCCATGGAAGGACCATATCAGCAAATGTCCTAATGTCTTTCTGCTATCGAGGGGTTGGATAGTTTTCAAATTCTTTTCTGAAGCTGGTTCGGCTGCGGTTCTTACCGGTGTCTGGAGATGGGACAATGCCAATCTATTACTCAAATGTTGGACGCCCCAAGATTAGAAAGGTATGATCAAATGCCCATTTGGGTAAAATTGCCTAATCTCTCGTTTGAATACTAGTTTGAAGATTTCTTTAAGCTTGTAGGGAATACGTTGGGGTCGCATTTGGAAACTGATTTATCTTTCTTGGAGTCGTGTTTTTGCTGTTTGGGTAGGGTTTTGGTTCTGCTTGATTTATGTAATGGTCTTGTTGCTGATTTATTGATTAAAAGGGGCGATTCTGAGTTTAGTCAACCCTTGGATTACCTGGGCATCCCCTTTCACTGTAATAGATGCCATGTTTATGTCCATTTGCTTCCCGAATGTTCTTTGCATTTTAGTAAAAAACATAAATCTGCTTCTGTCTATAAGACAAAGTCTGTTTGGCGTGTTAAGAATGATGGGAATTCTATTGGGGACAAGTCGATTACTGTTAAGAATGATGGGCTTGTGGATATTTATCCTTCTCTTAATCTAATTAATCATGGGGAGGACTTAGGGTCTTAGTCTGTTATTATGAAGTCTCTTAAACCCCTCTGTATTTCCTCGTTATCTGGATTTGGAGGACCTGTGTTGAATAAGAACATGGAGGAGTTTGTAGTGGATAATGTATCTTCTTGTAACTTGTCTTTGTCTAAATGCGCATTGGGGAATTAGGGTTTGAATCTCCTCACAAAGGCAAACTTGTATTCAGTAAGTGTTATTTCCTTTAGTCTTGTACAAAGGTTAGTGAGGAACAATTGTATGATATAGATAGAGACCTTTATGGGACTCATCCTCTTGATAAGGATACTGATGACCTTCTGTCGAATGTGAATTCTGAAGTTATGGTTGACTATGGGGCACTTAGAGCAGTGTTTGCCCCTTCCAATGTTCCATTATGATTGTGATGACCCTAAACTGTAGGGGTTTGGCTAGTATCCCTAAAAAACTAGCCGTGCATAGGTTGATTGATGAGCAGTTTTTAGATGTAATTTTCCTGCAAGAAACGATGAGTGATGGGGCTATTTTGGTGGGGTAGTTGGAAACTATGCTAAAAGATTGGAAGTTTGTCTCAATGGATGCCAAGGGTAAATCCGGGGGTTTACTTTTGGGTTGGAGGACTTGCAAATTACATTTGTTTAATGCATGGGCTATGTGTTTTGGTTTGTGCGTATCTCTTTATTCTATTGAGCTAAAGATGGATTTATGTTTTGTGAATTTATATGGCCCCTATGTGGATAGGGAATTTTTTTGGAATAATTTGTTTAAAGTGGAATGTTTAATGAGTTCTAAATTGATCCTTGGAGGGGATTTGAATTTCTCTCTAGGTTATTTTGAAACTTGGGCAGTCAAAGCTAGAGTGGATATTTTATCTCATTTCTTCCTTAGACAGTTGGAAGGGTTTGGTCTAGTAGATATTGTTCCATCTGTTATACTTCCTACATGGTTTAATCGAAGAGTTGGGACTGAGAACATCTGTAAAATATTGGACCGGTTACATATTTCAGCTGATCTCTTGGATTGTGATATACATTATAGGTAGTGGGTTGGCAGTGGAGGGCATTCGGATCACCAGCCAATATTTTTACAAGTACTGAATAATGATATTAGACCTCATATTCCTTTCAAGTTTAATGCTTCTTGGCTGGCGAATGATGATCTGGTATCTTTATTAAAAGCTTCTTGGAAAGTTTATGATGTCAATTCAGAGGTATCTCCTCCATCTCATTTTGTTGCGAACCTTAAGAGTATAAAAGACGTGTCTATATCTTGGTCGGTGAAGAAAAAAGTTCAGGATATTAAGGACTTAGTGGATATAGAATTTTTACTAGTCAAGACCCTTAATAAGATGGGTTTTGGGTTCTCAATGGAAGAGGACAAATCTTCATTGGTTGAGCTGGAAACACGGAAGAGGAAAATCTTATGTGAACATGAACAGGAGCCTAGATAGAAAAGCAGGGCATTATGGCTCTTATGTGGGGATGATAATACACCTTTTTTTCATAAGCATGCCAGTTACAGGAAAAATATTAATTCTATTTGGAAAATTGAAGATGATGATGGTAATATGGCTGAAGGTTTTCCTACATCGTCCTGAAATTGTAAAGAGTGTTGGATTTTTTCCTACATCTATTACTGTGGATGAAAATACTGAATTGATGAAACCTGTTACATTGCAAGAAATTCAGTCTATTCTCTCCCTGAGTAAGAATGATTTAAGCCCAGGCCTGGATGGGATATATGTTGAGATATATAGGACTGTTTTTGATGTTTTGGGTGAGGATCTACTCCGGGTAGTTGAAGATTCTCGAAAAAGTGGTAAAATTCCTGCTATTTTTAATACTACCTTTATAGCTCTGATTCCTAAGACTGGTCATCCCAAATACTTTGAAGACTTTAGGCCTATATCCCTGAGTAATTACATCTATAATATTATGGGTAAGATCATGTCTACTTGTATCAGAAAGGTTTTGGGTAGATACAATTCTGTGAACAGTTTGGTTTCCTACCAGGTAGATAGATTCATGATGCTGTAGGGGTTATTCAGGAAGGCATGCATACCATCCACAGTAAAGGTTTAAAGTCAGTGGTTTTAAAATTAGACTTGTCAAAAGCCTATGACCGAGTAAGTTGGACTTACCTATGGGTCATTCTCTCTAAAATGGGGTTTGCAGGGGCTTTCATTTCTTGGTTAATGAGTAGTATTTCTTCTATATCTTTTGCCTTACTTAGTAATGGATCAACATCAAAATTTTTTAAATCAGCAAGGGGGCTTAGGCAAGGTTGTCTTCTGGCCCCTCTACTTTTTCTTATTGTTGTTGAAGGATTAGGTAGGGCACTTCTATTTGCCAAAGATTGTGGGGTTTATCATGGTATTTATTTTGGGAATGATCTATCCTTAACACATGTTATATTTGTAGATGACATTGTTATGGTTAATGATGGATCATAGCAATCTTTATCTACTATGTATGAGGTTTTATTGGTCTTTTGCAAGGCATGAGGAATGCAGATCAATGAGGATAAATCTGCTCTGTATTCTTCTTGTTTGGAAGAATTTGAGATTATTACTTTATAGAATATATTTTCTTTTTCTGTTGAAAAACTTGAGAATGGAATGAAGTACCTTGGTTTTCATCTTAAACCATGCAGATATCTATTGAAGGATTGGGATTGGTTGATTGCTAAAGTGGAAAAACGGATAAAGAATTGGAGCTTTCATTGGCTATCCAAGGGAGGTAAGCTAATACTCGTAAAAACTGTTCTTGATGCAATTTCGGTCTATTGGATGCATTTCTGGATACCGGTGGGTATTGTTGAGAATATTAGGAAGATGTGTATCAAATTTCTATGGTCTGGAAACAAGGATTCATTTGGATTACCGTGGGCCTCTTGGAAGACTTTGGCATGTCCAAAGTATTTGGGGGGATGGGGGTTGAAAGTACCAGCTATATTTGCTAAAGCCCTTGCAGCCAAGAGCGTGTGGAACATCATTCATGGATCGGGTCTCTGGGTAAAAATTGTTGTACAGAAATATGTGCATCCCATGTCATTAATGGATTGGATTAGATCTTCTGTTAAAGAGAAAAGAAGCATGTCCATATGCTGGAAAGCTGTTTTATGGGATTTTGATATTATTGGTAATTATCTTGTTTAGAAGGTTGGGAATGGTGCTGATGTTCGTCTTAGGTGGGTTTCAAATGGAGACATCTCTTACCTTCTTATGTGATTGAGAAATTACATTTGGCTGGAATCTTTTTTCTAAAAGATATTGGAGAACCTGGATTGACTTGTTTGATGGAACAACAATGGTTATCTGCTGAATATATTGGTTTAGTAGATATTCAGGATGTATCAGTTTGGAATGGATATCTAGCTATTCTTAAAGCTAGTCATGTGAGATTATCCAATGATGCTGATCAGTTGGTTTGGAACTTGTCTAAATCTGGTAAGTACACACCAAAAGATGGATATGCGTAGTTAATGTTGGTTAGGAATGAGATGGAATATTCCTGGTGGTGGAAAGTACTATGGAAGCTTAAGTTCCCACGTAAGGCCAAAATTTTCTGTTGATTCATATTCTCGGATAAAGCACTCACCTGGGATGTCATCGTTAAGAAAGGCAGAGAAGGTCCCGTTAGATGCTATTTGTGCAAACTGGATGCTAAAACTAATTTTCATCTTGGTGTGGAATGTCCCTTTACCTAGAGTGTTTGGTTAATCATTGAGGATAAATTAAGAACCAAGAATCTATGGAGCGGGGAAATTGTGACAGAATGTATGAAGACATGGTGTTTAAATATGGAGGTTAAGCATATAAAATCTCTACATGTTATAGTATTGTGGTTTATATGGAAAGCCAGGAATTAGTGTTGTTTTGAATATCACACTATGACACCTTCTCAGGTTTCCTGTTTCAGTTTGGGTTTGATGAGGTCTCTCCCTCAGGATAATTCTATGGTGAATATCAGATCTATATATGTAGAAATTATTGATAAAATGTATGCTTGGGGGTATTTTGATGGATCTGCAGCTGGTGTACCAAAAATCTATGGAGCTAGGGGTATGCTTTAATTTTCTGTTGAGCATTATTTCTCTTTTAAAGCTAGATTAGGGACTGGTACTAATAACTCTGCAGAGCTTTGTGCTTTAAAGCTTTTACTTACTTTGGCTAGGAGGAATCATTTGGAAAAAATTTCATATTTTTGGTGATTCACAGTTAGTCATTAATTGGGCTAATGGTAAGTTTAGATTACTGAATTTAGAACTATCATCGATTCTTCATGAAGTTAATAGACTTATAGATATGTTTGAGCGAGTAGATCTCAAGCATATATATCGTGAAAGAAACTCTCATGCAAATGTACTAGCTAAAGCTATGATTATGGAAGGTTATTGGTCCATTAAAGAGTTTCGAGCATCTGAATGTTGGGAAACATATCAAATATTTTGAGTTTTCTGAAGCTCTCTGGTTTTGGGGTTGTGATGCAAACTTTTGTGTTTATGAACTGAAGATGAACTTGTCTACATGATGAGTGCTTATGATTTATGAACTTTGTGCCGATGAACTGAAGATGAACCTGTCTATATGATATATGAACTGATATATGATATATTTCTCTGAACTTTTTATCCTAAATGATATATGAACTCATACTACCTTCATAGCGATGTTGTGGTGGAGATATTCCAATTCACTGATCTATTTTTGTGATCTGTATGATCTTTTTGTAGTTTATTGTTCTGATATGAATGTATTGACATATACTATGAACTATTGTAAAAAGTTTCCATTATGAGACTTGGATTAATTTTGTGAGAATGGACAATTTAGTGCCATCTGAACAATGTGAATATATATTTACGAATTTTTTCTTTGGAAAAAAAAAGATCTTAACGATAAAACAAAGACTTTTTACGAGCTACATATACTGGTATTTATGAAATGTAATTCATTAAATAGATTACTAAAATGTATTATGTTAATTGCAATTTTTGAAAGAAATGAGCTACTATGTTTACCTAATGGACGTATTAAATATTCTTGATAGTGAAATTCTTTTAAATTGTTTAGTGGAGGGAGCAAGATTCACTCACAACTCGAATGCTTAGGTTATGTAGGGTTGAATAGCTAGAGTGTTATTCATGTTGGAGGGTTGATCACTCAGTTGTATTCTGCCCACAAGTTGAAGCTAAGGTGTAGATCATTTCTAACGGTGAATAAATATCCATCGTGAGTACATAGTATTTCCACCTCTGGAGGCATAATTTAACGGTTTTCACAATCATGGAGATTGACTCAAATGTAAAAATTCATACAAAAGTTCACACAATAATAGAGAAAATACAGCTTGCGCTAGGAAAGTTACATAAATCTTCATTCTATAAAGAATTTAAGAAACAAATGAAGAACCTAGAAATGATTGTGTGAATAACAAGGGTGATAGGGACAATACCCAAATCATTCACAGTTACAAGTTGTTCTCTATGGCGTTGGAGAGATGGAACCTAATGAGAGAGTTAATGTAGAGCCTCATCACATGCAGTTATGTTTGGCCATTTTGTTAAGAGAAAAGTTTGAATGGGTGCATGATATCGTGGTTTACGATCCACTGCTGTCAAGCATAAATAAAAAAGCTATAAATGCATTCGGCTGCATTTGTCTCTCAGTTAAGGAATATGGCATACAAAAAGTGAATAGACCGACGTTGTTTTTCATGCATCACTACAAACTTTTCGTCACTAGTGACGTATTGGTGGCAAACTGGACGCTTGAGAATTTGAATAGGATTATTATATTAGGAAATAGCTTCAAACATTACGACTGCGATAAAGAAGATTTTAAATATCACCGTCATGCTAATAAAATGGGCGTGCTACAGTGCCCCCCATGGCGCCCATCTGGGATTGTGACTAGATGGACAAGCACACATCATGTGTTGGGAAATCGGTCATTCAAGTGTTGGCTCAGAGGTGGACATGCGATGGACTGTATGGTCTAAGGTTAGGTGGTGATGTGACGAACCACATCTCCTATAGTGAAATGAGTGCTTGACATTCTACACAACTCTATGGTGTCTAACTTGGGTTCAGTCAGGTCGGTTTCAGTAAGGCATAATCGAGGTGCTACTTGCGGTTGATGGCCAAGCCCAACTAGCAAGATCACATTAATGTCACACGACATCTAAAATTTTAGATGGTATGAGATGCTTGAGATGGATGAAAACCCCTGGGCCCATGACCATAATAGATACAAAAGGACAATTGAGTTCGCTAAAGTGGAGTGGCATTATATTACTCACCATGGTTTGATTTTTTCAAAAAACATGATTAACGTGCTGTCACAAGGGGGTCATTGATTAAAGTCATTGTTATAATTCAAGCCAAAGTGGCACACACTACAATAAAAGCATATATGGAAGCATTCACTTCTTGATAGGTTGTTTGAGGTCAATGCTTGTGGAAATAAAGCTTCTCAAGCTTGCATTTTGAGACAAAAAAAAATAGAGATTTCGCTTAACAATTGTTAATTTTTTTTGTAAATTAGTATTGTATAAGAAATGGAGTAAACTTTCTACCTGACCATTTGCACCGATCGGACAACCTGGCTCGCGTGAGCTTTCACATCATGCGTTGCTGGTCGTCTGATTGGTGCAAATGGTCGGGTAAAAAATTTACTCCATAAGAAATTGGTTAGACTCGAACAAGTTTATAACCAAAATGTGTATGCCTATTGAAGTTTGAAAATGTGTCATTAGTATGTTGATACCATATCTCAACTATTAAATCATAATTTTACAAACAAAAAAAGCCCTCATATTAAAATAATTGAACATTAATTTAGATGTTATAATATATGAAAAAAATTATATTATAACATCGCTATAATGTCCGAATTTAATATAGTGTCTAAAATATCATCCATCCAAACTTAAACAGTAAGATATCATATCTAGAATGAAGAATATACAAATTCCAACAAAGATGGATATTGTTATGTGTAGAATGAAGAATAGACAAATTCCAACAAGTGGGGCCATGCGCAACAAGTCATTATCTTTTTAAGATCGAGTTGTTGGCATTAAGAGTAAGTTGTTAAGGTATGGGGATTGCAATTGTTTGTTTAGTTGGAGTCACACCAGAGGTCACAACATAAGTTGCTATTGTTCTTTGCAAACACTGCCACACACATCTTTAATCATTAGAAACTTGCTCATGTTTATGTTTGCGTTACATTAAATTACATGCATTTATATATAGACAAAACTTTATACGAACACATAATACCTTAAAATTTGACCTGGATGTATTTGAATAAAATTATGTAAATTACGTAATTATGCTACTATGGATTCATAGTGCGGAGCTTAAGTCTAATGCCCGACTAGTGAATAGATAGTAATGTATGATGTAAATATTGTTGGTTGTACCAGGTCATCATAGTCGAGTCCAGAAGTAGAGCCTGTTAAACTAAAAGGTCACACACATTATTAGTATAAATAGGGAGGCTCCCTCTCTCATTTGTACACACTACAACCTAAAGTAAGTTCACTCCAAGAGAGATAAATATGAGTTCTTCGTGGAAGAGGAGAATAAGAAGCTGCTTATCCTTTGGTCTTTCTATCTCCATATGATATTACAATAAGTGTTGATGTCATGTCCGCAATTAAATAATTTCCAAATAAGACTATTTGCAAATAATGTTTCACCAACCTACTAGTTCCCTAGGTTAAGATGGAGACATAAATTTTGTTATAACGGGATATGGTACCAAAAAGAACTTTACTTTATCATATTCACATTTAAATGGGTCACATAAATGATAAATGCTAATAAAATAAGGTGGCATGGGTTCACGAAGACACTTGGAAGCTTGTGGAGCCTTTGGGTGACTATATTCCCCACACACTTGGCATGATATTCATCCAAATTCGAACACATGGGTAATGTAACATTATTGGATGGTTATGTGGTGTCAAATATCATATAATGAGCTAAGGAACTTGAATTGGTAAAGGAGGGTAACTCCCATGGAAGAGGAAGAGACTAGAAGACAAGGTGTGCCACTTGGAAGAAGATTCTATGCACCATATGACAACAAATGATGGAAGATTCTATGACAAGTATGACAAATTCAGACCTGATTGCTGACATATGGAAAATATGACATGACAGGGCTAAAAATAGCTACCAAGAGGTTGTATTTGGGAGTAAGAGGCAACCATTCGAATTGGGAAAAGAATTAGAGGATGAAGAGGAAGACACGTGTCATGAGAGTTACTAAACCACTAAGATGGGTTGGATGAATCCCATGGAGGTAAATTCGAACTTAGGAGGCCTCATGAAGTTAATAAAAGGATTTCACGAGGAAGGAGAATATATTTTGATCATTTTTTAATTGGCCTTTGGAATTTTGGAGAGCTTTTGCTTGTCCATTTCAAGGTGAGTGTTCACTCTCCCTGTGTGTGAACCAATTTCAAGGGAGTTGGATTCCTTTCCAAGTTGGTTGATGGAGAGGCAATTCAACCTCTCATGGGGTATTAATAAAGGATTTTTATTTGTAGGTTTAAGGTCCATACAGTCTAATTCTCATCTATCTCCCCGTTCTCTCATTCCTTCTTCTCCATTCCCCCACACTCTCATTTGATGACACACTTGTTGGAGTGATTCTTGTGCTTTGATGAGGATGGTTGATGGCCAAGCTTTGATTTATTATGTATGGATATATAATATAATATCCATATGCTCTGCAAGTTGAAATATTAGGGATACATTTATGAAAGGCTCGTATTCCCCATGCTCTTGAATAACTAGTTTTCATGGAATTGGCTTCAATATTGAAGTAGCTTTATATCATATTTGTATGAGGACATTTATATGAGTTTTATGATGATGGGTAAGAAATATATGATGTATGGATCTGTAATATTATGTACACATTCTATGTAAGTCGAAAGATCAGAAATACATGTGTGAAAATCCTGCATACTCATGCCCTTGTATCACTAGTCTTCATGGATTTTGGCTTCAATCTTGAAGTAGTTTTATACCAGATTTGTATGAGAGCTATTATATGAGTTTGAGGATGTTGTGACAGCCATATATGATGTATTACTCTGTAATTTAATTTCCATACCCTCTGTGGGTCGAAGTCCGAGAAACTCATGTGTGAAAAGCTTGTATTCCCCTGCCATTGGGTCACTAGTTTCCATGACTTTGGACTCAATCTTGAAGTAGTCTTGTGTCATATTTGTATGAGGGATTTTCTCTGAGTTTGATGATGTTATGAAAGCCATATATGATATGTTACTCTGTAATTTCATGTCCCTATTTTTTATGGGTCCAAATCCAATAAATCCATATGTGAAACTCTTGCAATTTCATGCTAGTAATTCACTAGTTTTAATGTATATGACTCCCATACTGAATGAGATGTATACCAGACTTGCATGAAGGGATTTATATGGAGTTTCATAATGTTTGGGAATCAATTTTTATTCTGTATATGGTCACTATATGTAACATCATGATCTGAACCTTTAACTCTACCTTTCATATGTCAAAATTGAGCTAGTTATGCAATTTTCCCACAAGCAATTTCACTAAAAGTTATCAAATGAATGTGGAACTCTATAACTAGTTTGTAGAAATAATAAACATGTGTAATGATAGTCCACAAGTTCTTGTATCAGTCCCCATACTCTGATTACAAATTTTGTAGGTTCGTACATGAGTTAGGGATCCCAGTTGGCCTACACCCTAGGGGGGATTTCATCACAATTTCCTAGTAATTTTTGTCCTTTTTGTCATAAGATGTAAACAAGGTTTAAGAGGTCTAAATTATGATAAAAAGTATCCATAAACCACATTGGTATGTTTTAATACTCACCATACCATATACTTTCAAATTCAGGACCATTTGGTGAAAGTTGGAACCCTCTAGAGTCATGACTAGTTAAGCTCAAATTTTGCCCGAATTTCACTTTTCTCCAGAATTCCAAAAAAGGGACATTAAAGTGGTATCAGTGCATGGTATTGGAACCTATTTAAGTTATGGATGATAGATATGAATTAATAAATTTTTGAATTCATATTTTGATGATACGACCAAGCAACTTATGCAAGGATTCAAATTGATGGCTAGCCAAGTTAGGGGTAAGCTGGCAACAAGGGGTAATAGAAGTTTCCATCATGGAGAGAAACATAAGACCATTCACTTTGAAGACTTTGATGATTGGTTGAATGGATATAGTCACAATAATTCAAATATTAACTCATTAAGGGACAATCAACAATCCACAAGTTTGAAGGAGCATGAAATGAGAAAAAATTAGCCTACTTGTGAAAAGAGCCTAGATACACCATTAAAGGAAGAAACACAGAATCATGAAGTGGAGTATCAATTAGCTCAAGGTGATTGTAGAGAATAACATAAAGAGGAAAGTGAATACAAGCACACAATCCTTACTGATGGGGGTTGTGCAAATCAAAGAGAATCTATTGATGGATCATTGAACTATGAAAGAGTACCTACTGATGGGTGCTCACAACTCTATGTTGGTGACATAGATATCATATTTGAAAATTTTTCTGTAAGCCAAATTTATCATAAGCATGAAGATGAATACCTTGTGACAGATACTAAAGAACCAAGATCAACTTCCCCATCACCACTTGAGCTTCAAGAAGTTGATCAAATCAAGAAGAAAGAAGAAGAGGAGGTTCACTCCCATGAACCATCCTTCATTGAAGGGTCTTTGAAGATGAGCTAAATGGATATCCATGAGGCCCTTAGCAGACTCCATGAAACTAAAGCATTGGTGTCCAATTCTTTTTGGAAAATTTCTTCAATGGAGCAACCATCCTTCCTTGAAGACATGGAGAAGATTCAAAGAGCAATGTGCAGTATGGAAGGTAATTTCATATCTTTGATTTTTGATAAAAAAAATTGGTTGAACTTAATGAATGGTTACATGAATCATACATGAATAATAATGAGGATATTCATAAGCTCAAATTTCAAAATGAGCAACTTCTTGAGAGGTTGCAAGATGCTTGTTCTTCCTCCTATGTTTCATATTGTCATATGGTAGATTTCTTGGAGGATTCTCATGACATGATGGATCATGAGAAACATGAAAAATTGTAGGTTCTTAACGAGTTTGAAGATGATATTTATGAGAGCCAATCACTTGTTGTGGTGGAAGAGGAACTTGAGTTGCCTCTTGAAAACGGTTACACACTTTTTGGAGAAGTGCATAATCACTTGTTGTGGTGGAAGAGGAACTTGAGTTGCCTCTTGAAAACGGTTACACACTTTTTGGAGAAGTGCATGATTCCACCACCTTGGAACCAACCCATGAGGAAAGTTTTGCATTTTTAAGGGAGGTGCATAATCCTACCCCTATGGATCCTTCACATGATGAAAATTTTGCACTTTGTGATCATTTGGGTGAGTTGGTTCTTTCTCCTACATCCTACACTTCCAAATTTTGTAGCATTCATCCTAATGAAGTATGGGTGAAAGGTTTCTTTTTTATAGTGCCACATGAAGAGTATGGAATTTATATCTCTCCTTTTGATGGTGACATGATTAGAGAACCATATTATTTACATTTGCAACATCATCCTTTGTTACATTATGATGATACACTTCTACATGGGTGCACTTATGATGTTCACTTGAGTCACTTGGAGACTTGTGATTTTCCTTGCTCCTTGCCTAGCCCATTAAATGTTGGAGGAACTTCATCCCATACTTGGGTGAAGAGATATATGATTGAAGAAAATTATTATCGGAAACAACATCCTCTGTTATTTCATGATGACATACATATTCATGGGTGTATTGATGAGACTTATTTGAGCCACTTGAAGTATTCATGTTTTCTTTGCTCCTTATTTTGTTTAGATTTTGGTGGAGGTTCTCCATTCACTTCTTGGATGAAAGAACACATGGCCGATTATTATTTTGATGCATCTTACATTATTTTGGATCAACATTATAGTACATGGGATCCTCACCTATTTCATTGGATCATATTTGATATAATACTTGATGCTTGTATGTATGGGCCATATGATGATCTACTTACTTGGATGTACACGCACTTTCATGATTCTTTGATGAGGTACCTTCTTGATGTACATTTGTATTATGTTTTTATGTACTTTCATGATCTATATTTTGTACTCATGATGCTTGGAAGGGTGCAATACAAGCAATGTGATCCTGGCATTGCTTGGTTTGATCTCACTTGGAGTAGCAGTTCGATTGTTGGTTTGAGAAAGAAAACTAACCTTCAGTTCCTAGAGTTCATCTTTGCAGAGCAGTGTTCCAGTTTCCTATATGGGATACTTTTTGAGAGATGGATTCAATTTTCACATGCTTGGTGTTCATGGAATTTCATCATAGACATTTCGCACCATGCATGTATCAGGATCATATGTGACCCTAGGATCATTTTGGGTCTCATTGGTTTCAATTTTGGGGACAATAAGCAGCATTGGATATTTAGTCACCACTTGAGAAGATGATAGTAATAAGAGTAGTGCAGCATCAATGGTGGTTCCTCTCTGAAATTTTATTGGAATATTAAGAAAATCAAAGTTGGGCAACTCAGTACCAACTTCAAAGAATTATACAAAAGCAAAAAGGGGTGAAAGTTCAGAAAATGTTTCCAAAATATGGAGGTAAAGATTATTTGTGCAAATTTGGTTTTTATGGATTTGATTAATCCTTTTGGTTTTATTGTTACAGGATATATCAATATGCACAATCCACATCTCTTTACTTTTGGGAACACAAAATTACAGTACATGAGTGCCACTACTCAAATTGCAGCTAAAGAAAATTAATGAGCAGACCCATAAGAGAGCACTTGGTGCAAAGGAAGGAGTACCAAATGAGGATTCCATTTGGAAATATGAACAAATTTTTCAGAATATAAACTTGGCATTGCTTGAGGACAAGAAATATTGAGTGGGGAGGCTTGTGNTAATTTCCAAATAAGACTATTTGCAAATAATGTTTCACCAACCTACTAGTTCCCTAGGTTGAGATGGAGACATAAATTTTGTAATAAGGGGATATGGGACCAAAAATAACTTTAGCTCACCATATTCACAGTTAAATGGGTCACATAAATGATAAATCCTATGAAAATAAGGTGGCATGGATTCATGAATACACTTGGAAGCTTGTGGAGCCCTTGGGTGACTAGATTCCCCTCACACTTGGCATGATATTAATCCAATTTCAAACACATGGTT
The DNA here is from genome assembly GCA_001517045.1 of Pseudotsuga menziesii. Classification (NCBI taxonomy): domain Eukaryota; kingdom Viridiplantae; phylum Streptophyta; class Pinopsida; order Pinales; family Pinaceae; genus Pseudotsuga; species Pseudotsuga menziesii. The sequence goes on along the minus strand of LPNX010100932.1, from coordinate 709,719 downwards.
AATGTAACATTATTGGATGGTTAGGTGGTGTCAAATATCATATAATGAGCCAATGAATTCAAATTGGAAAAGGAGGGTAACTCCCACGAAAGAGGAAGAGACTAGAATACAAGGTGTGCCACTTGGAAGGAGATTCTATGCACCATATGACAACAAATGATGGAAGATTCTATGACAAGTATGAAAATTTCAGACCTGATTTCTGAAATATGAAAAATATAACATTACAGGGCTTAAAATAACCATCAAGAGGTCAAATTTGGGAGTAAGAGGAAACCATTCGAATTGGGGAAAGAATTGAAGGATGAAGAGAAAGACAAGTGTCATGAGAGTTACTGAACCACTAAGATGAGTTGGATGAAGCCCATGGAGGTAAAATCGACCTTAGGAGGCCTCATGAAGTTAATAAAATGATTTAATGAGGAAGGATAATATCTTTTGATCATTTTTTAATTGGTATTTGGAATTTTGGAGAGCTTTTGCTTGTCTATTGCACGGTGAGTGTTCACCCTCTTTGCTTGTGAACCAATTTCGAGGGAGTTGGATTCCTTTCCAAGTTGGTTGATGGAGAGGCCATTAAAAACTATCATGGGGGATTAATTAAGGAGTTTTATTTTCAGTTTGAAGGTCCATACAATCAAATTCTCATCTATCTCCCCATTCTCTCATTCCTTCTTCTCCATTCCCCCACACTCTCATTTGATGGCGCACTTGTTGGAGTGATTCTTGCGCCTTGCTGAGGATAGTTGATGGAAAAGCTTTTATTTATGATGTATGGATCTGTAATATCATCTCCATATTCTCTGTAAGTTTAAATTTCAGAAATACATTTATGAAAGGCTCGCATTCCCCATGCTCTTGAATAACTAGTTTTCATGGATTTGGCTTCAATATTGAAGTAAGTTTATATCAGATTTGTATGAGGACATTTATATGAGTTTTATGATGATGGGGAAGCAATATATGATGTATGGCTCTGTAACCTTATTTATGCTTCTATTTAACTCGAAATATCATAAATACATGTATGAAAAGCCTGCATACTCATGCCCTTGTATCACTAGTCTTCATGGATTTTGGCTTCAATTTTGAAGTAGTTTTATACTAGATTTGTATGAGAGATATTATATGAGTTTGAAGATGTTGTGACAGAAATATATGATTTATTTCTCTGTAATTTAATGTCCATACCATCCGTGGGTCTAAATCCAAGAAACTCATGTGTGAAAAGCTTGCATTCCCCTGCCATTCCGTCACTAGTTTCCATGACTTTAGCTTCAATCTTGAAGGAGTCTTGTATCCGATTTGTATGAGGGATGTTATATGAGTTTGATGATGTTCTGACAGCCATATATTATGTTTTAATCTGTAATTTCATGCACCTATTCTCCGTGGGTTGAAATCCAAGAAATCCACATGTTAAACTCTTGCAATTCCATGCTACTAATTCACCAATTTTCATGTACATGACTCCCATACTAAATGAGATGTATACCAGAGTTGTATGATGGGATTTATATGGTGTTTAATACTGTTTTGGAATCAATTTTTATTCTGTATATGGTCCCCATACGTCACATCCTGATCTGAACCTTTAACTCTACCTTTCATATGTCAAAATCGAGCTAGTTATGCAATTTCCACATAAGCAATTTCATTGAAAGTTATCAAACAAATGTGGAACTCTATAACCGATTTTCAGAACTAATAACCATGTGTAATGATGGTACACAAGTTCTTATATCAGTCCCTATACTCTTCTTACAAATTTGGGAGGTTCACACATGAGTTGGGAAGCCCAGTTGGCCTACACCCTCGGGAGGATTTCATCACAATTTCCTAGTAATTTTTGGCCTTTTTGTCATCAGCCCCAAACAAGTTTGCAGAGGTCTAAAGTATGATCCAAAGTATCCATAAACCACCTTGGTATGTTTTAATACTCACCATACCATATCCTTTCAAATTCGGGACCATTTGGTGAAAGTTGGAACCCTTTAGAGTCATGACTAGTTAAGCTCGAATTTTGCCCGAATTGAACTTTTCTCCAAAATTACGAAAAAGGGACATTACAGTTGAATCTATACTGAAGAAGTTGTTAGGTTTTATCCCTTGTGGTTTCCCAAGATAAAATTCTTGTGTCTTTGTTTTTTGTTGTGCTTGTCTATCATTTAGTGATCCTATTGCATATGGTTATGATGTTATGATTCTAAATGTTTTAATATCTTGAATAACCATTAAAATCTAACAAGTTTAGGGTGTAGGGCCATCTGAATCTGAGAGAGATACTAGGGAAGCAATAGGTGGTGGTGCTCTGGGTTGGGGACATGTTGCGGTTGTAGCCTTCGTAGAGTTAGAGAGTTGCTTCACCGAGATGATGGTGGGAATAAATGAGTGGGAGATCAAGGATCTCTGTGACAAGGAGTTGGTGTGGACTTTGCAGCTCCTAGGTGCATGTGGATCAGGGTGGAGGACTATGATGTCTAGGGTGGCTATTGTATGCCATGGTGCATGGGTGGGATTGTTGTTAGGGAATACTGAATCCTATGATTGGGGTATGAGTTCACAAACATACTAGGTTTATAGATAGTGTTGGTACCAGATCTGTCTCGCCAAATTTTTTGGATTCTGGCAGCATCTCAATTTTCACTACCGAAGTGTTCAATGACATCTTATGTAAAGCCCTTAATCTTTTGTGCTAACTTGTCTAATTCATTGTCACCAAAACTTCATCAAATAAGCCTTATCGTTATAAAAAATCATTTTGTTTTTCCGTTCTCCTATGTCTTGACAATTTTGACATTTGAATTTTAATAATAATAATTATTTTTATAAAAAGATTTCTTTTGCCTTTTATTTAAATAATAATTTTTATGAAAATTATTAAAAAAAAAATATAAAATGAAAATGTCTTTTCATTTTATCCCTTACCTTTACCATAAAGGTTAGGTGAAGTTTAAAAATGAGTTATATCTTATGCTTATTAAGCGTTTCCTCACCTAGCTTTAGCTCAAATGCTTATTGTTTTAAATAAAAAGGTGATCCCATTACTTAGTAAGCTTCATCTCAAGTGTCAAAGCCAAGCTTGTAAGGCCAACATAGGAGAGCCCGAGGGCTTGTGCACTACATGTCAACAACATCGTTGGACACTCATGACTATAAAGTATTTGCTTTATGCGTGTGGGACAAATCCCATGCATTAAAATAAATAAAAAGGTTCCCAACCGCCCGAGCATATAAAGGTTAAGGCAGGTTTCAAATGTACTAAAAATTGATACTGTTGACTAAAAAATGAACACAGTTTGTGTGTTCATTTGCTTATTTGTTAAACTGTGTTCATTTGTTTATTTGCTCCAGAACGTAGATGTTGAAGCAATGTGAAAGCATTGGTTTATACAGATAAAGACCACCAATTTGCAAAGATCCTGGGAACATCACAGCTTCAGATATCTCTGTGAAGGGAAATAGTGGAATGGACCAGTTTATAGAAACACCTGTTTTCAAGGCAGAGTATTGAAGCAAGGCTCAACCAGAACAACGTGCTAATCATAGTGAACGGTATTGGGATTCAAGAACAGAGCATGATCATATTGTCCAAAATATTGCATTCATACCAAATACTTGGGTAATTCGTTGGCATTTAAAACATACAAATGGAAAATTTTGGTAAACTACTTCCATGTTTAAAGGCTTGAAGGCAACTACATGATTTTGAGAACCCATGATAAGTGGAAAAGTATATGAAAAACGGTTCCATATTTTTTTCCAAGCATCATATGGCAGTCGAAGATTTTGTAAAAGGATCACTTCCAGATTTCCAAGACATCTGGTATCAATAGTTGGTAGTCGAGTTATCAAATAGCTTTACTAGTTCCAGATTTTAGGTGACAGGTGCTAGAGGTTTATAAATGAGCAGAGTGTCAATCATTTAATTAAAATGTTGTTCCACATCTGAAGGATCGATCAAGTGTTTTTAGGATAACACATCAAGTGGCAAATCTACCTCTTCAAACAACGGATTTGCATTTTATGACAAGTGACAGGGCATTTCCAGGCATTATATTTGAGCAGTTCTAGATTTTGGGCAAAAGATCAGCAATCGAAAGCTCAAGTTGAGCATTTCCAGCATAGAATCAGTTATGAAATAAACAATTCCAGATTTTTTGTGGCAGATCGAGATTGATTCAGTTTTTGAACTTGATGATAAGTTTTGATTCTTTAAAACTTGTAACTATTGGTGGGTTATATTCTTTTATATATTCACACATCTAGAATGTATCGAGGGAGGATGTTCCAACAGAGGGGCTGTGAGTGATTGTGAGGGTCAACTTTACCAATATGAAGCTTCTTTTGCATCTCTGTGGGTATATTTTGGGACTTTATGGAAGATGATAAATCTTCAAATGAGCTACTCTGGTTTTCTATCAATACAAATATTATTCAATGTTTTTTATACTTCTGTCATGATTCTTATGAAAGTCAGTGTTTCTGATGCTAGTTTCTCATTACAGATGTGTGTGTTTGTATTCCCTTTTTCACAAAATGTTTTTCTGGTATTAAGGCATTCAATATTCACTTATGTGATCAACTGTTTGTGATTATATACCTGGTTCATGGCTGGCTCATACATATCATACTATTGTATTTATGTGCTTCTACATCATCTTTGTTTACCATCCTTTCTATATACCTATCAGTACCTTTGATGATTCATCCACACCTTCATTTTCCTCTTCTGCTATTGAAAATCCAAATTCATTCAATTCGAGGTGCCTAAACTTTATGCTAAGTAGTCAGTACAAACTTTAGGACTAACATCTTATGGCACTGTTGCCGGGGACAAAGGAGCAAAGATATCTTCCCCGGGAAAGAACAAGAATGAAGAGATCTATTGCTTGAAGGTGAACAAGTAATATGCATATGCAAATGACTGCAATTATTCACCCAACAAACTCTACTGGTTCAAAGATGTTGAAGACCATGGAAGCCATTCTGGCTCGGAGGTTTGCAACTTTCAATTTCTCAGATGTTCCAGGTTTTCCAAATCTAGTACCTATCATGGATGTTTGGGGAGATTGCCTTCCATGGTTTACAGAAAGCAAAGAGGATAATCCTTCATATCACCTCATCGGATTTCATCAATGTATGGTTTAGTTAAATATACAACATGAAGATGTCCATGTATTCACTCGAGCAAGATGCACGAGAATGGTATTTTTCTCTTCCTACTGCTAGTATTTCCTCACTGAAATAATTCCACACATGTTTCTAGAAACATTGTAAGTATATGTTCTCAGCTGAATTCCTTTTTAAATATTGTTGTGAGCTGGCTGATTTTCATAATACAATTTCTGATTCAAAAAATCATGATGATAAGTATAATCAAGGATTCAAAACATGTCATGAAGAAGCTGTAATTTCAGAATTTGTTGAAGATGAAGAGGAAAAATTTTCAAATTCTGTTGTCAAGGAAGAATTCCATGATACTCATGTTTACCTTAATCCAATGTTAAAAATAATAAATCATGATTAGTCGAGATCAGTTGAGCCTTAATCCATAACTATCTCAACTGTCTCAACCATCCTAACCTTCGAAACCTCTATGTTTTCCCATGTATAAATAGATGGCATGGGATGGGGCTAAACAATAATTCTTAGAAGAGAAAAGTTATGCTAGTGGTATTCCTAAGACCTCTTGGAGAAGCATAACTTAGTGTCCTCAGTTTGCAGAGGAGTCCTTGTCTCAGAAGCTGGGTTGTAATCTTACCATTCTCTGTTTATGAATAAAGAAAGTTCTTCTTCCAATATTTGTATTGTTGCTTTCTCAAGTATGATGGATTATGAATGATTTCATTTATATTATGATGAATATGCATTTCAATGACCATTAATATATATATGAGATATTGCTGGAAGAATTTGTCTTTTATAGGTGAATTGGGAGAGCCCTGGAAGCTTTGAAGGTGATTGAAAGAGGAGAATACCAATTTTGGATCGACCGTCATAAACTGGGTAAGACAAGCCTCCTTCCTTTTCCTATTTAATTTTATAGATAAATTAATTGTCTACAAGTGTCTTAGTAAGTTGGTAACCCCATAGACCCTAGGTTACAAGGGTGCATTGTCTTGAACAACAAAACTGGTGACTCCGCTGGGGAGTCCAGTCTGCTGTGGGTCCATTATTTAGGTCCCCTTACTAGCATTTGTTTCTTTTTGATTTTGGGTGTGTTCAGCCTATTTTGGCCTCTGATTTATAGTTTAGCTTGTTTAGAGCCTTGTTGCTAGTCTTTTTTTTTCTTTGAAAATTGTTTAGCAGCACATGCGAGTTGTATACCTACACAGTCGCGTGTTTCACTTTGTACACGCAAGTTTCCTTTTGGACACTCATGTATCGTACACGGGTTTTCTACATAGATAGTCACGTGTATCCTGTAGTAGTATTTAGGTCTATTAGGGTTTGCTTGTCCCTACTTTTTGGCTTTTTGATTGCTTGTGAGGCTCTGTTTATGAGTCTGAGGTCTGTATGTCACATCATATACTTGATTCGTCAAGTCTTTGAGATTTTTGTGTTTTATTTTCTTGCATTAGTGAGTGTAGGTGGTCCTCCTGCTTGCTTTGTAAGTCTGAGTGCTTGTGTTCTAGGTCAGTGATCAAGTCCTTGAATGCTTTATACTCTATGCTACTTCTTGTAGTTTCAATTTGTCACTCTTTTCTTTGTGGATCTAGTAAACTTCTAAGTTTTGTTAGTTTCTCCAAGTCAGGGTTTGTTCCAGTCTTCTTCGTCTTGGTTGAAGTAGGTCACTTTGGGATCCTTTTGCCTCATTTCACTGTTGTATGCTTTGATTAGTCAAATTTGCTCAAGTTTGCATTTATTTGCATTATAGTTTTTGAAGTTGATTGAAAAGAAAAGACAAAAATATTTTGCATTAGGATGCATGTAGTATTTCTTTTCGTTATTTTTCAAAGAAAATTTCAAAAATTCTTAAAAAGTCTTGTAGTTTCTCATACTTAGTTTTAAGTTCATTAAATTGCATTTGCAAAAAAGAAAAGAAAAATTTGGCTTAGTAGTTCCAATTTGCTTTGAAAGTTTACTTTTATGCATCATTTTTGCTTTCTTTTATCTAGTCTATAACACCACACAAGTTCACACTATTTTCCTCTGACTAAAAACAACCTATTATTAAGAACGATATAATTTAAAAATTATTAGTAAGTTTTTCATTTTAGGCTCCTACACCAACTAGCTTATGCTAGACTTGTGGATTAGGGAGTTTTAACTCTCCACAAGTATTTGATTTCAAACGTAGTTGGCCAATCACTAGGTAAATCCTCTTCTATGTTGATTGTATCTAGGAAGATCCTCTCAAGCGGGAGTTAAGCACAAGGCCGTGTGAGGACTTGGACTAAGGAGATAACCCTCTAATTCCATTGTTCGAGCATAGGACAATATTTTTACGCATCTGGGGACTTATGTTAATACCACCTCTTGGGCCCCGTGCGGTGCCGGTGTTGACAGGGTTTCGAGATTTGCTACCTTGCCCATGCATACGAATCAAGCTTGCGGCTATTCCCCCCAAACTCTCAGTATAGTTGCGGTAGCCTTTAGTCTATTTGACATCTAGGGTTCATACACAAGTACACCGGAAGGCTATTTATGGTCTACCTTTGACGGGCTTGGAAGGTAACCCCGGTAGAAGGTGTGGGAGGGAGGTTGGGTGATTGCTCCGCTTGTGCCTAAGAACATTTGCATGGACACCAAGTAACCATCTATCAGCTATCTTCTGGGAGGCACATCTTATACCCGCTTGTCTGTCTGGCTTTAGGATATTTTTTAGTGAGTGCTGTGTGGTTTTTTTGTATTTAGTCGGACTTAGGGTGTGTGAAGAGTCAATTTTTAACCGTGGAGGACCAACCTCTTAGAAGGTCAAGAGGTTGCAAAACCTTCCTCCAGCTACTACAGTGGAGCTTCTACCGCTCCCTCAAAGGCGAAGATTAAATACTAACGGTTCTTTCAAATGGGTAGGAGTAAGCGAAAAACCAGGTGACCCAAAACTTAGGACAAATCAGGTTGATATGACCGTAGTAGAGATTGAGGACTTGCAGGCTGACGAGTTTGCAAGAAATTTTAACCCCCCTCTTACTGAGTAAAACGATCCTGTGATCGTCTAAGTTCTTCCATTCACTTCACCTATGATTGATGTTCCCATGAACAGCATTATGGCAAGCTATGTAGAGGGTATGTCTACCCCCACCTCAGCCATGTTGGCTGGAGGAGTGCCACCTCTCACTATTGGTACTCCTAGACCAAGTGCACCTACTGCACCGTTATCACCAAGTAGTCGGGTGGCTCAACCACCAAGTACCTCGAATGTAGTAGGTCCTTCTAGTGGGGTTGTCACTGGGATTTCCAATGCGCCTTTTGCTTCACCCTCTTTTATGCATACTGCTCAGAGTGGTCTTATTGGATCCTCTTAATTTGTTCGGGGATTCCCATGGAATGGGGGGCACATTCCCCCATCCACTCCTTATGTGGGACCTACACCTGCATATGTGGGGATGCAGTTTGGAAACATAAACACTTATGTTAAAAGTTTTCTAACTCTGATTTTAGCTCCGTTTATGAGCTCCCCAGATCACATAAGGTTACCAATAATACATACTAAAACATACATACATCACAGAGACTAGAGATAAGAACAAGTAGATAGAATAATAGATTATATTAACATGAGAGGGTCCATACAATACCGAGAACTGAACCGAGTTCTCATCTGGCTCAATAGCCTAATATATATGAATTACAAACAATTACAAATAACTACCTGTTGGTTCACTCAACTGACACGACCTTAGGTGGCCGACCTAATCTCTAACTAGTCGGTTGATCGACTAAGTCGGCTTACCGACTTGCTCCTCCAACATCTCCCCCATGAACAAAACGTTTCTTCGTCCCGAAGAAACAGGGAGGTACCCAAAATTTCTTTGTTCGTCTAAGTAGTAATTCTTTGTGCTTGGTCTTCATGGGCTGTGAAGTCTGATGGTTGGTATTTTCTGTATACAGAATTCGACAATTGCTTCAGCTATCACTACCAGTTGATGTTGGAAATCCGTCCAACTCTCCAAAATTTTCTGTATTTCGATGGTTAGTGTAGTCAGACTGGATAAGATCGACATTTTCTCTGGTATGGAAACTTTCGCTATTTTTTCCATGTCAGGACCCATAAGCTGGTCCTTTTCCTTCGTTGTCTCCAGTAGTCTTTTCATCTGCGGGCAGTTGATGTCTACTTTTTCTAGGTTGGGAATGGCTTGTTGCACCCATTGATGTGCTTGTTGCTCGAGCTTCTGTAGTTTAGCTGTTTCAAGCACTATTTGGTCTTCAGTTGTGTGTATGAGTGCTTCGTCAGTGTTTTTCCTTTTCTCTAGTGCTTGGATCTCTTGTTGGGTCTGCCTGGTTCGCTGATAGACTTGTACGTAGTAAGCAGGCCAGTTTCTCAGTACTTCTTCTGTAATGATAGACTCCTCCATGTGATCTTACAACACCTTGTATGCTTCTGCAAAGGCTGTGTGCTGCTCTATCAATAGTCGGATGGTTTCTTCTTTCTGCTCCTCTTTTGTGTCTTGAATTTGTGCCTGTAGCGCCGACACAACGCTCTCAAACAATTGGTAAGCTTTTTCTAGTGGTTTGTCGGTGTCAACCTCTGCTGGTCCTGGTATCACCATTTGTACAAGGCTTTTGCATTTGTTGAGAAACTCGACTTGTTCTTTTTCATTGTTGTCGAGCTCCTTACGTCTCTGCTGGCTCTTTGTCTTTGCTTCAATTGCTAGTGTTTCTAGGAGTTGTCCTAGTTCTGCATCTTTCAACTTGGTTGCATCGACCGCAGTGGTCGACCCAAGTTGATTGATGTGGACCATTGTTGTCTGTTCATGATGGTCCTTCTTCTTCTTGTGCTTCTATGTTTCTTCTTGTTTTGGCACCTATGTGCCTGCAAGAGTCAGGTTTGGATTTGTTGTTTCTAGGGCAGCAGTGATGGATGGTATTTCTAGTTGGGGTGGTGGGATGACTGCTGCATCTGGTTGGTTGGATGTAGAGGGTCTAGAAGTGGATGCGGTTGTTAATAATGGTTGCAGTGGAGATGATTCTGGTGCAGCTGGTTGAATTAAGGGTTATGAGTCGGGATGTGGTGGTGATAGGGTTGGTGAATGGTCGGGTGTGATTGGGTTGGTGGAAGTGTGGTCGAGTGGTGGATTGTCGATATGAGGGGGCGAATCCAGGTCAGAGAACATTTGGTCGATTTCTCGACTTATGTCCTCCATGTTTTCTCCTTCCTCATCTCCGGTCGGTTCAGGGTTGGTCAGAGTGATAGACGTGATTAGGGTTTCTCTAAAAGGTCGAAGTCACAGTTGTAAAAGTATTTAGCCTCTGGAGTACTTGGCTAGGTTGTCTAGATCCACCAGCTTCAAACAAAGGGGCTTTGTTTGAGATTTTTTGTACCGTGGTGAATATTTCAGGCAGTTTTTCAATGTATGCCTGGAGGTGTCTGTCACGGTTGTATTTTTCCTTAACATCCTCCGACATAGCCTTCTTGCATAAGTCCAGTGGGATTACTGAAAGCTATTGAGGTATTAGCTCCTCTGTTATTTTTTTCGGAGACGGAGGTGGGGGTGTAGACACAAGATCCACAACATTTTCGGCCGTCGAAGTGTGTGTGCTCTTCGCCTTCTTTGGTCGACCTTGTTGTGCCCCTGCCTCGATAAATTTTTGAAATTGGGTCTCCACCGACACTTTGTTTGTTGCGGCATCCTCTATTATGTCGAGGGCCATAGCTGCCAGCTCCTCCTCATCCTCTGAAGACTCTGTAAGGAAAATCCTGCGCTTACCTTTCCCTTGCTCTTGTTCCTGTGTTTTCTTTCTTTTTCTTGAGGCTGCTATCTCCTTCGACAATCTGGTTATATTGTCTTTGGTGAGAGCATACTCTGGATTTTCAGTTTCTATTTCTCCCCTTGGGTCTTGGGTCGGGATGAGAATTTCCTCAACCGGATTGGTTAGCTGCTATTCTGCGTGTGTCTCTTCCTTTTGTGCTGTCGGAGGCTTGATTATGATTTGTAGTCGGCTCGTGCCTTCGACCGGTGTCTCTTTCGACACAAAGGTACTGATGTATAAGTTAAGCTCATAATCCTCCTCCTTTTCCTGGTCTATCAATGGCTCCTCTATCGAGAAGTCTGTTTCCTTTGCTCTTGCTGGTATGGGCACTTTTGTTCTAGCCTGTGGAGATATCTCCCGAAAGATTTCTTTGACTGTCGGATAGTAGTCAAGGCTCTTTGCATTTGGTTTGGTGCCCTGCATGTACCACACCATGGTATGGTCAAGCTCTAGTTGTATGTGGGCATTTTTGGGCAGACTTCGTCGGATGTTCTGAGGCACCCTCCATCTGGTCGTGCGGACTTTGAGCTGCTGGAGCTAGTTTTCCAACAACACCTTTCCCTTGGCAAGTTCCTTCATTGTTCCATCCTGGGAGAATGGTTTGAATCTCCACATATGAAATCTTGTCGGTTCTTGAAAGTTTTTGTCTCCTTCAGGGCAAATAGAGAACATTACTATCCATATGATAAGGGACAGGAACATGATAATTCCTCCCATCTCTTGGCATTTCTCACAGATGTTTTTGATCATGTCAACGACATAGTCAGCCCATCTGTATATCTTTCCATTAGTTGCAATGGTGTCTACTACTTCTAACATATCCAGTTTGAGGTCGCTTCCACGACCTGCCATTGTGAGTGTAATAGCTATGATTTTGGCCACAATTTGTGGAGTTCAATGGGTTATTTGACTAATCATTAACCCTTTCAAGTTTTTGCCCGATGTCGACCCTGTTAGTTCTTCGACTAATCCTTCTTTGATACCGATGGGTACTGGGTCTCCTTTGTTTTATAGCCCTGTCAGTTTGTAAATGACTTCCCTAGAGATGTCGACCGATCGGTCAAAGTAAAATCAGCCATTGTGGTACTGGCTTATGATAAATTTTACTGCTGTTTCTTTTGTGGCTGTAAAACTGGCCATGAGCAGCGCGTTGACATAATTTACAATGGTATTGTGTTGTATCTTCTCTGTAGCGGGGGTAGGCTTCTTGTCGACGTAGGCCCACTCTTTTATCTCATTCGATTGTTTTTTCCATGAGCCCTCTTGCATCTTAGCGTTCTTGATGTTCTTGAGTCTCCTCACTAATGGTGTCTCCGAGGTCTATAGTTCCTTGGTCTTGGCTGAGGCTCTGGTCTGTTTTGGTGCCATCTTATCGGTCTGCTGGTCGATTTTACTTCGGTGTTCTTGGCTTTTAGTCGTTTGGTTACTCTGTTGCTCTCTCTATTTGAATTGCGGTGAATGATCCTTTGGCAGTTCAGTATTTATAGCTGAAGCGTTGGATGTTTTTGTCGAGGAGTGTATTAATGGCGGACGTGATGGTCTAGCAAGAACACTTGAGTGTGCATTACTGGTAATTTGCTTTTGGCGCTCAAAGTCATGAATGCGCGATGGGACTATCGAGGTCGTCGGTTGATGTTGGTTATGAAAGTGGTCGATGGTATCGTGTCGATGGGCATGATGTCGATTGTGAAAATGGTCGTTCCCTGTCATAGTTTTGTGCGTGTATCGATACTATTTTGATTTTTGGATTTTTAGATTTTTATAGCTTTTGTTTTAATAGTTATGGTCGTTATATGTTTTTTTTTTTTGGATAGATTTGTTTAGTTTCTGTAGTGTTTTAGTCGGGCCCCATTGACGAGTTTCCAAAATACTACGCCTTGTAACGTCCTTAGTCGGACTGATCTGTTAGCATGTATTTCATTGATAACATAAGGTCCCATCCATTCTGTATGTAGCTTTTTAGGTTTTCCTTTTACCCGACTATTGTATAGTAAAGCAAGATCTCCGACTGACAAGTTTTTGTTTTTGATGTTTCTACCGTGCCATGCTTTTTGTTGTTGTTTATGGATTTCTTGATGTTGTATCGCCATTAGTCGATGTTCTTCAAGTTTACTTAGCTGCAATAGTCGGTCCTTTCTTCCTTGTTTGACATCGACATGTAAAATCTCTACGATATTAGGTGTCTGTTGTTGAAAATGTAATGGAACTACTGCTTCTTTACACTAGTCGAAAGGGTGTTTGGTCAATTGAACGTTTGTATGCCCATAGTACTGCAGGTATCTTTTGATCCCAGTCGTCTTTGTCTGCATTACATATTTTTGTTAATCCTTTTGTTAGTGTTTTGTTAAATGCTTCAATTGCTCCATTCGACTGAGGATGGTATGTTGTACTTCAACGATGGTCGATTTGGAACTGGTCTGTTAGGGTTTTGATAGTTCTATTGATAAAGTGTGTTCCCTGGTTACTAATTAGGGTTAGTGGACATCCAAATCGGGTGATAATATTTTCATAGATAAATTTTGCGGCTATTTCACTGGAACATGTGTCGAATGGTTCTACGTCTGCCCATTTGGTTACATACTCGACTCCAGTTATTATGTACCTTGCACCTGTTCTTTTTGCTGGTATGGGAAATGGTCCTATGAAGTCGAGAGCCCAAATTTCATATGTCAAACTTGAGTTTACTAATATCAAAGGCATTTATATGCTAGGCAGAGGTCGACCCAATCGTTGACATCGATCACATTGGCTTACAAAATTTTTGCAATCTTTATGAAGTGTCGGCCACCACAACCCTGATTGTTGGATTTTCTTTGCAGTCGTGTCTGCTTGGAAGTGTCCTCCAGCAGGTCCGTAATGTGCTTCATGCATGATATTATTTCTTTCGTGTTCTAGTACACACCTCCTAAGGATGTCGTCCAAGCCCATTTTGTACAAGAATCCATTTATGATGCTATATGGTGGAGCTTTCATGGCTAAAATTTGTTTCTTCTTTGCACTCATACCTTCTGGTGCTTGTCCATCTTCTAAAAAATGAGATATTTCCTCTAACTCTGCGGGGACTGCTTTTATTCGAAATAGATGTGCATCCTGTCGGTTCCTCCCCTGTGTCGATTCGGGATAAGTGGTCGAGACCGAAATTTAGCTTACCTAGTCTGACAACGACTTTGAATTCAAATTCTTGGAATAGAAGTAGCCATCGACAGATTCTTCCATGGTGTAGTGGCTTATTGACAAGGTATTTTAGTGCTTGGTGGTCGGTATAGAAGACAAATGGGTTAGCTAGTAGGTAGTGTCGATATTTTTGTAGTGCAAAGACCATTCCTAATGCTTCTCTTTCTGTCGTCGAATAGTTTCATTCAGCTTTGTTTAGTTTTCTGCTACTGTAAACTATAGGATAATCCATTCCATCATCTCCTGGCTGAGTTAGGATTGCTCCTATTGCTAGGCCTGATGCGTCGATGTGGACATGGAATTTAGTCGACCAGTTGGGAAACCTTAGGATGGGTGCTTCGACTAGCTTTCTTTTTAATTTTTCGAATGATATGTTGCACTCCTTTGTCCAATTAAATTCTTGATCATCTCTTAGCAATTCTTCCAATGGGTATGTCATGTCTGAATAATGTCTTATGAATTTTCTATAGTATCCTGTATGACCAAGTAGTAACCTGACTTGTTTTGGATTCATCGAGGGTTTTAAGTCGAGGATGATTTTTATTTTTGCGAAGTCAACTTTAATACCTTCTTTACAGACGATATGCCCTAATAGTATTCCTATAGGAGTTAAAAATATGCACTTCTTGATGTTTAGTGATAGTTGGATCTGTCGACATCGTTCCAACATAAGTCTTATCCATTTACAATGGTCCTTTAGTGTAGAGTATATCGTCCAATCGTCGAAATATACTACCACTATTTTGTAAATATATTCTTGGAATGTTTTGACCACAATCCTTGAAAAGACTGCAGGTGCATTTTTAAGTCCAAAAGGCATAACCTTGTAAGCAAATGAGCCAAATTCACATACAAATGTTGTCTTTTTCTGATCTTCTTTAACTATTGGCACTTGGTTATAACCTGAGAATCCATCTGTAAACGAATAGAATTTGTCTCCTACTACCTCATTTAAGATTTCATCTTCATAAGGGGTTGGAAATGGGTCTGTTAGTGTCACTTTATTTAGCTCCCTGAAGTCGACACAAATTCTTAGTTTGGTTGGATCATGTTTCTTAGGTTGCACAACCATTGGACTTGCCCATTATGATTGGTCAATAGGGTAGATAATGCCTGCTGCAAGCATGTTATCAATCTCTTTCTTGACTACCTCTTTGTATTTATGAGCTAGTTTATATGGTTGTTTCTTGACAGGTCGAACATCAGGTTTTATGTCGATCTTCATTTCGTCCATTTCATGTACTAGACCTTTAAGATCCTTATAGTCTCTATCAAATACATCCTGAAATTCTTTCAGTAGGTTTGTGATCTCTGATGTTTGTGCTTCCGACCAGTAGTCTCCAATTTTTGCTATTTTTGGTCGATCATCATTTGATATTCGACTTCTCTAGTTTTAATTTTAGCATCTAGCCATTCCGGTGCTTTAGCTTTAATGAGTGGTCGACTTCCTTCCTTAAACTGTGAGAATGTGGTAGGGAAGTCTGCTGCAGTCATTCGGTCATTATCCTCCTTGTCGGTTGTTTCGACTTTGAGTACTGTGCAAATAGGTTTGGTCGTTTCGACATGATTTGATTTCCATATAAAACTTTTCTCTTCCGACTTTTCATTTTCCAACTATAGTCTCGTCGATTGTGGTATTGTCCCAGTTTGTATATTGTTACAGTCCTTTGTCTGTTGGTTATCTTTTAAGGGTTTGTTTTCTATTGGCTATATAACTTCTTTAATCTGTTTTGCTGTTTCGACTAACTTCTCATCTTGTGGTATAAAGTTGAAATCTTTAATAAAATTTTCCTATGAGTTCATACTAGAGGAATGTTTCACCTTGAGCTTCTTCCATCTTGTACCATTTGTTCAGTAAGTCGGCAAGTGTTGATGGAAATAAGTGTGGCCATGTTCATTCATCCTTATATCCCAGTCTTCTCCATTGTTTTTCACATATCTTTATATGGTTTTCTGGATCATGTCCTTGGGTAAATATAGGTATTTGAGCTTGGTTGGTTAACTTCTTTCCTCCAAACCTTTCTACAAAATAAGTCGAAGATGTTGTCCATGTCTGCAGTCTTGACTGATGGGTATCCCACCATATAGCAGCTTGTCCTGTAAAAGTTTCTACTAAACTTTGTAGTCGTCCATGTTCACTGATGTTCCTAGATACTTGCTTTGCATGCATACTGGTGATTCTCTTTCTTTATACCTTGGAATTTTTGTGGTATTTATATTTGTTGGTTGTAATGTAGGATATTCCCTAATTTTCTTTTCAAATATTTTTGGGATATTGGACACCACAAAGCATTGTTTGATTGGTTTCTTCTGTACTTTTTGAATAGTCTAGCATCCTCTTGCTTTTGTTTCATAGTTTTCAACCTTCCAATCATATAGTTCTGCATCTGAATTGTATCCTACCGAGTCTTGATTTCCTAAATGAAGTTCTCCATAGAGATTAGGTTCTGTATAACCTTCATTATTCTGTATCTGATATAGTTGTTGGATGTCAACTTCTTCATCAATTAGTTCTGTCCAAGGTTCTCCTTGGGATGGATGAATAGGTACTATGACTTTTTGTCCATTCCCTTTTAATTTGATTCTTTCTTTGTCCAAGGATATCGAGGCTTTCATTTTTCTCCCCCAAGGCCGACCAACTAATGCTGGGAAGGAACAAGATCCTTCCTTAGGGTTAATAATTTCGAAGTCGACTTTAGTTGATATACCTTTTATCGTCGTGTCAACATTTTTCCAGACTCTAATAGGTTCAATTAGGCCTTGGTGTTCCAGTTTCAGGTATATGCCTGATTCATATAATCGAGGTTTGCCTGACTATTCCCATGTGTGTCAAGTCATAATATTTACCTGTGATCCGAAATCGAGTACAACTTGTCAGACATGGTATCCTTCAATTTCTAGGTCGACAAGTGGGTCGACATCACTTTTATTTTTTTGATTTAGACTGCAGATATTCTTTGTTTGTTTTTCGGTGTTCTTGTTGTGTTTTATTTTATACAAAAAGTCGATGAATTGTGATATTGTTTTATCTTTTTGTACCAACTGTATTAGCTCTTTTACTAAGTCTTGTTGTTTATCATCTTCTTCTTCTTGTCGTGCAAATTCTCTAAATATATTTGTTGCATCTTTATATATTTGTTTTTCTTTAACTGGATCAGGATAAACATTTTTTTCTTTTATCTTGCTTATTTGGGGGTTATCACTCCCAGTTTTTGTCCCATGTTGGGTTACGATATGTAAATTCTTTGTATTGATAATATCATGTTTTTGCACACACGACAGGACATTAACATTCTTCTTTTTATTTGTCTTTTCAAGCATAATATGGAAATCCTCTAATGAGTGATCCCCTACACCACAATTAGTACAAAATTTTAGGTCAGTCCTATCCTTGTATGGACAGTCTGCATGTCGGTGTCCCTCTTTATAACATGTGAAACATTGGATGGGCCGATATGGTCGGTTGTCTCGATTCCCAGAGAATCGACCTCGACCTCCATAGCCTCTACGTCGATTGTCATACCGGCGCTCGTATCTTCGACCTTCATATCTTTGATTGTTCTGATCGTTTGGCGCATTGTTTTGCTCATTATTCTGTGCAACTGCATTGGTCTGATAGACTGCATGATAATTCTGTCGATTCTTGAGATTTAGATGGCAGTCGGCGGTGTCATGATTTTTAGTTTCACAAATTGCACACCATGATGCTTTACCATTCTTCATATTGAATGGGCAATCTTTTGTCGAGTGGTCTCCATGCTCTTAGCAAATGTCACAAAAACATTTTGTCTGCACAAATCGGACATCCTGTCGACAGTTGTCTTTCGAATGTCCGGCCGTCGAGCACTTCGTGCACCAGATATCCTGACTTTTGAGGTTTAATTCTTTTAATGACTTCTGCACAATCTCAAGCTATTCCTCTAATCTATGATCGGTGGAGTATGCTGGTATGTCCTTATCCATTTCTACTTGGAGAGCTTTTGTAAGCGCATCTTCGTAAGTCTTGAATGTCTCCAGACTTATGTGTCGGTGAATTTTCTGTGATAAACCTACAAGAAACCACTAGATTAATAATTGTTTGTCAATAACATAGTCCAATTGGATAAGAAGGTCTTTCCATCGTTTATCGTAATCGCAGACAGTTTCTCCTGGCTTCTGCGATGTTGTCTTTAGCTTCTTTGCTACCATATGTTTTGCATCTAGAGTCTTAAAAAATGAGAGGAATTGCATTTTGACTTCGGCTTTGGTTACTCGGGGGGTTCTTTCAGAAAAGGTCATGTACCAAGTTAATGCCCTTTTCCTCAAGGAACCAGTGAATTGCGCCATCTGCCTGTCTTCATCCGTAACTTGGTTAGCCTCCCAAGTCGACTCATAGATGAACTAGTGTCGTCTGGGGTCCTCATCACCCTCATATAGAGGGATGTGTGCTGACCCATGACCCATGTCGGAATCACTGTCACTGTCTTCTTCAGAAGGTGGCGGTGGTGGAGGTGGTGGTGGGGGCAGTGGGGTTATTTGCTTATTGCTCTCCGCGGAACTGTCATCGACGGAACTCTCGTTCCCGTCTGTTGTTTTAGTTGTCGTTTCTTCTTTGACCAACAGTCAGTTATTGTTGACTTCTTCTGTCGATCTCCCACTGCAATTGTTCATCCGCAGTTTTGAATGTTCGGTGTTCTCCAAAGCTGTATTTGGCAGGGGGGGTGCTCCTTCATGTGTCGGTAAAAACAAGTGGATACTTCGGTTGGAGGGTACCACTTGAAGTGTAACCCAATTTCCTTCTTCTGGTTGACGGATAATTAGATGTCTGCCAATGTATGTCTCGTCGTCTAGTCGACTCCATATACCAAAGTCACCAGCTCCTAGTCTGAGGTCTTCTTCGACAATGACTTGTATCCGGGTACGCAGATTCGTCAAAGATAGAGGTTTTTCTTCCTGGGGAACTTCTAATTCGAGAGCTTCTCACTGCTCTATCCATAATTCTTCTTCTGTAGGGGACGCCTCTTCTTCCACGCCTTCTTCTTGTCGCTCATGACCCGACTTCGGCGGTTCTCTTTCTTGGTCGGTCACCCTAGTATTCATTCCTCTCTGCAGCACTAAGGCTCTTTCTCTTCTTTCTTCCCTTCTTTGTAGCCTCTTCTCCCTCTCTATTTTCTGGAAGTCCCGTGTGACACTATCCTCTCGATTTCCTTTTTAGGATGACTTCTCATTACTGGTGATTGGTATCTTCCTTAGTCGACTAGAATCCACTCCATTTTATCCCGACATATGACCAGCTACCCCCCCATAGCCTACCTGACGCTTTAGAAAGCCCGGATAGTTATGTCTACTTGCTTAGGAAGTATTCCCACTCCCTTTTGACAATGAATTTTTCCCACCTCTTTTGTTTTTCCGCCTAGTTAGGGTTTAATGGCGGTCCGTGAAGTGATGGACGAGGTTCGACAATGTGACCTACTCCTTTCTCGATCAGGAACTTAAACAACAAGGTCGGTAAAGAACACAAAAATTGCTCATTGAGGTCTGTGTAGAATTGCTTTTTGATGGTTTCCACCGAAGTCCTTTCTTCTACTGCTTTCTCTTCGCAGAATTCATCGGCGATCTTTT
Organism: Pseudotsuga menziesii; assembly: GCA_001517045.1. Lineage (NCBI taxonomy): Eukaryota > Viridiplantae > Streptophyta > Pinopsida > Pinales > Pinaceae > Pseudotsuga > Pseudotsuga menziesii. Next base: position 690,027 of record LPNX010100932.1, on the reverse strand, counting down.
CGAACCACTCCGACAAGTTTTTTCTTCCTCCTTGAATCAGTTTTTCTAGTAACTGTTGATCTTTAGTTCCTTCCGGATTTTTCATCCAAGAGTTTCTTCAGCACTTGGGGCATTGATTCTACAAACTTCTCATGTGTCTCCATAAAGAATCTCTCCTTTGCTTGTGCGGTCATCAATTTTTTTCTCCGTGCGTAATTCTATAAATAATTTGCTACTTTATGCTCCCACCTGTACTTAATCTCTTGTTCTAATATCATCTGCTTGCATACATCTTAAGCATGTACTACTGGCAACAGAACCAATGCTGTAATCTCACAGATCACATAAGGTTACCAATAATACATACTAAAACATACATACATCACAGAGACCAGAGATAAGAACAAGTAGATAGAATAACAGATTATATTAACATGAGAGGGTCCATACAATACCAAGAACTGAACCGAGTTCTCATCTGGCTCAACAACCTAATATATATGAATTACAAATAGTTACAAATAACTACCTGTCGGTTCACTCAACCGACATGACCTTAGGTGGCCGACCTAATCTCTAACTAGTTGGCTGACCAACTTAGTCGGCTGATCGACTAAGTCGGCTATCGTTCAAGTCGGCTTACCGACTTGCTCCTCCAACAGTGCTCTTCCAATTATATGAACGATGAAACCTTTTGGTTGAGGTTGTTCCAAAGAAATTTGACTGGTGTTGCAGCAAAGTGGTATATTGAATTTCCCTCTGCTGCATTTGACAGTTTTTGGGACTTAGCTGAGGTATTCTTGAACCACTTCCAGCTTCTTGTTCGGTATGATTCCAGCACAGACCTCTTGTCTATGTTTAGGTAAGACAATGCCACTCCAATTTCAAATCATATCCAAGAGTGGCGAAGATGGAAGAGGCTTATGAAACCTACAACCCCCCCGAGTTTCTATTAGAGTGGTTCCTTAAATATTTGTTGCCTTATATATCTAAGGATGTATCCACTTCGGGGGTGACCACTGAAGAAAAGGCCATCCTCAAGGCCCAACAAATGGATCTGATATATGCTTAGTCCGGGATATTATATGAAATCATACCCAAGGCATCACGGTCTACCCATAGTGTCGAGAAACCCAAGCCTCAACCCCATACTGATGGCGTGGTTGGTTTCGTGAGTTCTCCCACTTAGAGTCTTTGGAAAAGAAATTCCATTAGTTGTTCATCAAGCAGTATACAATGGAGGTAGCAAAGGCTGCCCCCTCTCCCCAAAACACAAATGTTTTTGTGCAATCCTCCCAAAAGGGAAATCAGCAGCCCGGTGGGAAAAATAAGAAGGGGAAGAAAGGTGGGGGAAATCAAAACAAACCTGATTTCACAAATAGTGCTGATGGGGGAAAGAAAGATAAGAAATAAGTGAAGTTTCCTTGTAATTTGTGCTAGGGAGATTACTTAACTCATCATTTCCCTCTCATGGAACAATCTCAGAAGCTTATTAAGACCCAACAACTGGCTGTCCTGAAGGATTCTTTTCCCCAAGGACAGAATGCAACTTCTGTTTCTAATGTAGCTGGGGGAACTTTTGGTACCCCTCTTGACCAAAATTATATCAACATGGTACGATACAGTACCTTACTCCATACAAGAAATAAAAATTATGAGAAGGAGGCTCCTGAGAAGGGTAAGTTCGTTGTTGAAACCTCTAACCCTCTCACAATTGAAAAAACTGCTGATCCAATGCCCAAAATACCGAAAGGTATATTTAAAAAGGAATATCACAACCCAAAATTTAGGGCTACTTCTAACTTCTATGTGGTAGAATATTTGGCCCAAACTTCTTGTGCGATGTCCACGTTGGAAGTGCTTCAGACTTGTCTTGCTCAGCAGAATGCCCTTTTAACATCTTTAGGTAGCATGGATTCTTCGAGTCTGATGGCAAAGTTCAATCTATCAAATGTTAAGACGTCCCTACTGTATCATGTGGCGTTATCAGTAGATTTCATCCATGGTGGAAAAACCATTGGACGCACAGTTGTTGATGAGGGTGCTTCCACATGTGTCATGTCCCTTTCTTGCTGGAAGGCTTTGGGTTCCTCGGAGCTAGTTTCATCAAACAACTTGCTTACTGCTTTCGACGGGAGGTATTTCTGCCCGCATGGTATCCTACCAGATTTTGAGATTAAGTTGGCAGGGAAAGAAGTGTCTGTTAAAGTCAAGGTGATTGATGCTCCATTGGACTATAACTTGCTTCTGGGGAGAAGCTGGAATTATGTTATGTGCGTGATTGCTTCGGCTGTTCTTCGAGTGGTGTTTTTTCCACATGAAGAAAAGTTGGTTACTGTTGACCAACTCAATTTCACTCGAAGGGGCCATTTGGAAATGAATGAGTCCATGGTAGCATTGGTTGATCAGGTCAGTCCTGCTACAAAGAGCTTGGGGGCTGGAATGTATTCATCGTTAATGGGCACATTTGATATCCCAGCCCCGATAAATTATCTAGGTTCTACAAGTGTAGGTAAGTCTATCGCAACGATTTTCGATAGAACTGATCCTTAGATCCTTCCTACCGGTCACAAAACTTGTGTGCCCTTATCTATAGTGGAAGTAGCTTACCAAGCTATCATTAACACCACTTTTGATCCGATCTCGACTCCTCCTATAGTCTCATAGGAGTCGAAAGAATCTTATCTTCCTTCTTAGGCATAGGAATCATTATATTTACATCACTGCTTAGACATGGTTTTGCCTTCGGATGAAGCCATTTTGGAAGCCATGAGTGGGAGAGATAAGATCTTCAAAGATCTTCACCATAAATCCTACTTATTTCTAGAGCTGAGTAGAATTGAACACCAAGAGTTTGATATGAGACTGGGGGAAGATGTTGGTTCTACCAATATCTTTCCAAACCTTGACGTCGTCGAAACTGTGCATATTGATGCAAACTCTTTCTCGAAAGAGGTTGGCATGTATATTGCCCTGTTAAAAGAATTTTGTGATGCATGTGCTTGGTCATCCATACTAGGAATATATCCATACATCATTGAACATGGAATCCGAACTTATCTTGATTCTAAACCTGTTCGACGAAGATTGAAGAAGTACTATGCCTAGGCTTAGTGCTTTTTCTTGTATTTTTATTGTATGTAATTTTATGTACAACAATTATCTGGTTAGTGTTCTTATATCATCTGGTGATTGTTACACATGTCAACTGAGGGGTTCATAGGTTTTGCGGATGGCGCTAGTTGTCATACTTGTAACCTGGCTTTAGGCGCATGGGTCATCTATTCACCCTCAAGACAACTAGTTGCCTCTGGAGGTTCTTGTCTAGGTCCTGCTACCAATAATATGACCAAGTATAGGGATGTTATTGAGTTATTATGGGATGCCTTGTCACATGGTATCACTCAGTTGGAAGTCAGACTTGACTCTCAACTGGTAGTTTCCCAACTTAATGGAGCTGTTGCAGCTGCAAATTTTTCCCAAATTTTTTTAAAATTTTGGACCCTCTTTTTAATTTTTATCTTGCCTGGGTTGTTGAACTTTTTTTCCCTCTGCTACAAAGTTGGATTGTTTGAAGTTGAATTGAGGTCAACTGTTTTCATGCTTTTCGGAAAACTACTTTTTGTCTGCCAATGCTTTTGATTGTGGAGTTTAAAGTTTGATTTGAAAATGATGTCCTTTTGATCTGGATGATTTCCTTCATCGCTATCGGAAGGCTATTTATGTTGCATCAGAGCTTTAGTTCTCTTTGCCCCCGCTGTTTCAGAGGTGAAGTGAACTAATATTTCTGTTGCCCAGCTGAAAAGCCTCTCGGCTTATCTGAGTACTTAATGTTTTGATTTTTTCAATGATCGCTGTCGAAAGTCAGTTGAACAACAAATCAGGGCATTAGTTCCCTATGGCGCCGATGGACATCCCTGTTTTCGCCAATGCACTTTAAGTGGTCTTTTTGGTTTTATTGTTTAAATTATTTCTGACTTTATCGCTATCGAAAATCCATTAATGTGTGAATCGGGGCCGTAGTTCTCTACGTAGCCACCGTTGCAGAGGCTAACTAATGAACGTCCCGATGGAAAGTCATGTTTTTCGTCGATGGGCTTGTATCTCCTTTGTGTTATTTTTCAAAAAAACTTTTGAATTTTGGCATTTTCTATTTTATCATGGTCGGGGCATTAGTCTTTTGCATTGCCTCCATTTTGGAGGGAAAAAAGAGAATGTTCCGACGAATAGTCTTTGTCCTCGTTGATTCCATGGTTTTTGTTTTTTGATGATTTGATGTTTTCACTATCGGAATGTTTTTGACAAATAGTCGAAGTTCTAGTCTCGAGCAACGCCGCTGTTTCAGAGGCCTTGTTGTTTGTCTCACCGGCACTGTGGAGATGCGTAGTTCTAAACTCACTGATCTGTAGTCCTTAGAACCTCCGATCGCCGACGTTTTCATTTGGTCGCGGAAGCCATTGTTTGTATTTTTTCTGCCGTTGGGGCTACTTAGTGACCTAACCACTCGACATATAGTTGTTCCATTCGCCGATGGTTAGTTCTAATTTTCGCCGATGCCTTGGTTTTATTGATCAAACTTTTTACTTTGCGATGTTTTCATTTTCGCTATCGGAGTGATGTTTGACTATTGATCAAAGGGCTAGTCCTTTGCGTTGCCGACACGACAATAGCGTTGAGCTCACCATCACCGATACTTAGTCATTACAGCTTCCGACCTTTAGCTTTAGAGTTGTCGACCGCTGATGTTTTTATGTTGACCATGGAACTTTTAGTCTGTATGTCTTCCGCCATTGCGGTTGCTTACTGAACTAACCATCCAACATATAGTCCTTCCGCTTGCTGATGCCAATGTGATTAGTGGGTAGTGGTTCCGATATCCGATACGCGACGATGGAGGCATTTAGTGCTTTATATCACCGACATTGCAGAAAAGTTAAGTTTTTTCTCACTGATATTGCAAATTACCTTGTATCTTGAGTCACCGATATGTTATCCCTCCGAGCCTCTGATCGCCGATGTTTTCAGTTGGTTGCAGAGCCCATAGTTTGTCCATCTTCTGCCATTGCAGCAGCATAGTGAACTAATTGTCTGATGCTGTAGTAGTTTCGACTGTCGATAGGGTTTTTCCTGCTGTTTTGTGTGAGCTTTTACCATATTTCATGGGTGACGAAGGTTTCTATTTTTGGTCGAGTTGGGGTTTTGTCTGAGATGAAGAGCGCAGTCAGGGTTCGTTGTTTTGAGGATTGGCGGTTACATTGTTATGATTCATGCTTTCATGATTTTGAGTTAGTCCAGATGTGGCCTGGATTGAGGTAAAGAGTCTTTTTATTAAGCTTGTAATTTTAGTTTGGACAATGGACTTAGTGGTTTTCAAGACACAAACTTGCAGGATTTCTTTGTTTTGTCATTTTTTCTTTTCATGCATTAACGCTGTGTATAGTTTATTTTACAGAATGCATACAGAGAAGGTAAATGGACTGATATAGTTTTTTGGTTATTCATGACAGGGTGATTGCTACTGCAAAAAAGATATGTCTAGAAGACAAAGCAGAAGAAAGGAGGCAACAATGAAGGAAGAGAAAGAAATGAAGAAGCAGAGATGAAGAAAGCGAAGGAGAAAGTGAGGGCCTGAGATCTCAATAGATCAACAGCAGCAGAGGCCTAGGCTTGGGAAAAGTTCATCAGTGACCAAACTGGTCGCTCTTTATAAAAGTGTTATTAAATTTTAGTTTAATGTAACGTACTCACTAAAAGACAAAATTGTGGGATTGAACGGTTGAGGGAGCCCAAAGGTCACCAGGGGGCAGCCCAAAGGTTTTGCTGTTTTGTATAAAGATAGGAGAGTTAGATGTAGAGAATGGAATTTTTCCCAGATAGATTTGTGAGAGTATGTTGTAAGAAGAACTATTTCCTTTTGCAATAAAGAATTACAAGTTTCCGATTGGAGAAAGCTTGGTGGAAGTTTTCAAATGCTGTGCTATGGATTTGTTGAATGTGAACTCTTTCATTTTCAACTTTGTGTCCATTAACTGTGAGATCGTTCTAACTCCTTGAACCTATGTTCTTGTTATGAATGCGCTCTAGTTTATTCTATGAAATTTCCACTATGAGTAATGAAGGCTTTTCATAAACAATTAGCTATTTTGTTGTTCTTATATCTATTAATGTTCATGTGTTTTGAATTAAGTAACAACTATCTGTGATTTTCTTAATGCATGCGCAGAAATACATTACTCACTAATAAATGATAATATTGCTCCCTAGGGATAGGTTAGATAGTTAGTTTTAGTTTCTTGTTGTGTGTGATTTAGATGCGAGAGAGTTAAGATGAGAGGTAAGAACCTGCGCATCACATTGTGATCGCTCCTCGTATTCTCTATCAATCTGCATTTTTAGATAGGCACTTGCACATCATACTTAAATTCAAAAAACTAAAATACACATGGTGGACCGGGCTGTAACTGGTAAAACCTTTATTTTGTTACTTGACCTACGATAGCCAGACCGTAAACCAGACAGATTCCCCATACCAAACAGTAACGAGCTAGTTGGGAATGTTTACTGGGGAGAATCCATAACTGTTGTTACCTACGATTTTACAGGCCTCAACAATTTTTGGCGTTAGAAGGAGGGCAGCCAGTTCATGGATGGCCAAGGAAACCCATTTCCTCGAAATTATTCCACCGGTAATAGTTCTGAGAGCAGTTTGTTTCCCAATCCAACTCGAAAGAAAAGGGTAAAGAGCATCTGTATTCTGTTAATAACGAAGTAGTCAATGATCTGAGAAGATTTACTAGGGCATATGTGAAGAATATTGGAGGATTACCAATTATTCCTGTCTTACCCAGAAGAGAATATTGAAAGAAAGACCGCCCTATATTGGAAGATGTAGTGTTGGTTGAATATTTTGAAGAACTGGTAGAAACAGCCTTACAGGAAGTTGTTCAACCTTTGAATCAGTTGGACCCAGATACACCTTACTGTTCACTTGTTCATACCCCTGTTCATTCACCACCTCACTCTCCACTTAAAATCATGGAAAATGTAAACTCAAATAAGCCACCCAACACACCAAATCCACCACTTGCTTGGAAGGCTAGGTCACCTTTGAACTTGGCACCTCCTTTGCATGATTTGCCTCAAGCCTTTGAGAAAATGTTGCCTAAGTTTGACCCAAGTGAAAAGATTTTGGTAGATGATCATTTGCAAATATTTTACTTGGCTATAGAAGGACTACGGGCTGGAGAACATGAAGATGTAGTTTGCAGATTGTTTCCACATACCCTAAAAGGAGTAGCAACTTCATAATATTTTTCTTTGGTTGCAAATTCAATCACAGATTGGGACACATTTGAAAGAATATTTAGGAGTAAATATGCTGTCCAGAAAACTCATGCAGCTCAAATGAAAGGGTTATGCGCTTTAAAGAAAGAAAGAAAAGAAAAAGTGCATAATTTCACTCAAATATTTGCTGCTTATATAAAGAATTTTTCTACAACTAATAAACCATCTGATAAAGTTCTGATTGAATACTATAATTCAGCTCTAGGGCTTGAATTGGCCATATTTTCCAAGATGTCAGTCAAGCCTACATTGTCAAAAACTTATGAAGAAGCTGAGAGAGTAGAAGCTGAAAAAGAGAGCATAGAATATTATCTTGAGCAGTCGAGAGATTTTTTTTGGGAAAGAAAGCATTGTTATTGACTAAGCCTAAGGATGAGCAATCATATGACTTTGAAGGAATGTTGAAAATGATGTAGAAACTATCTAATAGAGTGATAGATTTGGAAAAATAAAAGGAGGCTCATAAAGCATACAAGCCTTACTATAAAGAGAGAGAAGACAAAAATCAATCTAAACCTCCTCCACACAGTCCTGCATTAATGAATTTAACTGAGGTAGGTATGGATAATTTTTGCACCTTTCATCAGCAGCCTCATTTTAAGAAAAATTGTCCCCAATGGATAAATTCGATGACATTAGTAATGAATCAACTATTGGACTCCAAACTAACAGAAGTTGATAATCAACCCACTGAAAAACAAGAAGAGGATGCTTTAGTTTTATGGGACCGTGTCTCACTTTTTGATACAGAAGAGGAAGCTTCACTGAAATAGGAAGAAACATCAGAAACAAATGTGACAACAAGAAGTCAAGGTTTATTAAATAAAGACAATTCAATACTTTTGAAAACTAATAGACTTCAAAAGAATGCAAAGAAAATTCAGAAGAGCACCACAGCTGATAAAATACTTGAATTCACCATTACGAGTCAAAATCCAAAGAAAATCAACATGCCTGTTAGGCCTGTTGAAGAGAAGATTGATAATGTAAAAAAGAATCTCAAAGAACATAAGATGGAGTATAATATTGTGGAAGACATTAAAAGGGCTAAGGCAAATATCTCACTGTTTGAAATGTGTAATGTGCCTCAGCAGAAAGAAAAATTGTTAAAAGCACTTGAAGTACCAGAGGAAAAGCTTCCCATTGACAACCAACCTGAAGAAGAAGAAATTGGTGAAGCAAGTGTGGGAGGTAAGTCTAAATACAAAACCCCACCATTTCTCCTAACTTTTGAAATTTTAAACCACAACGTGCATAGCTGTTTAGTAGACTTAGGGGCATCCGTCAATGTTATGCCACTTTCAATCTGCAAGAAGATAAATGGACAACCTAAACCATCTACCTGGTAGGTTATTCAGTTAGATAGAACAACTGCGAAGGTTATTGGGGAAATGGAGGACGTTCTGATTCGATTATCTTCAAATGAAAAGGTATGTTAGTTCATCGATATTGTAGTAGCAGACATACCTGAGGCTTATGGACTTGTTTTGAGTAGGGATTGGTCAACAAAGCTAAATGGATATTTTGCATCAGATTGGTCACATCTGTGGTTGCCTTATAAGGGAAGTCCAAATCAAATAAAAGTATTAAGAGAGCCCCACATGAAGCACAATGTTACTTAGTTGGAGGGTAAGAATGAACCAGTGAATTCTGTATTGGGAAACTACTTCATTGAACTAGAACTGGGAAACTACCAAGCGGAAGAAGCTAGCAGTACACCAGACACCCAGCCCGATCTCCTTCGATTTTCACGGGATGATGAGATTGACTGTAAAATAGTAGATTTAGTTTTATATGTAGTTTTTATTTCAAATTTCTTAGAACTATATAATGGGTAGGCCTTTTCCAATTTGTAGTCAAGCCTAGCCCCTCAACTTACAAGTTTCCAGATTTACAGGGGTGGGCAGAGAACTGACCAGTTAGTGGTTTAGTTCTCAAACTTTATTTTTCTTGGTTTTTATTTCTTGATTATCTTGTACATAAATAAACTGATTTGGTTGTTTTGTTTTATTTTTGTTTGTTTTTTGTTATATTTTGATTGATTTCAATAAAAGAAGCAAACTTTTGGTTGCATGGAGATCATCAGAATTTTGGATTAACTAAAATCCTTGGTTATAAGACTGTGTACTATTGATTTATCTGAAAGAATTTCTTCTAGTTTAGCAGTTTTCCTAAATGGCTATGAACACATTGAAGTCCTACTTAATCCTTGTAAAATAACTCAGGCTCAAAAGGTCTGGAATACTATTTCGAGGCTCCATCCATCTCACATTTAAAAATGTCTTAGGGGGTGACAGCAAAAGACCAATGGAAAGAAAGAAGGGTAAACAGTATATTATATACAAATGATCCCATGCCAAGAATTGAAAGCCAAAAGGCAAATAAGAGTAAAAAAACTCCTAAGAAAGCAATATGTATCAAAACAAAGTACTGAACCATATGAGTACAAAGTTGCCAAAGTTCTTCTCCATCCGTGAGCTAAAAAATTAAATACATCTCTCACAAAAAAGGACACTATGGATAGAGGAGCCTAAATAAAAAGTCTAGAAAGAAAGGCATGCAGGAGGACTCAAAAAGGACAAAAAGTCCAAAAGCACAAAAGTGCAAAATGGCATGGAAATGAGGAACAAACGAATATTTCTGTTTACCATATGTTATAATCCTGTGGTGTCCAAGCTGGGAGCTACCCAAAGACAGAGGTAAAAATGAAACTCATATTCCTGGCCTTAAAAGAGTTATCTAGACTTTTAAATCTTGGTTCCCATTATCGCTAAATTGGACTATCATCAATGATTAAAGTACATATATTTGCCATTTGTGAAATCTAGACATCTAGAAGAATTCAGCATGTTGGTTTTATTGTCAAACAGTCTGTTACTGAAGGAAGAAATTGTCTAAAGATCTGGTTTCCCCAGGTAGTCGCCAATTGTTGCAGCTGCAACTTTTTCCCAAATTTTAAAAATTTTTGGACCATCCTTTTAATTTTTATCTTGCTTGGGTTGCTGAACTTTTTTTCCCTCTGCTACAAATTTGGATTGTTTGAAGTTGAATTGAGGTCAATTGTTTTCATGCTTTTTGGAAAACCACTTTTTGTCTGCCAATGCTTTTGACTGTGGAGTTTAAAGTTTGATTTGAAAATGATGCCCTTTTGATCTAGATGATTTCCTTCATCGCTATCGGAAGTCTATTTATGTTGATTCGAAGCTTTAGTTCTCTCTGCCGCCGCTGTTTCGGAGGTGAAGTGAACTAATATTTCTGTCGCCCAACTGAAAAGCCTCTCGGTTTATCTGAGTACTTAATGTTTTGATTTTTTCGATGATCGCTGTCGAAAGTTAGTTGAACAACGAATCGGGGCATTAGTTCTCTATGCCGCCGATGGACAGCCCTGTTTTCGTCGATGCGATTTAAGTGGTCTTTTTAGTTTTATTGTTTAAATTGTTTTTGACTTTATCACTATTAAAAATCCATTGATGTGTGAATTGAGGTTGTAGTTCTCTACACAGCCATCGTTGTGGAGGCTAACTAATGAACATCTCAATGGAAAGTCATGTTTTTCACCAATGGGCTTGTATCTCCTTTGTGTTATTTTTCAAAAAAACTTTTGACTTTCGATGTTTTCTATTTTATCACGGTTGGAGCATTAGTCTTTTGCGTTGCCGCCGTTTTGGAGGGAAAACAGAGAATGTTCCGATGAATAGTCTTTGTCCTCGCGGATTCCGTGGTTTTTGTTTTTCGATGATTTGATGTTTTCACTATCGGAATGTTTTTGAAAAATAGTCAGAGTTCTAGTCTTGAGTGATGCCGCCATTTCGGAGGCCTTGTTATTTGTCTCATCGACACTGCGGAGATGCTTAGTTCTAAACTCGCCGATCCGTAGTCCTTAGAACCTCCAATCGCCAACATTTTCATTTGGTTGCAGGAGCCGTTGTTTGTATGTTTTCTGCCGTTGGGGCTACTTAGTGAACTAACCTCCCAACATATAGTTGTTCTGTTCGCCGATGGTTAGTTCTAATTTTTGCCGATGCCTTGGTTTTAATGATCAAACTTTTTACTTTGCGATGTTTTCATTTTCGCTATCGGAGTGATGCTTGACTATTAATCAGAGGGCTAGTCCTTTGTGTTGCCGATACGATGGTAGCGTTGAGCTGACCATCACCGATACTTAGTCATTACAGCTTTCGACCTTTAGCTTTAGAGTTGCGACAGTCGATGTTTTTATGTTGACCATGAAACTTTTAGTCTATATGTCTTTCGCCGTTGTGGCTGCTTACTGAACTAACCATCTGACATATAGTCCTTTCGCTTGTCGTTGCTGATGTGATTAGTGGGTAGTGGTTCCGATATCCGATACACGACGACGGCGGAGTTTAGTGCTTTATATCGCCGACATTGTGGAAACCTTCAGTTTTGTCTCACCTATACTACATATTACCTTGTGTCTTGAGCCGTCGATACGTTAGCCCTTCGAGCCTCCGATCGCCGATGTTTTCAGTTGGTCACGGAGCCCATAGTTTGTCCGTCTTCCGCCATTGCGGTGGCACAGTGAACTAATTGTCCGATGCTGTAGTAGTTTTGACTGAAGATAGGGTTTTTCCCGCCATTTTGTGTGAGTTTTTACCATATTTCATGGGCGACAGAATTTTCTATTTTTGGTCGAGTCGAGGTTTTGTTCGAGATGAAGAGCAGAGTCAAGGTTTGTTGTTTTGAGGATTGGCGGTTACATTGTTATGATTCATGCTTCCATGATTTCAAGTTAGTCCAGATGTGGCCTGGATTGAGGTAAAGAGTCTTTTTATTGAGCTTGTGATTTTAGTTTGGACAATGGACTTAGTGGTTTTCAAGACACAAACTCACATAATTTCTTTGTTTTGTCATTTTTTCTTTTCATGCATTAATGCTATGTATAGTTTATTTTACAGAATGCATACGGAGAAGGTAAATGGACTGATACAGTTTTTTGGTTATTCATGACAGGGTGATTGCTGCTGCAAAGAAGATATGTCTAGAAGACAAAGCAGAAGAAAGGAGGCAACAATGAAGGAAGAGAAAGAAATGAAGAAGCAGAGATGAAGAAAGCGAAGGAGAAAGTGAGGGTCTAAGATCTTAACAGATCAATAGCAGCAGAGGCCTAGGCTTGGGAAAAGTTCATCAGTGACCAAACTGGTCCCTCTTTATAAAAGTGCTATTAAATTTTAGTTTAATGTAACGTATTGTACAACGCTCACTAAAAGACAAAATTGTGGGATTGAACGGTTGAGGGAGCCCAAAGGTCATCGGGGGGCAACCCAAAGGTTATGCTGTTTTGTATAAATATAGGAGAGTTAGATGTAGATAATGGAATTTTTCCCAGATAGATTTGTGAGAGTATGTTGTAAGAAGAACTATTTCCTTTTACAATAAAGAATTACAAGTTTCCTGTTGGAGAAAGCTTGGTGGAAGATTTCAAATGCTGTGCTATGGATTTGTTGAATGTGAACTATTTCATTTTCAGCTTTGTGTCCATTAACTGTGAGATCGTTCTAACTCCTTGAACCTATGTTCTTGTTATGAATGTGCTCTAGTTTATTCTATGAAATTTCCACTATGAGTAATGAAGGATTTTTATAAACAATGAGCTATCTTGTTGTTCATATATCTATTAATGTTAATGTGTTTTGAATTAAGTAACGGCTATATGTGATTTTTCTTAATGCATGCGCATAAATACATTACTCATTGATAAATGATAATCTTGCTCCCTAGGGATAGGTTAGATAGTTAGTTTTAGTTTCTTGCTGTGTGTGATTTAGATGCGAGAGAGTTAAGACGAGAGGTAAGAACTTGTGCATCACATTGTGACCGCTCCTCGTATTCTCTATCAATCTACATTTTTAGATAGGCACTTGCACATCATACTTAAATTCAAAAAACTAAATTACAAACGGTGGACCGGGTCGTAACCGGTAAAACCTTTATTTTGTTACTTGACCTACGGTAGCCAGACCGTAAATCAGATGGATTCCCCATACCGAACAGTAATGGGATAGTTGTGAACGTTTACTCGGGAGAATCCCTAATTGTTGTTACCTGTGATTTTCCAGGCCTCAACAGGAGTTTATCAGGTGCAGAACCCTACAAAAATTTGGATCGCAATCTGTTATCTACCAAAATGGCACTCCTCCGTCTGAGTACCGACATCCAATATGATGGGACACAAAAGGAAAATTTAGGATTGAAGTAAGCCAAAACACTTTAGATGTGCATGATTGATAATACATAATATCCTAACCATCTTCATACATTTTTATTTGAATATTAGGGTTGCAAATGCGACTATTCGCATTGCAACCTGCGTGTCATACACAACTATTTTCATTGCAACCCGTGTGTACATTGAAAACACGAGTTTCCTTTGAGAAAGTAGCGTGTCATGCGCGCCTTTCCTATATACATACTTAGGTGTACCTTAATCCAATGTTAAAAATAATAAATCATGATTAGTCGAGATCAGTTGAGCCTTAATCCATAACTATCTCAACTGTCTCAACCATCCTAACCTTCGAAACCTCTCTGTTTTCCCATGTATAAATAGAGGGCATGGGATGAGGCTAATCAATGATTCTTAGAAGAGAAAAGTTATGCTGGTGGTATTCCTAATACCTATTGGAGCAACAGAACTCAGTGTCCTCGGTTTGCAGAGGAGTCCTTGTCTCAGAAGCTAGGTTGTTATCTTACCTTTTTCTGTTTATGAATAAAGAAAGTTCTTCTTCCAATCTTTGTATTGTTTCGTTCTCACGTATGATGGATTATGAATGATTTCAATTATATTATGATGAATATGAATTTCAATGACCATTAATATATATATATGAGATATTGCTGGAAGAATTTGTCTTTTACAGGTGAATTGGGAGAGCCCTAGAAGATTTGAAGGAGATTGAAAGAGGAGAAGACCAAGCTTGGATCAACTGTCATAAACTGGGTAAGATAAGCCTTCTTCCTATTCATATTTCATTTTCTAGATAAGTTGATTATCTGCAAGTGTCTTAGTAAGTTGGTAACCCCAGAGACCCTAGGTTATAAGGGTGCATTGTCCCGAACAACACCATTTGCAGACACTTGAACCACTATTGTTCCAACCAACTATTGTTTGAGAAATGGTGCCCATAGTTTCTTATCCTAGGTTTTTCTCAAGTGAATGGAAGTGGGATGTGTGCTATGGATACTTAGTTTTCACATTTATGATGAAGCCTTCATGGCATGCTTTTCAAATATCGTGTTCTACCTTCGAGCCTTTAGATATTATTGTTACCAACAATTTAGACAGATTTGTATGAAAAATGGGATCAAATGCTTGAGAGTGAATCTTTTGCACCTTGAATTCATACAAACTACTGAAAAACATTTTTTTTTTTGAAACAAATGTCTTTCAAAATGATCTTCATGCACACCATGCTTTATGCCATTGACTCAATATTGCTTCACCTATGGCAATTGTGTCAAAATATATGGCAAGGTATGACTCTGTACTATCATGTCTTATGCAAGCAAAGGTAAAGAAGAATTGGAGAACCTGTTTTACAATACCAACTAGAAAAAATTGGAGTAGAGTAATGGTAGAATTAGGCATAGACTTGCACCTCTTTAGGTTCATTATAAAATTCAAAAGTTTCATTTTTTGCAGGACATGACATGCAAGTTGTCTTTGCAAGTTGGATGCTACTCTTTCTTCTTCATGACTACTTATGTAAGCCCTTTTGGCCCTATCTCTTCTATTCTTCACCTACAGGAAACCACCTGATGTTTGCATTAAATTTGTTTGTGCTATCCAATGAAAACATGAATATGATCCAATAGTAACTACCATTAGGTCATGATCTCATCACCAGTAATCAAGAGAAACAAATATAAACTCCTTAGCATCCCACTGTCCAAATTCAATTGAGAAAGTTAGGATTGGTTCAACAACATGATCTCATCACCAATGATCAAGAGAAATAACAATAGACTTGTTAAGTGCTTATCTAACCCTTGATGATTTCTTTTGAATAAAATAAGTCCATGTCAGGACTTGAGTTGACCAACTGTGGCCTCGATATGAACTTTGATGACTTTAATAGTGCAATTATGGACCTTCTTAGGGCTTGATCTGATCAGTGGTGTCAAGAGAATACTGATAGAAAGGAAGCTTCCTGTAGATAATGATGTCAACCCTTAACAAATCCTCACCTATGCTATTTACTACTTTGAGAATGTCATTGACTGAATTAGATGTCGTCGTTGACTAAATATGTTGTTGTTGACTGTTTAAGGCATACCATTAACTGGGGTAGGATGAATTTATTGATTAGTAGTTAACCATATCAAGCCTGTGGCAGAATGTCAAAACCCTTAGTGCCTGAGATAAACCCTCGATTCCTGATGGATTCTTGAGTTGACCTTCAGTTTCTTGTTGTATGCCTTCAGTAGCCTAAGATAAGTCCTCGGTTCCCGAGTATAGTCCCTAATAGGGTAGATGGTACCTACTAGTTCTTTGAATCGTGCCCTTATAGTTGCCGGATGCCACAGTTAACTGTTGTATTCCCTTACAAGGGTTCCCTATAGATTTAGGGTGCAGGAGGTGTGCGCTAAGAAGGTTGTCGTGAGGTTAGAACAACCCTAACAAGGTTCTTTGAGGTTTTAACAAACCCTACTAAGGTTCTAACATATTAATGGCTATTGAAGACTAAATTGAACCCTAGACTCATGTGGCTGCCTTTGAAGACAAAGTTAGACCTCCACGATTAATAGAGAGAGATAACAATACCAACAATTCCCCACGAATTTGTCTTTTGGATTATAGAGAGAGATCATATATGTGTTGTTCAAATAAGATTGGTCTCTATTTATAATTTTCCATTGTGAGATAAATTGATAAGTTAAGGAAACCATCATTTAAAAAAATATATTTTGTAATTTTTATTTTTTCTCAAGAGTTTAATTTTTTGTCCATTTGGATTAAAAGGAAAGACAACTTGCAAAGTTCCATGGTTTGCTCTGACAAATTTTCTATTGAAATGGATATGGTTAAGGAGAAACATGAAATATTCAAACAGTAGAACTCAAATTCAGGGCTCATGCTGGAGATCTTACTCTAGTTGAGAGATTTTTTATGTTGAATGGACTAGAATATCAAATATCTATGACCATGTACTTGCTTTCTGCATTTTGGGGCAAGTCAGAGGCCACTGCACAAAAGGATCACGTTTCAAACATATCAATGGATTATATACCAACAAGGTTTTGAAGACTTGTATTCAATAACACCTCATGGAAATATCCAGGTACAATAGGGCCCAACAGTTTTTTGTATGATGAAACAGGTCTTTTTTCCCTTTTGTATGTAGGACTCATATGGGCTTCCATCAATTATGCCAAGCTCAAATAATTTGTGAGAGGCATTCACCTGCCAAAGGACAAAGCTATTTTGCAAGTTTTAGTGCAAGGTTTATAATTGAGAATAAAAAACTATAAAGGAAATGTCAAGATCAATTACAACGATATAGAAACTTTAATTAAGGAGGAAAAACTGTTACCAAACTCATTGAAGTCATATTGGAGCACAATTCTCCAGATAAAATCCAAAATACATATGCATATTCTCACACTTATTTAACTATGAGAACTTATGCACTTGATCTTCGTTCCAATTATAAAGAGGTCATCTCCATTATCAGGCCCATGCATGCCACCCTTCCAAAGGATGCATAGCTCTGCTTGCACAAGACATCAAACAATTCTTTTCCACTTCTCATTTGCATGTTGGCCAGATGTGTTCCAAAGAGGTTATTCAGTTATTGTAATATGCTATGAATACTTATCACTGCTAAACACTCCTTCAAGGGTTTATCACCATCTACATCCATTTTGATATGCTTGGAGATCAACATTAGGTTCTACACCATCATTTTGTGCAACTACTATAGGTTTGAAAATAACCAGAAAAGGAGTTCCATTTCTACGGTTTGACTAGCCCCTAAACAAGTATGAAGATATCCTAGGTTAATATATAGTTGTTGAAGTATGTGCCACACATATATGATTAGTAGTTAAAAAAATAATTACTTGGTGGCTTGTCCAGATTCACACCCATAACTACCTAAAGGCACATTCTCTGCTATAAGAGGACATGGAAAGTCTGTAACTGTGCCAAAAAATGAAAATAAAGACTTCTAGGGCCTATATTTAGGAGAAGATGACATTTAAATCCCTTTTCACCAACAAATATTGCCTAAAATGTCTCTTTCTACCCAAGCTATCTTAGAATTCTCAACTAATCACCCGATGCAAATAGGGGGATAACATGTATCAAATGAAGAGCTCAAAGCAGTGATATAGTCCTTTCAGAACTCAAAAAGTCCATGTCCCAATGGTTGCACAGTAAAATTTATTTGTGTTTTTATATGATTTAATGAAGGAATACAAATTGAGAGTGATGAAAGAATTCTAGAATTTATGGTTAAGTAGATCCATGATGTGATCAGGTGGTTCATGAGGGTTCACATTCAATAAAATGAAACAAAATGTTAGCTATGGTTCTCAAGAGAGATTTGTCTAAAGGCTATGGTAAGGTAAGTTGGAAATATATGAGGTTAATGCTAATCCATTTGGGATGAATATGGAGTTAGTATATTGGATAACGGGATGTCTGTCTTTAGTTTTTTTTTTTGCTCTCCTTATAATTGGGTCAACCTACTTATAATGTGCGTTAAGATAGGCCTGCCCTATGTCAAATTTTACTCTCTTCTTATTGGTCACTAATGATCTAAGTAGGAGAGGAAATGTTGTGGCACATTCCCTCTATTGTGAAGATAAAAAAGGTCATGAACCCATAATTGCATCATGGCCAATTGATTTGTCTGGCTTGAAGTGGTCTTTTTTGGACACTAAGATTATATAAGATATTAAAATAAAACAAAGAAATAAAAATAGGAAATTAAAAAAAAAAAAGACTTCTTAACCTCCACATCATATATATTAGCATTTCTACAAGATTAGTTATCCAAGTAGCACATCATAGATATTAAGAATACATGCTATTCCATAAGTGAATTTCTACTTAAATGGATAAATTGTGTATTGGAAACTCAATGAAATATTACATGCAGGCCCTTACTTGAGTTTTGCAACCAACCGTGTAAGGGTATGAGTGTGTTGAGTAAAAATCGTGATTAATTTTATAATAGCCATGGAATTAAAAAAAAAATTGACTTCCTTATTAGTGATGAGATGAAGAGGTTGTCTATGCATCCAAACATGTAAATGGAAGAAATTCTCCTTTTATTCTCCATATCAATGACTCTAGGATGCATTTATTCATGTTGAAAACTATATCAGGGATTTGTCTTCATAACATGCTATTTTGTTTTTTGAGCTTGCATTGAGGGATCTTAAAAAAACATGTAAAAAAAGATTTGTGTTCACGACATATTTTGATCAATGGGAGGTTATCTCATGGAATTCATACTAGTTACATATCTTCTTTTAAATTCATTTGCAAGTACTGTACATTGGAGGTATTAATGAAAAACTAAGCCTTCCATAAGGTTCCATCTCACTATACCCCATCCTTGGGTAGTTATTACACTATTCCATGTCAAATGGAAATCCCTTGTTCTGTTGTACATGATACCAAACTCCAAATTTCCCTGTATATATTTTAGAGTCATCTTAGATGCAATGAGATGCTTATCTCTGGGAGCTGTCATAAATCTAGAGATATAGCCGACAGAAAGAAGAAGTATGTCCTCATTGATGTAAGGTATAATAGGGTTCTCATAATTGTATGTGCTCTATAAATGACTCATCATCCAATTTTGATTAACTGTTACTTATAATTTCAAAATTTAACCTCCATAGCTGAATCTATTTACATTCAAGCAAGCTAAATTTCTCCAGTATACTTTTGGAATATTTAGTTTGAGAGACAATCATACCACTATAAGAATGCCAAAATTCTACACCTAAGCAAAAATTCAATAGGCTAACATTACTTGTGTCAAAATAACTACATTGTTGAGATTTTATCTCTCGAATTACATTGGATTCACTCCCTTTGATGATAAAATATTCTGCATATACCACTACAAAATAAATATGCCCTAAATTGAGATTTTGACATAAATATTTAGACCATAAGGATTTCTTCTGAATCTAGATCTTCTGATATATTTATCAATTTGAATGTACTAGGCCCTTGGGGATTTATTTACCTTGGAAATATCATTTGCAAACTTGCACACTAGATGATCTTTATGTGCACCATGGAATATCTGTAGATGAAGCCTGATACACATACACCTCATCCTAAATATCCATAAAAATAGGCACTCTTTACATCCATCTGATAACATTTCCAGCCAAGCTAAGATACCATGGCTAGATCCAATATAATTGTGACCAACTTTACTGTAATGACAAGGGTCTTCTCATTGTCCACTCATTTTTTCTATTCAAAATCCTTTGGAACCGACCTCTTCATATTTTTATCTAGTGAACTAGTTGCTTTGTATTTTGTCTGTACAGTATAAATCTATCTGCAAGAAATGGTTTCCTTACTTAGAGGAAAATCCATCAGTGATGTTTACATCATTGATAGGCATACTAGTGCTGACTTGAAGACTACCATATTTTCTAAAAATGGCTATCTAGATATAAAATTGGATAGCCTAGTCTAATCTAAATACAAAATTCCAAACTTAGCGAAGTGTTTTTCTCACGAGAAGTGGCCTACCTGTTGAATAATCCCTTTGTCCCCAAACAAAACACCCTTCCAATGTAAAGGAAAACTAAAAATAGCATGATACCTAAAAACAACCCAAGTATGAAATGTTTTGGCAGCGTTACAATTCTAGACAAATGTTAAAGGGGTTTAGAGTCCCCAAAAAATACTATACCCATGGAGGTGTAGCTAGCAGGCCAATTGGAGTTAGTGACAATGTAACTAAGGAATTCCTACAATGGGGTACTGAAGGGGTTTCTTGATAGAATACCCAAGGTTAAGATGATGTGAGGTGGGTTGATAGTTCATGATTTTAACAAAGGAATTAATGTTTATCTAGTGTTCTTGTATGGATGATATTGTGTAAGACAATGGGTTTGTGGTAGAAGGGATCCCAAGCATGGGAAGGCTTTGCGATGGACGAATAGAGTGGGAAATACTTACAAGAAATATGTTGTCTTGCATGTCAATGACATGAGCATTTGAGGTTGATGGAGTTAAGAAGGTAGGAAATTTATCTAGGTGATGGGTATGCCATTGAAGATGATAGTTTCATTATCTAGAAGTGTTGTATGCTCAATGTGGAGCTAGTGAGTGTATGAATTTTTGCAAAAGTTGTGGGGAAATTTTGAGCACACAATGTCACAAGGTTGTTGGTTTGTTTTTGCATCTATAGGAATTGTTTTGGTTGTCGATGTAACAATCCTTGCTAAGTATACTATTTTGGCAATGACTGTTGTTGTTGGTCCATGGATTGCAGACTATTAAATGTTTTTGGTGAGGATTTTGTTGATGGGGCTAGGTGATGGTATATTTTTACTAAGTATATTCTTCATTTATCCATCTTGGCTTGTGCCTCCTTTTCTTGCTTAAACTTGGTATTGGTTGGAATTTTTTTTAACATGATGGTATTTTTCTCTTATTTGCCAAGTTTTTTCCAGCCATGGTGTAGGTAGAACCAAACAGGTATTTGTTAGACCTGTCTTCCTCGAGCGAGGGGAGTTTAGGAAGGCTATATGAGAGTGATACATCTAGTAGGTATACAAGGGCTATATCAACTAGATGTCAATCGATTAGAAGAAAATTCTATAAATGCATGGAATTTTTTCTTGCTGAAGGGGGGTCATGTTCCTATGATGATGAGAAAATATGCGACATCATGGTGCCCTTAAGGTACAAACATCTAGTGAAAAAATGGGTACATAGGGATATTCCTCAACTGAACATAAATTTTTGTGTAGATGAGAGGATATATCGAATTGCACCGTCGTCATTACATGGATTGGGGTTGTTTTGCATGGATGGAATAAAGGTCGGTTACGCTAGATGTACAAAATTGATGGAGTATGTTGGAACCTTTTACAACTGCAAAGATTGTATGCATCTGGTCCAATATACATGAAGTATGCGATATGGGTTGTCAACAAACTATTTACAACTGAAATACAAATATCAAAATAAAGGAGCAATGTTCTACATTGACGGAAGGCCAAAGGAAACTAGGAATATTGCGGGGTTTATAAACAATACACAACCATGGTCTACACTTAAGCAACCCAACTGTATATTTGAGGGAGGTGAAGGAAACTATGTATTTGTATGTGACATTAAATCAATAGATGCAAGGGGAGATATGCTTATTAATTACAATTTGAATTGAGTAGATACAAACACGATTATTATGGATGTGGTACATCCAACAATTTACCCAACCTTTTATTAATTATTTTAACATCTTAATGATTTTTCGTTAGTAAATTGTCATAATTTTGTTTAAATTTTCTATAGTTACTTCTCAGGGTAGTGATCGGGGCATCTCTCTAGCAGCTGGTCCGAGGAGTACAACTTCCTCGAGGCAACAAGTATACATCTTTGTAATAGTACATGTATAATTTGAAAAAAGAGTTTTTTTGTTGTGTTTTTTCATGAGTATATTCGTCTGGTTTATATAATGTTATCTATATTTGTTGCAGAGTATTGATCGGTGAAACAACCCGGCTGTTGATCAGACGAAAACGACCTCGGGGAAACAGGTAAACATGATTGTAACTGTACAATTTAAATACATCAAAATGTTTTGTTATTATATTGTTTTAGTGAGTATTTTGGTTTCATTAGGTAAATTTTTCTATGTTTTTGATGCAGGGTTCTGTGAGGGGCACCTTCCTCGTAGTAGATGTTACCCTACCTTCCTTGAGGCATCAGGTATACATCGATGCCATTGTACAAATTTAATATGTACAAAAAGTACTGTTGTTGTGTTTTTTCAAGAGTATATTTGTTTGATTTATATAATCTTATCTATATTTGATGCGGAGTGTTGATCAGGGAATCCACCCGGCTATTGATCAGATGAAAGTAGCCTTTGGGCAACATGTAAACTTGATTGTAATTCTACAATTTAAATACGTCGAAATTGTACCAATATAGATTGTAGCATAATGTTTTTTTTGTTATGTATTTTTTGTGTGTATATTGGTTTCATTATGATAATGTTGTCGACTTATTTTTTTGCAGGTGGATGATCGAGGAAAGCCTCTAATCGTGGATCAGACGACACCATCATCCAAGCATAAGGTAAACCTAGTTGTAATTTTAGGAATCTATTGCGATAGATATGTTTTGTTAATATTATTTTTTCCTCAGTCTATTGCTTTAACACGTCAGTAGTGTTTTATATATTTTTGTTGCAGACCAATGATTCAGTGTATGAAACAACATCACAACAATCAATAACTTTTGATGTACATGACTTATTGACTGATGCTGACATTAGTTCTTTTCTAGACCTGGTTAAGGTGATAGAGAAGACCTTGAAAAAGACTAATGCAGATATCCTTCATTTTCTATTCATTATTTCGTAGACAGATGAGCTTAAATACAAGGTTGAAGTGTTGGTAAAGAGATATCATGACTTGCAAGTAAGTTGCTGAATCTTGAATGATAATATAAATTCATTTAGAACTTTATAATTTTTACTTTTATATGATAGTGAACTTATAAAATATGGTTTGTATTTACACGATTTTCTGCGACCACATACTAGTGGTCAAGGCAGTGTTGGGCCCAGTGATGCTCGTGGAGATTAGTCGTCACATGAGAAAATGAATTAATGTACACCAATTCATGCACCATTGTTGTCAACTGGGCAATAGGAAACATGTTTTGCGACACCCTCGAGGCCAACAGAGAGTGCACCCGCTGGTGACTGACTCACACCAGATCACGCAGAAGAAGGAGTGGATGCATATCCTACTAGTATTGTTGATTTTGAAGCAACATTTCTTGGATATTCCCGTGTCAGTAGAATGGGTACAATAGAGAAAAAAGTTTTGGTGAACGAATAACTCATTCCAATAAAGATAGAGAATAGGCTAGGTAATTATACATTTTTCAAGTTAGTGTTTATAATTTGATTGTAATATACCGATAAAACCTTTTTTTCAACTAATGATGGCATGATTGTTTTTAAGGAAATGATGTTTTTTATAAACATCTAAATGATTTGACCTTGGAGATATTCGGGCCCACCATCCTCATAAGGTGGGATATACAAACAAAAAATTTAAAGGATGAGTTGACTAATCAGTTGGTTGGCCTATTTGGAAACAAGACCTTTAATCGAGCCACGGTCCTAAAGAATGTTGGATAGCATATGAAGACTGTCCAATACCAATATAGGGTTCACCTAGAAATGAACCATAGGTATGAGCACCCTCTGATGATTCCAGCAAGGGAGTGGAAAGCCCTAGTGAAAGATTGAAATGAGAGGGCTCTGAGCAAAGCAGGAAATCTACCACCAGTGATGGCCTGAATGACCAAATTTGACAAAGACTTCAATTTACATGTGAATTCCTGATTGAAATATTCCATGTGTAGCTTTAACTCATGTATCTTTCCCTTCCACAAGATCTTACTTCTTCAATCTCCACCTTTCCGCAACACCTTTTTTTCCACAACAGGGTTTCCGCAACTCCTTTTTCCGCAACACCCTTTTCCTCAACTTTTGGGATGTGGGATGTGGCTTCATCATTCTCTATTTGACGTAGGTCTCCTTCCACAACTCTCCTTTCCACAACTTGCGGGATGCGGCATGTAGGATTGCAATTTCCATATTTCTCTGTTTCTACAACTCAAGCTTTTCGCATCGTTGATTCTTGTGGGTTGATTTTCAGCCGTTGATCTATTTCCAGATGTGGAACATATTGTGACCGTTGATTTACTTCATGATATTTCTCTGCCATTCTATCTTCTCTGAGATATTTCTTCGTAGATCACCAAATTGATCACTGCAAGGATCAATTTCTTTGCAATTTGTAAATTAAAGGATTGATACACAAAATAGAGTGTAGGAGGGATGAATTCATATTTCTAAAAATTTATATAAAATACAGAATCCATCAACACACACACAGAATGTAAATCTATGTTCTTTATTCAACTTGATTGGAATTACAAACACATAAGATTCAACATTCTTTCTTAGCACACTCTTTCACACTCCACTCTCACACTGTATCTCTGTATCTCTCACTTGCTCACTCCTCTGTTTATTTCTGATCTACACAAATTAATTTATAACAATCAGAAAACCTATCAGATCTGACTAAGTTGGATTTGAGGACCTAACAAAAGTAAAACCCATTGACAAAAATCAATACTTGAGTAATCCACACAGGGATCAAGGAGAACAAAGGAAAAATTTCCACTTATTACAATCAAAACTAATTATATCTACTTATCATCAAACCTATCCATCTAGAACTTGATTATAAGGCAAGCTGACTCATTGATTGAGGAACTTCGAGCTGGATGCTAAGCTGATTCATCAGTCAATGAACTTCGAGCTAGATGCTCCTGCATCATACTCCTGGGGAAGAAACGATTTTTTCATTAAGTCTTCAGGAAATACATTGTACTTGGAAATTTCTTGCTCTGTCATCCAGGTTGCATCTTCAGTAGGCTGATTTCTCCATTTGACTAGGTATTGAAAGAAAGTTTTGTTCTTGATGTTCCTTAAGATTCTTTTATCAAGGATGGATTCAATCCGAAGTTGTTCTTTTTTTGGAATTTGTCCTTGCCAATCTATAGCTTGATCATATCTATCTAAATTTACACCATCTGGTTGGATACTTGCACCTCTAAAAGGATACAAATCTGAAACAATAAAAATTGGTGAAATCTGAAGGTCAGAAGGAGGTTCAATTTCATAAGCATTTGCAGAAAAATTCCTCAAAACTTTACAAGGTCCAATCTTTTTAAGCGTCAACTTATTATAAGTTCCTTTAGGGAACCTTTCCTTTTTAAGATAGGCCATTACTAAATCTCCAATCTGAAAATTCACTTCTCTCCTCCTTAGGACTGCTCTCTGTTTATACTTCTCTGCACTTTCCTGTAATCCCTTCTTGATGGTTTCTTGTAGCTTATGCATACTAACTGCAAAGTCTTCACCCTATGCACCTCTCTTTTCTTGTTTTCCCAAATATCTAAGTTCATATACACCTCTTGGATGCATCCCATAGACAATTTGAAAATGAATCATACCTATACTTTTATTGGGTAAGTAATTGTATGCGAACTCAGCCTGAGCTAAAGCTAAGTCCCACTATTTTGGATGTTCATACACCACACTTCTCAGTATATTTCCCAAGCTTCTATTTACCACTTAAGTCTGTCCATTAGTTTGAGGGTGATAAGCAGATCTAAAACTGAGATTAGTCCCCAATTTCTTCCATAGAGTTCTCCAAAAATGACCAACAAATTTTGTATCTCTGTTAGACACAATACTCAAAGGCAAACCATGCAATTTTACAATTTCCTAAAAGAATAGATTAGCAATGTTTGTTGCATCATTAGTCTTTTTGCATGCAATTAAATGATCCATTTTATAAAACCTATCTACTACAACATAAATTGAATCATGACCTCTCTGAGTTCTAGGTAAAACTAAAACACAATCCATTTTTATTGAATCCCAAGGCCTAACTGGAATAGGTAATGGTTGATACAATCCTGTGTTCTGACTTCTCCCTTTTGCATGTTGACAGATTCTACATCCTTCAACAAATTCTTCACATCATGCTGCATCTTTGGCCAAAAATAAAAATTACTCACAAGAGCAAAGGTCTTGTCTTTCCCAAAATGTCCCGAGAGACCCCCACTATGTTTTTCTAGAATTAATTTTTCCCTCATTGAACATCTTGGAATACACAACTTACTGTCTTTGAACGTCAATCCTTCCTACAACATATAATCTAACCACTGGCTTCTGTTATGGGTAATAGGATTTTCACAGGAAGTATAAATATCTTTGAAGTCTACATCCTTTTTATACATAGTAATCAAATTTTCAAATCCCAAAGTACTGACCTTAACTTCCTGCATTACCAAACTTATCCTTCTTAAAGCATCAACAACTTTATTAGACTTACCACTTGTATGTTTGATAATGAAGGTAAAGTTTTGCAAAAATTCTACCCATTTAGCATGCCTTTGATTTAATCTAGGATGGCTGTTGATGAACTACAAATCATGATTGTCATAATACAAAACAAATTCCCTAGGCATTAAATTAATGTCTCCATTTTTTAAGAGCCTGCACAACAATATAAAATTCTTTATCATACGAAGAGTAATTTTGCTTAGCTTCATTCAACTTTTCACTGAAATATGCCACTGGCCTCTGCTCTTGACTTAAAACTGCGCCCATTGCTGTTCCATTGCAATCTGTCTCCACTTGAAACACTTTATCAAAACTGGGCAAAGCCAAAATAGGCTTCTTAGTTATTTTCTTCTTCAATAATTTAAAATTTCTATCAGCTGCATCGGTCCATTTGAAAGGCTGTTTACTTCCCCTGAAAGTATCTATTAAAGGTGTACAAATATGACTGAAATTCTTAATGAACTTCCTATAGAAACTATCAAGTCCATGAAAAATTCTTACATCATAATCATTCCTTGGAATTGGCCAATTTAAAATTGCTTGCACTTTATCAAAATCCATTTTCAGTCCTTCTTCCAAAACCATGAACCCCAAGTAGATCAATTCTTTTTTAGGAAGCTACACTTCTTCAAATTTATAAGCAACTTCTCCTTCTACAAAGTCCTCAACACCAACTTAAGGTGCCTTAAATTCTCTTCTCTAATAGTGATCTTGTTGATTGCCTTGGAGTTAGTACACATTCTCCATCCACCATCTTTCTTTGGACTTAGCACAGTAGGTACGGTACCTCAAGCTCTCTTTCACCAATCCCTTCTCCAACAGCTCATGTACTTTCTGTTTTATTTCTTCATTTTCTAGACGGGTTAATCTCTAAGTTGCTTTGTTAGGTAAAATTTCACCAGGTATTAAGTCAATGTAATGACTAATACTTCTTACAGGAGGTAATTCATTTGGCAATTCATCCATAATAATGTCAGCATGCTCATCAAGCGAAGTTTTAACTTCATCTGGAAAATCATCTAAATTTGTAGAAGTTAAAATTACCTTCGGATTACCAATAAGAGAAAAATGTAGATCCTTTTCTTTCTGAACTTCCTGTAACAATTATTTTCCAGACATCAGCAGAATGCTTGATCCTGAACTTCCCTGAATTGCTTCATCTTCCAAGGGTGACAAGGTATGTCTGTTCGCATCTTTCTCCAGAGAATAAGTATTCTTTCTCCCATCATGAACATATTTCCTGTCATACTGCCATGGAATTCCTAAGAGTATATGGCACACATACATAGGCATTATGCCACACAATATTTCATCCTTGTAAGTACCAATCTGGAACTCTGCATTACACAACTCATTCACCAAGAGTTGATATCCTTTCTGTAACCAAGACACTTTGTAAGGAGTGGAATTCTTCATCCTCTTCAATCCCAGCTTCTCTACCATCTCCGTGGAAATGAAATTATCAGTACTACCACTATCAATAACCATTTTACAACACTTAACTTATGACTTACACCTTGTTCTAAACATACTTTTCCTTTGAACTAGTTTGTGTACTTGTTTCTTTGTATTTGTTGATGTATTTGTAACTTCAGAATGTATTCACTTGTATATATTATGTATTGTACCCCGATGATCCTATTGGGAGAATCAGTAATGTAAACAAGTCATGTAAAGTCATAGAGGATAACCCTCCTTATTGATCAACGGTTAAAGTCCCCACATTTGTGGGGTACTAGGGTTGTTAGACTCTCCTAGAGAAGTCGGCCCTGGTGAGTTAATGTAAGTCAGGTCATTAGTACCCTAGTTGTGGTTACTCGAGCCTAAATAATTGAGTTAGGATTACTCAAGCCTACATAACATAGTCAAATATTAAGTGAACGAAAGAATATAAATAAAGAATGAGCCTCTCTATTAATTACACACACGCTCACTCAACTGGGGTGCATGAGTGAGAGAGGAGAAGCTCTCTCAAGTGAGAGAGAGAGAACAACTGTTGGAGATCATCTTTTCTGTCTTTGGGTTTTATTGCTGCCATTGGTGCTCATTTTATATCTGAGGAAGTTGCGGGGTTTTCTCCTTTATGGTTTCCTCGAGGAAAATCTTTGTGTCTCTTGTCTCTTGTGATTATTGCTGTGCATGTTGTTCTCTTAGATAAGATCCTAATATCATATTGCTTAAATGATAAAAATATATCAGTATTCACCAAGACTCTCTTCAACATAAGAGCCTCTCCATCCTTTGGAGGTTTTTTTTTTGTATTGGGGGAATCAATAATTGGGCGGTTCTAGTACTCATGTGACACGGGGTCCATTCCCGTCGGCTGCCACTATAACCCTAGGTGCATCCACACAGCCCGTAAGCATGGGGCACGGATAAGTCCGGGTGATATTTGAACTTGATACCTCCTTTACAACATTCCTTCATTTACATGGAACTTTCCAGTCAGTCTACACCCATGGGGGCCTATTCTTTGGAGGATTATTCACCTCTGTTTCTTATTTTAATTCTTCTTGAGCCTCTTCAACATTCACATTTCTTTGACCTGTATATTTATTTCTTGGACAATCCCAAGAAATATGTCCAACCTCTCCACAAGTATAATGTCTTACTTCTCTATCTCTACCTCTTATTCTACCTCCTCTGAATCCTCCTCTCTGGAATGATTGACTACTACTGCTAGAACTTTCATCTTCATCTTTAGAAGTTCTACCTTCTCTATTTGGAACACCTCTGCCACTTACCATGTTCTTTCCTCTATTCCTATGGTTTTGTTTTATTAGCAATCTCTCTTCTATCTTTAAAGCTACATGATATGCAAATTCTACAGTTTTCAAATTTAATAGACAGAGTTTATCCTGTATATCATATCTCAACCCATAGATATACCTAGCTACTCTTTCTAGACCTCTCTATGTGTGTCCAGATCTAATATTCAGTCTAAAAAATTCTTTTGTATATTCCTTTATTGTCATAGCCTTCTGTCTAAGGTTCTGTAATTGTATAAGAAGATTTAACTGATAGTCCTTCGGAATAAATTGAATTTTAATCTTATACAATATCTTATCCTAAGAGTTAATTTTTTTCTTACCTCTCTTTTCTCGATGGATCTAGAGCTCATCCCACCAGATAGTTGCATGTCCTTTCAATTTGGTAGCTGCATACCTTACTTTCTTGTTGTCTTCTATCTCTTCAAAATCAAAGTATTTACTCAGAGATTTAATCCAATCCATAATTTCTTCAACATTTAAGTTACCTGAATACATAGGTACTTCTATTCTTGGTCTTCCACTGGTTTTCATCAACATATTCAATATTTTGACTTCTTTAGGATCTTCTTCTTCTTCCTCAGAGGATTCAGATTCAGCTTCTTCATCACTGTCATCTTAATTGTTTGAATGGTTCTTTCTTTCCATAGCTTCTAACCTTTCTTCCATTCTTCTCATGTTTCTTTCAATTTCTATTTCTGCAGGCTGTCTTCCTCGACCACATCCTACAAGAACTCCCTGTGCATGTCCCCTTCTCGGTAGCATATTTCTTCACAAATTGAACTGATCAGTTGAATCACTACGTAGAATCTTTGTTCTACTTTGATACCAAAATTGATGGCCTGAATGACCAAATATGACCAAGAATTCAATTTACAGGTGAATTCCTGATTGAAATATTCAATACGCAGCTTTAATTCATGTATTTTCCCCTTGCACAAGATCTTACTTCTTCAATCTCCAACTTTCTGCAACACCCTTTTTCAACAACATCCTTTTTCTGCAACAGGGTTTCCGCAACACCCTTTTCCGCAACTTGTGGGATGCAGGATGCAGGATGTGGCTTCACAATTCTCTATT
The DNA here is from genome assembly GCA_001517045.1 of Pseudotsuga menziesii. NCBI lineage: Eukaryota > Viridiplantae > Streptophyta > Pinopsida > Pinales > Pinaceae > Pseudotsuga > Pseudotsuga menziesii. The sequence goes on along the minus strand of LPNX010100932.1, from coordinate 659,675 downwards.
TCCCGCAGGTATCCTTACACAACTCTCCTTTCCACAACTTGCGGGATGCAATATCACAATTTCCATATTTCCCCAATTCCACATCTCAAGAAATCCACACCGTCGATTCTTGCGGGTTGATTTTCAGCCGTTGATCTATTTCCAGATTCGGAATAGGTTGTGACCGTTGATTTTCGTCATGATATTTCTCTATCGTTCAATATTCTCTGATATCTTTCTTCATAGATCGCGAAATTGATCACTAGAAGGAAAGATTAGAAAAAATTGGTCAGCACAAGCTTGGGTGTGATGGTTATTTGAATTTGGCGGCATGAATTGTAAGTAACGAAAACTCAATAATGCATCCAAATAATAAATTTGAAATTATTTTCATTTTAATGCACCACAAAATGAAAAATTAATGACGTTATGCAAATATGCATACCGACCGATTCAAAGAAGTTCCCACTAAGGAAGACTTGAAGCTTGGATTCCAGCAAGACTTTGAAGATGTTGTTGAACACCGAAAAATCTTGTCTTGGAAAACACGGTCTTCTGGTGATCCATTTTGTGCACATGTATATAAAATCTATATAGTTTAAGGAATATTTATTACTTGTGCAATTTACTCATCGTAAATAATTGACATAAAATATTTATTTTGTTTTGAGCAGGAAAGCAATGACCCCCTTAACGTCGATGATGGAAAAAAACCAATCGAATATCATGCTTAGATTCTTGCTAATGAATTTATTCATATGATACAATTTTATATATAACATTTCAGATGGTGAACATTAATTGTACTTCTCCATATTTCAACTATAGAGCATGTAGAGGGTCACACTGTACATGTTGATTTTGGACATGAAAATGAAGAACATGATGTGGCCACAATAGGTAAAAAAACACATTTGTAATGTGGTCCAAAGGTCCATGTAACTTTCTTCCTATCATGTGGTCCATGTAACTTTCTTTTATAGGCCAAAGGAAGCCCAAATGGGTTGAGATCTTTCAGTAGGAAGGTAGGGAATGATACCTAGGGGTTAGGAGGTCAAGTTCCAGCTCTCCCAAGTAGTTAGGATCATCCTCCATGACATATTTCACCTAGAATATTCTCAAAGCTTCCCTTTTTTTTCCCTTTTGGACTACTGACGCTCCTTATGAGAGGGCTGAGTGTGTCGATGCTCTTTGTAGTCATGTGACAAGCACCATTGGTGCCTTATGTCAATGGAAAAGAGGTGTCACAACTATCTGACACCCTATTCTAGGCATCAAGGTGCACCAGACTACCTAGGAGTGAGCAGTAAGACCCCAAAATAAGGTTTTGGCCAAGGACTTAAAGGGTTGGAGCATCAGGACAATTTTTGGGTGTAACATGAAGCTGATCGAAGAAAGAGTGCATCCTGTAATCAATAGGTCATCAACATAAAGTACAATGATCATAAAATTACCTTCATTTTGATCTAGATACACATTCGGATCTGATTTGCATCTTGCAAAGTTTTGTGACAGAAGAAAGGAATCCTTCTATGCATACCATGCTCTTGGGGCTTATTTTAAACTATACAAATATTTCTAATCTGCAAACTAATGTCAGATCTGATATGTAACCTTCAGGATGCTGCATGTATATATATTCCTGAATATTACCATGAAGAAAGTCACTCTTCAAATCCATATGGTGGACCTCCTAGTGCTTGGATGGGGAAATTGCCAAGGCTAGCCGAATATAGTCCATTTTTGCCTCCAATGCAAAACTTTCTGTGTAGTCCACACCTTGGAATTGGGAGAAACCTTTTTCCACCAACCTTTATTTGTATTTTAAGGTTTAAACATCAAAATCAACATTTTTTTGGCATACCCATTTGCATTGAACCAAATTCTCCTAGGTGGGAGAGGAACTAGCTCCCATGTTGCATTTTTCTGAAGAGAGTGGTACTCCTCGTCCATGGCAGCTTGACATATCGGATCATGGTGGGAATGGTAGTATGATTTTGGATCTGATACAATAATAATATATATATTTTTTGTACCGAAAATGATCAACACATGAAAGATCCATACCTTCTCTTTGAAAGTCTACTCGAGTTCTTCTTGGATCAACAAGATTTCCAATGTTTGAACCGACATATGTGAGAGTCTTTTCTGCCCACTTTGGAAACTGAGGGGATCATTTGGATCTGAATCAAAACCTGGTTCTTGATGCTTATTAATATTAGACATATCATGTGAAATAACAGAACATGTACTTCTATTATCATCTCCAGAATCTTCATCAGAAAGAGGAAGCAGTTTGGCAGTTTCTTCATCAGGAAGAGGAAGAGGTTCTTCAAATATGACACTTCTCTCGACGAATATATTTTTGGATATGATATCCACAAGTTTATATCCTTGTTATTCTTCAGCATATCCAATTAGGATGCACTCAATACTCTATGGCTCCAAATATTTTCTCTTATCAAGTGGAATTCTATCCCATGCAGTGGACCTAAAAACCCTGAGATTGGACACATCAAGATTGTGACCAGTGTAGGATTTGAAAGGAGTTTTAACTTTGATGGACGAGTGTGAAAATATATTATGAATGTATGAATAAAAATTCATGGACTCAACCCAAATATTTGTTGCCAAACCTTTCGACTCAAGCATACAAGTTGTCATCTCTTTTAGTGCTCACCGTTTTCCTCTTCGCTACACCATTCTGCTAAGGTGTGTAGGGGATTGTGATGGATGTGGATTCCATTCTCCCCACAAAGTTGCAGAAGATATGATTTGATATATTATCCACCATTATCATATCTAAGAGCTTTGATCTTTCTCCTAGTGGCAATCTCAACAGAAGCCTTGAAAATTTTGATTTTGTCAAATACTTTCGATTTGTTTTGAGAAAGTAGACCCATGAGAGCCTAGAAAGGTCATCAATGAATGCGAGAAAATAAATCAATCCATTCATATAAGTATTTGGTAATGGACCACTGATATCACTGTGAATCATCCCCAAAATACAAGAATCTTTGCTAGCTTTTCCTCTATTAAACTTATGCTCAGGATGCTTGCCAACTATGCAACCTTTGCAGATCCCTTTTGAGGATTTGATGTTTGGAAGGCCTTCCACAATGGAATATTTTTTTATAAGCTACAAATAATTATAATTGAGGTGTCCAAACATCTCATTCCATAGCCTACTAACCTCATTTACATGAGCCAGAAGGGAACTTGGCTTTGAATATGGCACAAAATTGGAAAATTCATATGTTTTTGCAACATGATTTACTTTTCCTACTGCAATGAGTTTTTCGGTTGTTATTTCACAAATATAAACATAATTGGGGTTGAATACAACCTTCTTAGGAAAACCAATATGTGTCATTTGATACACAGAAAGCAGGTTTGAAGCTAGAGAGGGAACATATTGAAAATTTTGAAAACTTTCATGTTCTAAGTGAATTGTACCTTTGCCTTTTGATGAGATTTTTGAATAATATCCCATGTGGATGGAGATACAAATTTCAGAGTCCAATGATGTGAAAATTATTTTCTTGCAACCATATTATTCGAAGCTCTAGAGTCTATGAGGATATTTTGCATTCGAAACACTTTCCATGAGTGCATGACCTCTTTGAGGCTGATCATTCTGATCTCCATTGTGCTCTTCCTTAAGACTCTGGAGGAGTGATGTTGTTTTTATACAAGAGAAGGGACATCTGATCAATATTACTCTTCATGCATGAGATTTCAGGATGAAATCCCCTGCCATAGTAAGAGCACTTTGTCTTCTCCTTTCCCCTTTGCTTGTCTTTCTTTGAGCCCGAGGGCTCATCTGACTGCTTGGTATTCTCCTTCTTCTTAGGAGGAACATACTTGGTCTTCTCTTTTTTCTTTTTATTTCCTTTAGTATTTGTAGCATTGGGTCCTCCAACAAACAAAGCTTGATCCTTGGAGGGTCTCATTGATCCCATCTGAACAAGCTTATCATGCTCATTGGTTAAGGACTCAATGAATGCATCCAAGGATGGAATCTTCCAATTCGAAATGGTGATTTTTCCAGTATGGAAGGTAGAGACAAACACATAATAGTATACTCCTAGATTTGAAAGAATAGAAAGAATCAACTGATTATCTTTGTTCTCTTCACTGCATTTCTTCAATTGAATCACCAAATGATTGAACTTGGTGAAGAACTCATTTTTGGTCTCGAAATTTAAAGGATTGAGAGAAATCAGTTCATTCTCTAACTGATTCATCCTGCTTGAAGAAGAGTTTGGCAAGTTGTTTCCACACTTCTTTGGGAGTCTTCAATCCCCTAAGATGGAAGAGAAGATCCTTTGAAATGGAGTCGCATAAGAAACCATAAGATTCATCAAGATTATTCATGTATTTGGACTTATATACAACTGCATTAGGCTCTAGATATGTGCCCATGGTGACTCTATAGAGTCCCTAGGAGTGCAATATTATATATGTTTCCTCCTTCCATTGAAGATAATTGAAATGAGTAAGAAGATTGCAAGAAGAAGAGTCCATATTCCAGCTGTAGCGAATGCAATTGGAGATTTTGAGATACCTGCAGTCACAAAAAAAAACAAAAACAAATAATATCAAACAACCTGCAATTTTGAAGTTGCTTCACACCTGCCTTAGTTAATAGAGCAAGCTTGATCAACCGGATGTAAGATTATCCAGAGTTTATGTGGAAAGATTTCGAATTCTAGTGCAGTGTTGGAATAATTTTGAGCAATTTTTCTCAATCTTCATTAAACATCCATCAAAAACTCCGTAGAAGAGTTTCCTTGTCCTGCCATGCAGGGATNTGTAATGCTATAAAATGTTGATATATATATATATATATATATATATATATATATAGATGTTTTGGTGAATCTTACATTTTATTATGTAATGCTATAAAATGTTGGTGACTCTTTCACTAAATTATAAGATATTGTAAAATCTTGGCAAACATTTCAATGCATTATAATTTAAAAAAAAATTGGCGAATCTTTCATTGATTTATAAAATATTGTAAAAAATTGGCAAATATTTTGTCAAGATGATTCACCATCTCTTTGATTCCTAATAAATCACAATTCATTGTGCTTTCACTTTTCCTTCTAATAGGTTTCTCTTCGTATTATTTCAATTCTTTCTGACACTAATTCTCATATAATCACCCAAATCAACAAATGCTAAATTGAACAACGCAATTGTTGAAATTGTTATGTAACTTCTTTCTCACTAAATCATCTTAATAATAACTTCCAATTCAATCTTCAAGAATAATTACTACTAATTCAATCTTCAAGAATAAATCACTCCTTGTGGAAAAATGAAATTACTATAGCAAGAATGGAAATACAGAACCATTCATAAAGATAAAGCATATATATATTTCTTGTAATAAGTTAAATCCTATATTACTTTTGCAAGAAGTTAAATCCAATCACCACTCGTGCAAGAATGAAGTATCTATTCTATGTTACTGACTCCAACACCCAAGCTCCAAAATTCTCAATTCTACTTGACAATGAACTACAACCACACACGCATCTAGATTTGTTTCAGAAGTAATTAATCATAACAAATTGAACCTACGATATCAATTCAACAAGAAATTAAATCTTTTTCAGCACTTCTAATTATCAAGAAATCACTTGCATACTGTAGAGAGCTCACACATTCCAAGTAATCAACTATTTCAACAATGCATGATTCACACACTTTAATTAACTAACTGTTTCAGAAATGTATCAATGCTACATATGACTAATTGATCCAACAACACACTACTTGCATAATCCATAGACATGCATTGTATCAATAAATCATCACACCAAAATAATTACAAAATTCTATAGCTATTCAAACTGGGTGAGCTCAATGGCAAGGTGGGCCCTTTCCTCCCAATAGAGACGCCTTAAAAAAACTAATGTTACAGAAGGTGGGTCCTTTCCTACTGTTTCAACAGTATTTAATGCTACAGAAAGGTATTTTCTCTACCCACATTGGAAAGGTCTTTCCTTAATATTAAGCTATGTAAATGATTGGTTGATGCACTTTTGATGGCTTCTCTATGAAAGTTTTTAATATTCCTATGAAATACTCTAAGCCAAGTCATTCTTAATGTCAACTTCCATACTTCTTCCTTCTTGTGAAAAATCCACTCCTAGTCCCTTAAAGCTATTTGTTTCTCTAGAAGAAAAGAGTTTGATATTCCTTCTCTTAATTTAGTCTTTTTCTTTTATTTTTGTTTTACCTTTTCCCCTCTTTAAAATTTGTTCTACGGTGGTCTCACTAGTAAAATATCAAGAAATGGTATTTTTTGTTTGAAATGTAACTTAACTAAAGGACACGACTTGGAAATCTAAAAAAAGAAAATCTTTCAAGAAACTAAAATGTCATAGGAAAAATTTCTAGGCATTTTCAAGAAATTTCTACGGTATTTCCAGTTGTAAAAGTTTCCTTGTATGTTTCAAGGAAATGGAGGTGTTGTGTTTCTAGTAACATAGCTTTTCATTACTCCAGGAACCATGACAAGTTCATATTTCTTAAACATAATATGCATAGATGATAATATTTTTCAGTTGTTGTAATTTATTTCCAAAAATCCATTAGTTCATTTGGAGGATAATGACTAAGGTATCCTCATTGAAATAGAATCCCATGTGAGAATATTAGCTAAAAGTGGCGATATAAGATGTTTTCAAAGTAAGAGGTATCTTCTCTATTGTGAAAGTCACTAACTCTATAGGAGGTATGAAGGAAAATGATAACTCTTCACATTTTCATTGTTCATTAAAATGCTCACTTTAATTTACCATCCACATGGGAATCCAAATCTTCAATGATGCTGTTAGAAGTGTAAAGAGTACTCAAGAGTGAACTTTTAGCTTACACTTTTGGATGGGTCTTCTTTAATTAATTTAGTTATGGAAGGAAAATTAAGGGGAATCTATTTTCAACCATACCACTTAGTGATCCTAGATGTGATGCAAATATAACTTGAAATCATTAATTGTGGATTGCTTTGTTTGACCATTAATTATGGATTAATTGCCAACATTTTCATTAGAATTATATCCTTAAAAACTCTCTAACCCAAAACAACACCTCATACTTTACTAAGTGGTTTTTTAGGAGACAACCAAATATTTTGTTCCCTTGGCTGAGGTTGGCCAATCTACGTCTCTTCTTGTATAAAAGTAGGAACTAGAAACCTTATAAAGATGAGATTTATTACCTTTATAATTTGCAATAGAAATGGGAGAATAATCTCCACCAGCCACTTCCATGTTTTTCCCCATGGGATCTCCCACAACCATGTCTCCACTATGCCAATCAATTCCCCTCGGATTACAATTTACTCCTTGTGCCAAGGATCTATTTGAACCTGGGTGCAAAGAAATGGTAACAAAAACATGGTCTTCACTCTTTGCACCCTTATTATTAATCCTTATTTTTCCCTCCATTTTGATTTTTCCAACCTGAGAAAAGTCATGACCAAAATACTTTCACCACATATACTTTCTAAAAAACAATTGAAATTCTTAAAAAATATTTCCATATATATGACATGAGATGCACCAAAATGGCACATTTGAATAGTCCAAGACTTGGGTATAGCTTCTCTTATCACCATAAAGTATATATATTATCTCAAACATCCCTCTCCTTATATCAAGCTCAACTATAACATGGACTATAATCTGTATGCATTCCTCCTCGAAGGAGTTATCAACCATTATTATCTTTCCAGTTTGTTTGTAATTGAATACATACCCTCTGGTGACCATAAATCCATGGAGAGGTTTGAAAGTTTGACCCATATCAGCAAGATTGTGACCACCTCATCCTTGGCATAAAAATATAGGTGCTATGGTTTTAGGTTTAGGTAACATTCACTCTAAAACCATCATCCTTTGATAATCTTGTGGGTGTCTTCCTTTGATAGAAATATGAAAACAATATAAACACAAGCAAGTACATGTATGATGGGTTTGTAAGCTAGCATAGAGAACCATCTATTCTAGAACTATTCCTTAAGTTGATGTTATAGCAACTTCTCCACAATGGTATTACCTGAAAAATCCAAAACCTAATTAACCTCAATATTCTCCCTCACCACCATACTAACATTGCATTTTCTCGTCCTTAGCATCTTCCTAGTTTTTTTTAGGTGGAATTATTTCTATAGCCTTTGAAACACCTACACCTCCTCTCCTCAGAGTTTCAAAATCCATTTTTATACCAAACAAATGCTACCTTCATAACCCCAATCCTTCATAGTCTCTTCATCATTCTTATCAAAATTATTTTCTATAAAGTTATGATTATGTAAGTTATATGTATCATCCCCTTTGCTTTAAAAAAGTATTGGAAACTTGGCAAACATTGAATATCACATGGAGTTTATGGATCGAAATCCCAAGCAATTAGCTCTGAAATTGGGTGAAGGAGAATACCTCTTCTCCACCTCAGTATATGATTTGCAATAACTAAGGTAAATATGATAAGATAGCCTTGCCACCTTGTCATGGGTATCAACTTCACATAAAGACTTTTGACAATGATCCTCATGTGAGATTGATAGCTCATTAAATCTATTAAATTAAAAATACCCAAGCCCCATAGGCACTATATGTTTGTAATCAATCAATTGTGATGAAAATTAAAGTTCCAAAAGCCTCTCATGGGACCCTAAACTAAAATTCTCAAAAATATTTATGCTCTCTATTGAGTCACCAAAATAATCCACTAATTGGACATTTTGATCTTCATTGAACATGGTTTCCATTGATAAAACCCTATCTTTAGCCTTCAAACTCTTTCATCATTCTGAACTCAATTTGAATATCATCAATATCATTTACTCATGCACATACAATTTTCACATTAAATTTATTCATATTGTCTACTACTTAATCTTAATACATGCTTGTTTAGATGATTTTGCGACATAAATCCTTGAAAATATCAGTTCATCAAATGCACTATTTATCAGAGAAAGTGCTTCATTATATTTCTATATAAATTCTTTTAAGGATTGCTTCCCATTATCACCCAATACTTTTTATTCTTGATTAGAAGGAAAATCATCGCTTCTAGTCACAAGATTCTATAAATCTTTAGTGATAAATATGGGTTGCATTGTTTTACTCCAATACAAATAATTTGTGCCAATAGGCTTAGAAAAAATAATATTGCTCATCTAAATTCTAAAAGAGCGAGAAAGAAATGCACGATGCAAAATCACTCCAACTTTTCCCTCTCCAAATTGGCACAAAAACACCTATTCTCAAAACAAGATTTAATCCCACACATAGATGCATAATAAAGGCATAATTTGTATTCTCTCAAAACATAAATTTAACCTAAAAATGTGTAACCATTGAACAAAATTTTTGGGTACTTAAATAAGCCTATATTAAACCCTTATGCAAAAATTTGTCTTTTTACCCATTTACAACCTTTACAATACATTTCCAGTCTTTTTAATATCTCAAAATTCAAAATTCTCTCTCTCTCTCTCTCTCTCTCTCTCTCTCTATATATATATATATAACCATGCACTAAATACAATTTTTTTAAATAATAACAAATCATATATATTTTAATGATAACCACTGGAAATAATAACCAGACATTACATAAAATTATTATTTTTAAATGATAACCGCTACAAACAAATGAACTGCACTTGGATAAATGGAGGGGGGGGGGGGTTGAAACATTATTGCATGAAATTTAAGTGACATAAAAATCCATACTATCATTTGAAAAGTTGTTCATATAACCCAAACAATATTTTATTTTCCTAATTGATTAGTATAAATTAATTATTGCATTGCTATTATATCGTATATAAGACTCAAAATAGTAAGTGTTATCTACGAAACTCTTGTGCATATATGGATTGGCTTCGGGAGTAGTAAGCTCATTTGTCCATGTAGTTTTCATTCCAGTTTTTTTACCATAAAATTGTTTGTTTTTTGCATATATATATATATTTAATATTTTTGTTTATATATATTAAATATATTAAAAGAAAAACTATGTTGGAAAATTTAAGGATGCCATAAACTAATAAAAAATCCAATTCTTTACCATAAAATTGTAGTGCATAACACAGTGAAATAGTTTTTGTTTTGTGCATCTATACTAAATTTTTAGAAAAAAACGAAATTAGAAATTTAAGGGTTGCATAAACTTCTAAAAAAATCCATTGTCCATTGAGTTTTCATGGCAGTTTTTTAGGGTAAAATTGTATTGCATAACATGGTTAAGTTGTTTTTGTTTTGCGCATATATATATACTTTTTAAAAATGAAGTTGGAAAATTTAAGGGTTGCATAAACTAATAAAAAATCCATTGTCCATCCAGTTTTTATGGCACTTCTTTACCGTAAAATTGTACTGCAATAATAAAATGAAATAATGTAAGGATTGCATAAATTAATAAAAAAATCATTGTCCATCCATTTGTCAAGGCAATGCTTTACGATAAAATTGTACTACATAACACAATGAAGTAGTTTTTGTTTTATGTATATATATACTAAATATATTTAAAAAAAAACTAACTTGAAAAATTAAAGGACTGCATAAACTAATAAAAAAACATTTTCCATCCAGTTTTCATGATATTTGGAAAAAGAACTAAGTTGGAAAATAAAATATTGTTGGAAAATTGAACTGTTGCATAAACTAATATAAAAGCCATTCTCCGTCCAGGTTTTATCAGAGAACACCATCCCTAAAATTGTACTACATAGCATAACATAGTGAATTAGTTTTTTGTTATATACTGCATAACATAATAGGGTGAAGTAGTCTTTGTTTTGTGCATATATAGTAAAATATTAAAAAAAACTAATTTTAGATGGCACCTTAGATAAATTAGATGAACTTGTATTGCATAACATAACACAACATTTTTTTTTCCAAAGACATAACATAACACAACATACCACGTTGAAGTAGTTTTTGTTTTGTGCATATATATTCGAAATATATTTAAGAAAAACTAAGTTTGTAATGGTACCGTACAAAAATTAGATGGCACTAGTTGGAGAGAAAGACGTTCACAGATTGATGGAAGCGATTATCTGGCTAGGCTACTGGATCTCTAACTGGAGGGTATGTTGCTTGATCAACAACATTTTTTTCATAAATAAATGGGCTATGCAGGTCAATCTGGAACCAGAGAGTTAACTGCATGGTTGCCTAATGGCAAAGGATCAAGATATCAGTAAAATGAATCTTGATCTGGTCAAAATGTTGCTCAAACTATCAAGGACACTATTTTTTCTCCTGGAACTCAATGAACAAGATCCAATCATGACTTTTCCTCCACTGATGGGAGTAATAGAATCAACTGCTTAAATTTGATCTAATGGTGCTAGATCAATAGTTCTAGAAAATTTAAGTGTTGTGTAAACTAATAAAAAATCCATGGATTTTATTATGTTGGGTTAAAACTTATAATTTTTTAATATGTATATATTATTCAAATTAATAAAATGATTGTATTTTTTTTAATATTATAAGAAAAATGTGTTGTGAATTACCAAAAAAAAGGGTAAACAAAGAATGGGCTTGCTACTCAGGCAATCAAAGAATGAAAAAATACCCAAATAGTAACATGTTAGACACAACTAAACTGGTTATCAAAATAAATTGTGACTGGATACAAATCCCATAACCTTATATTCAAATTACCACAATTTATAGAAGAGTGTGTTATCAGCCAAAATGGCACTTCTCCATCTGAGTGCCGACATTCCTCATGTTGGTACACAAAAGGACAATTTGGATTGAAGTGGCCTAAACACTATAGATGGGCATGAACTTTGATGCATTTTCCTCAGACTAGCCTTGTATATTTTTATTATGGATTTTGGGTTGCATACGCGACTATGTGCATTGCAACTCGCATGTCATACGCAAGTATTTGCATTGCAACCCGCGTATACTTGCATACGCGAGTTCCCTTTGAGAAACTCGCTTGTCATACACGAGTTGCCTATATTAATACCCGCGCATACCCTAATTCGACATTAAAAAATATAATCGAGATTAGATGAGATTAGTTGGGGCCTAATCCATAACTATCCCAACCATCTCAACCATCCCAACCTTCGAAACCACTCTATTTCCCAAAGTATAAATAGAGGCCTTGGGGTGGGGGCTAATCAATCAATTTTGGAGATAAAAGTCATGTTGGTGGTATATCTTCAGACTCTTGGAGCCACAGAACTCAGAGTCCTTTGGTTGCAGAGGATTCCTTGTGTTAGAAGTTGGGTTGTACTCTTATGTTGTTCACTGCTTGTTAATAAAGAGAATTCTTCTTCCAATCTTATATTGAGTTTATTTCATGTATATTGGCTTAATGAGTATGTGTGATTATGTTATATATATGATTTTCATCTAACCTATAATATACATATGCATGAGATATTACTTGAAGGATTTTCTCTTTGCAGGTGGAGAAGTACATCCCTAGAAGCTTTGGAGAGAAGTGGAGCGAGAGAAGATCAAGCTTGGATCAATCGTTGTTAATCGGGTAAGTCAAGATTTTCTTCCTACTCTCTTTCCATTCCCTGTAAAAAGTTGATTGTCTGAAAGTTAGTAGTAATTTGGTAACCCTAGACCCTAGGTTATAAGGGTGCTTTATCCACGACTTCTCAAGATAATACACTGTGTCAAATGCTGGCATAAATTTAAACATAATTGCGTGCGTGCTATGATGATGTTCCTTCTTCCGAGCCAAAAACTATCTTTTCAAATTTGACGAAAACATAATTTAAGTTGTGAGGTGAGTCGGAATAAAAAAAATCATGGGTGGCAGAAATTTCAGACAAATCTGGAGGAGTCACAGCCCTTCTGTGGATAAATATGGAGGATTTGGAGCTACGAAAAATAGGAAAATTCTGCTAAAATTGGTGGAGTCGCAGCAGCGAAAAAACATAAAAGGTCTGCTAGAATTGGTTGAGTCACAACTACGCGAAACGAAAAAATAGGAAAGTATTATGGAGTCACAATTGCACGAAACAGAAAAATGGGAAGGTTTTTACGGAGTCACAGCTGCGCAGAACGGAAAATAGGCATGTTTTACGGAGTCGCAGCTGCACAGAACGAAAAAATGGGAAATTTTTTCAGAGTCGCAGCTGCACGTAATGGAAAAATGGAAAGTTTTTTATGGATTCGAAGCTGCACAGAACGAAAAAATGGAAATGTTTTTACGGAGTCGTAGTTGCGTAAAACGAAAAATCGACATGTTTTACGGAGTCGTGGTTGCATGGAACGGAAAAATGGGCAGATTTTATAGAGTCGCAACTATGCAGAACTGTTCATCAATCAATTTTTTTTCTTCTTCATGGAGCTTTTTCCAAAGAAGGAGGTTAGAATAGTGGTTTTAGTCATCAGGACCAATCATGACCATTGCTCCCTACATTAGTTCCTGCACAGATTCTTCAAAAACGATCAAGCGTAAAGGAAAACAAAGCAAAAAGAAATAAAAACAACAAACACCAATTTATTTATGTACAATTTTTTTGTGTGTGGAAGTCACAGTGACTTTCTAAAGATTGATAGGGGCAGAGAAAAACTCCTGCCCTTGCACTAGCTGGTATTTCAGATTAGCTGCAACCTGTGAAATAAACAGGTCCCTTGAAATTGGTTTGTGGTACAGTCGCAGCCTGTGACCATTAGCAAATAATGGTGTGTTATGGTTTTCGTCGATGGTGATCGGGTGGACTGTACCATTATCAAACACTCTATCTATTTGATATGGATCCAACCATCTTATGCGCAGTTTTCCTTTGAAGACCCTTTTGAACCTTGAATCGTATAATAATTCCTAGTCTCCTTCACATAAGACTTTCTTTTTGATGAACCGATTGTGCCATTTGGATTGCTCTTTCTGAATCAATGTTGTTTGATCCAATGAAGCTATACATTTTTCATCAAGTTAATTTAATTGATTTAGTCTAATCCTCTGCGCTTCAGTTACATCCAAGTTTATATCCATGGCCATCCTCAAAGTCTTGATTTCGAATTCGATAGGGAAGACAACACTCTTACCATACACCAAGTCATAGGGGGGGGAACCCTGTAGTACTTTGCCAAGTAGTGCGATATTCCCACAGTGCTTCTAGAATCCTGTCAGCCTAGTCTCTGCGATGGATTTTGATTGTTTCAGTAAGGATAGCTTCAATAAATTTATTGGTACTTTCCACCTGGCCATTGGCCTGGGGATGGTAAGGTGAAGTTATCTTATGCTGAATATGGTACTTTTGTAGCACAACCTCAAATTTATGTGACAAAAACTATGGTCCTCCATCTGTGATTATTTCATTGGGTACTCCAATATGAGTGAATATTTCGTTGTACAAGAAGTCTATTACAGCCTGGTCATTAGCTTTCACCAACGCCATAGCCTCCACCCATTTTGTCATGTAGTCAATGCAAACTAAAATGTAAGCTTTTTGTTTCAAGGAAGGGTTGATAGGCCCAACAAAATCTAAGGCCCATCTATCAAAGGGTTCAACCACCAACTGTGGTTGCAAAGGAATTTTGTCCAATCTGTTAGGTTGGCCCATTCTCTAATAGCTATCACAAGCTTGGACGTACTTCTTCGCATCCCTGAAAAATGTTGGCCAATAATAGCCCATTCTTAACACCTTATGACCTGTCCTTTTCTCTGCAAAATTTCCTCCACATGGTTCGATAGGCCTTCAATATATAGAAGACTTCATCCTCCCTAACACATCTTCTGATCTCAAGATCAGGACCTATGGAGAAAATATGACCATATATCCAACAATACCTGGCACTTTGTTGAATAATTTTCCTTTTCTCTCTTTTTGATAAAGGTGCCGGAAGCTTTCCTGCAGCCAAGTAGTTAGCAACATCTACATACCAAGGAGAATGAGTTGAAATTGCAAATAAATGTTCATCTGGGAAAGAATATTCAACTGATAAGATGTCATCACTGTTAGTAAAATGAGATAAAAAATCAGCAGCAACATTTTCTTTCCTAGGCCTGTCAACAATGGTAACTTCGAACTCCTGTAATAGTAACAACCATTTAGTTATCCTAGCATTTGTAACTTGTTTGTTCATTAAATACTTGATGGCTGAGTGGTTAATGCGTACAAAGGTGGGATATCCAATGATGTAATGCCTGAATTTGTTAATGGAGTAGACAATGGCTAAAAATTATTTCTCTGTAACAGTGTAATTGAGTTCAACAGGAGATAATTTCTTACTAATGTAGTAAATTGCATATGGTGCTTGGCCATCCTGCTGCCCTAACAATGCTCCAATGTTAGTGTCAGAGGCATATGAAGAAATGTGGAAAGGCAGATCCCGATTGGCCCCCCTTAAGATAAGAGCTGTAGACAGCCTCTTCTTAAGTTCAGTGAATTTTGTCTGGCATGCATCATTCCAAATAAACTGTACATCCTTCATCAATAGGGTAAATAAAGGAGAAGCTACTTTGGAAAGATTTTCTATAAATATTCTATATTAACCAGCATGCCCTAAAAATATACGTACCTCTTTTTGTGTTCTAGGAGTGGGTATATTTTCAATTACCCTAATTTTGGATGGATCTACCTGGATACCATCAGCAAAGATAAAGTGCCCCAGCACTACACCCTCGCTAATCATCATATGGCACTTTTCAGTGCTCAAAGATAGTCGGGTCTGCTCATAGTGTGTTAAAACCTTCTCTAAGTTTTTCAATGCCTCCTCAAAGTTATTGCCATACGGGGTAAAGTCATCCATGAAAATATCCATACTGTCATTGACCATCTTTGAAAAGATGCCAATCACAGCTCTCTGAAAGGTGGTTGGTGCATTGCACAAACCGAATGGGAGTACCCTGTATGCAAAGGTACCCCAGGGGCAGGTGAAGGTGGTCTTGTATTGGTCCTCAGGAGAAATATGGATCTGATTATACCTGCTAAACCCATCTAGAAAGGAGAAGAGCTTCTTCCCAGATAGGGTGTCAAGTACCTGATTGATGAAAGGCAGAGGAAAGTGATCTTTCCATGTTGCCTTGTTTAACTCTCTGTAATCCACACAGACTCTCCATTTCCCATTCTTCTTGGGTACTATCACGAGTGGAGAAACCCACTCATTGTCTAAGATCGGGTATATAAGCCTTGCTTCCAAGAGCTTTTGAATTTCCTCCTTCACAATGTCCCTAAGATTGGGGTTCATCCTTCGTTGTGGCTGGAACATAGGCCGGGAGTCACTTTTGATATAAATGTGGTGGGTGCACAGATTAGAAGAGATACCCTTCATATCTGTGTACTCCCAGGAAAATGCCCCCTTATGCTTTTTCAAGAGAGTGATCAAGCATTCTTTTTCATCAGGAGCAAGATTAGGATTGATATTCAGTGCTTTTCTCAGCTCTATCTCAACTGGAACACTTTTCAAATTTTCCAGCACTGGAATTATGTGGGTGTCACTGACTAATGTCTCCTCTCTGATATTTTATTTCTCTTCTTCACCTAGGGTATTATTCAGGACCTGATAAATTTCTTTGTTGACAGAAGTGGGCTCACTGATGAAACTATTAATGGCATCGTCCTCTATTTCATCCTTGAAATTCAAGGCCTTCCCTATTGTTAACAGTAGCTGAACGCCCTCCTTTTCCTCTAGCTCCATCCACAATGGAGTTTCAACTTCTAGACTAGGTTGAGCTGGAGGATACATGGTAAGGTTTTTCATTTTGGTCCCATCTGATATGGTCATAGACCTTGACCGACAGCTGATGCAAGCGTCTGTCACTAGCTAACCAAGGTCTTCCTAGGATCAACGTGTGTCCTCCTAGCTGTGACTTGGGTTGTAAAACCGAGAAGTCAGCATGGTACTCCCATGAATCAACTGAGATGATGAGGTCATCCAAGATTCGCTTATGTTTAATAGTGGACCTCTCAGCTAGTTCTAGAATGGTAGGGGTTGGTCGAAGATTGGTGAGCCCAAGTTTCTGTATAGTTTCTATGGTCATAACGTTAATAGATGCACCTAGATCTACCAATACATTCGATATCTATGTGTTCCCAATCTGTTTGGTGACAGTAGGGTTCCCAGAGTCATCATATTTGGCCAAGAGAGTTTTTCCCATTATCAATTCATATAGTTTCCCTATGACATGGACAATGGGAGGATCTCTGGGTTTTCTTCCTGGTTTTCTTACACATAGGTCTCAGACTGTTTTGGCGTAAATAGGCACATCATGGAGGTCCTGCGGCAGTGGAATTTTTACATAAAGTTTTTTCAACTCTCCTAAGAGGTTAAACTGAGGTTGTTCCACTGCTCTCTGTAGTGTCAGTCTTTCAGGATATGGCGGTTCTCTAATAAGTTGTGTAGGCTGCATTTCAATAGTTGTTTCTCTATGTGTTTCAACTTCTGTCTCGGTAGTACTTTCTACATCCTCAATAATGGGGACTGCTGTGTGGAATGAGTACTACTGGTTCATCCTTTCTTCAGACATAGAGGATGGAACATACTCAATGACTAGAGGCTCCACTACTCCCCCTGATCGTAAGTGTATGTCATTACAAGGAACTGAAGTAATGAAGTAATTGGGCATCTTGGAAGTCTCAAACTGGTTGACTGCTTTATTGTTTTGGTTGAGGTTAGGTTGAGCATGCAACTACGGTCGTATAGGCATATTAGGTGCAACATTGTTTTGGAGTTGTAGCTGCGGCTGCTGGTACTGCTGGTATGGATGAGGGTATTGTTGCTGTGGGAACTGTTGAGGAGATTAGCTATGGGGGAACTGGTTTCCTAGATGGGAGTTCCTCCACCCAGGGGACCAAGGATTCTATTGGCTTGGTGGATGTGTCCAAGGGTTCCAGGAGTTGAAATTTTTCATAGGGGGTGGAGAAGGATGCCATTGATGGTTGGAATAAGGTGAAGGGAATTGTGTATTCATGTGATTCCAATTATTCATATTATTCAAAAATGGAAATGAGTCTAGAGTCATACCTTGGTTTCGGGGTTTCCAAGGATTTTTCTGGGCAATGAAGTAGGTTGGTTCCACATCCAGAGTTGATTCCTGCAGAACTTCCTTGAATTGAGGTAGTGAGGGGCACTCCTTTGCATCATGATTGAGTTCACAAAGCTGAGACACTTCTACCTTGTCTAGTGGGCACTCCTTCAGGGGATGTTTCTTCCTACATTTAGGGTAGAATACACCAAGTGTTAAATCTTCTACTTCTTGCTTCTGCTTTGCCCTTACGACATCTATTTTTGAGGAGATGGAGCTCATCATCTCTATTTTGAAGTTCTCGAGAAGATTGCCTATTTCTACTCGGGTGGTTCCTCCATTGGATGACTTCTGTGTTCTATCGAAGGCATCTCGTTCCAATTTGTCTCGTTTGTTGGTCCTGGAGGATCCTCTGGAATACCTTCTACATAATTCAATAATATTTTCAAAAGATTCCTTCAAGATATCCTCCTTTCCCATCAAGTTCAACATACCTAGCCATTCTTTCCTAATCCCATGAAGTAGGATTATCTTGAGCACATCTATCCCCATATTAGTCTATCCAGCCCTTTGCACATTGTACATGAGCCTTTCAACAAAATCTTCTAGACTTTCTTCGTCCTTTCGTACCATCTTGAATTTTTTTTCTCTTTTATCCTTAGTGTTGCAATACTCCTGGTATTTCTCCAAGAACACCTGTTTCATTTGATCCCATGTGGTGATAGTTTTTCCACCGAGGCTCATGAACCATTGTAGTGCATTATCCTTCAAAGTGGAAGGAAAAAGTTTTAACTTTTACTCATTGGAAGTGTACTCGTAGCTTCGACAGAGGATGTCAAACTCGGAGAGGAATTCATTCGGATCCTCTTTGGCTTTTCCATGAAAATGAGGTAATACCGATGGTGATATGTTTTTTATGGAGGCTTGTCCAACTGGTTATCGAATGGGGAACTGGAGTGTAGCAACTGTTCCCTTCTGTGGGGAGTCACCATCATTATGATGGTTCTCTCCAATCTCTTGTTCATGGTCTTCTGGCTCATGTCTGTTATTCATATTTTCCTCTGTTCTCTCCTCTCTGTGCTTCCTTTGGTTGTCCCACTTCTTATGAAACTGTGTCCACTCCTCCTTTGTCACCTCCTTCCCGTTAATGTGATAAATCACGTCTCGATCAGCCGCTCCAGGGAATTGGACTTCTTTTGATGGAGGATCCTTGATGGAGAGCTCCAGTAGAGGAATTGGATCTAGCAACTAGATCATTAATGAATGTTCTTCTTCCCATTGTAGGGTTTCTGCCACGACCTCGACCACCTGCAATGTTAGTATTATAGGGAGTTCTAGGGGTTATAAGAATGTCACGATGTACCCTTCTCATATTCATGCAACCAAAAACATGAAAACTTAAAAACTGAAGAAAAATGAATGGATGCAACTACTATGGTGTCTAATAATTACCTTCCTTGGCAATGGCGTCAAAATGTTGGTCACTCTATATGTCAGTTAATTAAACCATCATGTGGAATGCTCAATATAAATTTTCAACCTAGGGAAGTATTTTATTTCAAAGGTAACTTACACTATATGTGCTTAAACACTAAGTAGTTGATGACTGAATAAACTGTCCTACTTATCTATTTTTTCAAACTTCTCCCATAATCAAAACTGATCTAAACTACCTATCTAAGAAATCATAATTGCAATTAATTCCTACAACTTCATTCCAGTAATGAATGATTCCTGAAATAAATATCTAGAATTAATTTTGTAGAAAGTTAAATCCTAATTTACTAGATTGTATGTAGATCCATTGTGACTAGCTAATCCAATCTTAATCTAGAAATGAGAAATAACAGGAATTGAATAAACATTTATAAACCATAGTCTACCTGAATTAGAAATCCTGAGCAAGACAAGTAATTAAAAGGAAACTAAGGGAGAGCTTGACTATTACAGCTACTACACACATGCATAAAAGAAACTAACCTACACAGTCGACTGTCACACCACACTGGTGTAGCTTAAAGGAAATGCAAGTACTGGGTATTCAAAGGAACACAACAATTAACATGACTGTTGCAGCTACTGAAGCAAATGCATATAATGTAACATCCACACCACACGACTAATTAAAAAAACATCTAATTAACTCGACGATCTCCGTGGGAAGGCGGGCCCAACCTCCAAATAGAGACGTCGAAACTAACACAAGTTAAAACAGAGATATCTGAAGAATCCTGCTCCTTGTATTAAAATGGTGAAATGAAGGTACAGTCTCTGTTACAACTCACATAATCAAATATGATATTGTCCAACCCCTGGCTCTGAATTCTTCCATGTACTTATACATAAACAAACGTAACCCTCACCCACTCATATCGAGCAGCCATGAAGATCTACGATCTTCAGGCTGCCCTGTTACATGCATTTTTACAGTTGTGAGTGGAATTAAACAGAGGTAGGGAATATAGGAAATTTTGTTTCCTGATCCAGTAAATGAATAACATAACCAATTCAAGAAAGGCCTGGATGCTTGTAGCTAACTTCAAGTAGTGGCGTGTTGTTGTAGCTCATTCTGTTGCAGCGATGTCTATTGCAGCCCACGTTGAATGATGACCCTTGATTGGATTTGCGTATATAGACGGTACTGGAAAGTCACAATTGATAGTGGATGCTCATATCCTCTCTAGATCACTCGGGTTGCTACACCTGTAATCTCTCACAGCTTGCACTATCTTTGTGAAATCATAATGAGTTAGCATAATGCAAGAAGCAAATTCCTGATTATACAATCATTAGCATTAATAAGATGAAACAATAAATAATAATACGTGTGAAGATTCATGGCTCAAGTGAGGAAAAAATTCCTGTTTGGTGCACAAAATGGAATGAGACAAGACGAATAGGGTATAAGGGATGTGGTTAAAAAGGGGCATTTTGGGACCCAACATTTCTCAGTGATTTTGTTATGTAGTATTTGTGGAAGGTCTGACTCTGAAGTTGTCTAAAGCGTTTGCGATGTAAGGGTTTATCTATACAAGATTCCATGGAGTGTGTGTGAGGAGAACACTCTGTCCATAAGTTTTCTCTGTAAATTCCTATTCTTGTTTTTCTTTTTTCTTTTTTGAAACATTTCCACAAATTAAAAACCAATATGTCGTTGTCCAGGGTTTCATGACAGGGTTTCTTCCATCTTAGCTTGTGTGGATAAGCTATCTATTGTTTTTCCCAATTATACGTTTCAAGGTTGGTTTTATTTTGGTTAATTATGATTGATAGAGGTTACTCTTGCAAGCTTTGGTTGCTTCAGGATAATCTCTTTTCCATTTTCACATTTTTGTCCTCTTTTATGGTAAATGAATTAAACCCTATCGTAGTTATTCTTTATGATTTTATAAAATGTAATGACTCCCTTCATACTGATATGTGCAGGAGGAAGCTAGCGCATTCAACATTCAGTGGAAAAGAGTTAGGATTTTACTGTGTGGTGTGTGGTGTTTGTTGGCTTCAAGGAAGAAGTACAAGAAGCTATCGTAAGATTTGTTACCCTTCTTCACACAATTTCAACGTTGTTTCCAAAAATAAAAACTCTAAACGTTTGTTTCCTGGCATGTCGGTCATGACATCAATACAATATAGATACAAACTCATTCCTTATCTAGGTATGCGCAATACCTCCTTTGGAAAAAATAGAGTCGAGTATATTCAATACCTCGATGCAAGGGTTTGGATCTGGGATGACCTTTTGAGATTCGTTAAGTTAAGTTGTATTCAATGATTTTTAGTATGCTAGGTTAATACTCTATGGTAATTGTTTAAGCCTAGCCGATCTTTTCTTTTTAATGATAAATCTTCAATCTTGAGATTTAAGAATTGTGACAGGAATCGTTTAAATTATTTTTATGAAAGGAATTATTGCCCTCTCAACTTAGTTATTGTACAGTTTGTAAGAGTTTGAGGTTTGAATCGTTTTGTCAAAGAATTTAGTTTGGAAAGCAACTTAGTTGTCAGTTTCATCAGCAACTATAATAATTTTTTAATCCACGGATTGGACTCTTTTTTTTCATTGTGACGGTGTGTATGGAAATTTCTATTTAATTCCTTTGTTGAGTTTAGCGTTTTTTTTTAATGTTTAGAGTTTGTTAGGTTTATAAAATGTTTATCCCTCACCATGATGGAAAAAAATTGTCTAACAGATAAGTTGGTAAATTTTTGTATCTATATATATAATAAGAAGCCTCTCGGCTCTATTTCTTATTCGATGCATCATTCTTAGATTTTATGATTATCAATTATAGGTTTTAATTTAATTTAAAATTTCTATGCCAGGGTTTTTCTAACATGATAATGATTCAGTATAAAAGGTATTTTCGATGGATAAATACTATGTGCATGAATTAGCCTATAAAAAAAAATAGGAATCTAAGAATTTAATGAATAACTTAAATGCATATAAAGAGTTTGAGGATTCTAGCATGTTTAATAATCAATTCCAGAGTATAATTAACAAGACTAAAACATTGGATTATTTAGAAAAGAACCCCTCACCATTCATGGGAAAAAAACTGAAATTGTCATTCCTCCCAACCAAACTCCTAGAGAAGACAAGTTTCTTTCTCTAGAACCCTTGATCCTGTTTGTTGAACCACAAGGATAAATATTGATCAATGCTAAATCTCTCTCCATAATATAGATCACATCCCCTCCATCACAAGCCTCATGCTTATTCGATGCAATCAATACTTATAGTATTTTGCCTAAGCATTTGGTCATTTCTCAGCCATGTGCTCATTATTGCTCCACAATGAGTCTCGACCTGATTTTAAGGAAGATTCTTCTTGCATCACTTGATATTTCATTCAAGAGTTTTACCATTTGTCATTCCTCCTTGTGGGTCAACAAACACTTTTTAACTACTACTTCAATTTGATTTCTCTGAGTTTTTCAATTATTAAATAATGATAATAATAATAATCCTATTAAATTTATTTTGACCTCACTTGGTCAAAATCTCAAAAATAATAAATTAAAGTCTTTAACAATTAATAAATATTTGGTGTGTTACACATATTGAGTGTTTTATTTTTAAAATTGTTTTTTAATAAAATAATAGTAATATTAATTATGTTGATAGGTTTTTATATCTTAGAATTTTGGGGTGGACTATGGTCTGATGAGGTCTTCACTTAATGAAACCATGTCATAGCACCTTCGTTAATGGGATATTAAATAATACCCCTAGTTTCACTAGATATTGATAATTACTTACAAAAATCCTTTTGTTGAGCCCCCCTACTAATACGTATTTCCAATTAAAAACCTCTATTTTTACAATATATTCCTTATTTTTACTAGAAACCTCTTTATATACGCCACTACAAACCCCCCATATCCTATTCCTCTACCCTCAATACCTACAATATATTGACCTTATTTTTCACCATTAAAAACCCCCCTTTATGAATGAACGTGATAAGATATTGCTTAATAAGGTGAATCCCCCGTGTATGATCTATGATTTTTAATCTATGGATGAGAATGAGACTGATGCAGGAGCATCTAGTCAAAATTCTCTATTTGTTGAGTAAGCAGTCAATGCTATTTTCTGCTTCCATGTAAATTTTCTAGAAGATAGGGTTGGTTGTCAATTTTAGTAGTCTGTTTTATAGATAGGGATGGTTTGAATGTAATAAGGACAATTTGACACAAATGCCCTTAAATCTTGTAAGAGGTTGCTCAAGGGTAGATTAGTTACAAATTTACTTTCTTAGGAGTTCAGATCCTCATGTTGAAGATTTGACAAATTTGATAGAATTTTATATTAAGAATCAAATGTAATAATCAGAGAGAATACAAAGATAATAGGAATAGGAATAGAAGTGTGAAAGAGTGAGCGAGTGAGAGATAGTGCATGCAACAATGGTTAATGAAATGAAGAACAAATTATCAATACTCTGCATATATGTGTCTATCTGATGCCTTCTTTTCAATAAACAGACGTATGCTTATTTATTTGTGTGAATGAATCTTCAGTAATGTTTAAATGATTTCTGAATGCAGAGATGTATAAAATTGCATAAAAGATCGATCGCTCATGAATCAATTCAACTGTTACAGTCTGAATTGAAGTCTGCGAATTTCAGCAGATTGACATTTTTGGATAAATTCCATAAGAGAAAAGTGAAGATCCGTAACGTTAAGGTGATATCCACATTTGATCTCAAATCGACGGCCAGGAAGGAGCCCGCAAGAAATTGGCAACTCAAAAGAATTGTGGAAAAGGAAGTGGGAAGAAAATTGCGGAAGCCCATTATATAAAAGTGGGAAGGTGTATCCACAATCTGCAATTATAGAAACAGAAAGACGGTTGCGGAAGAAATCAATTGTAGAGATTGAGTTTTGGGTACTCAATCTTGTGGAAACTCAAGCTTGTGGAAAGAGGGTTGCGGAAGAACTTGAATGCGAGATTGAGTTGCAGAAACTAAAGCTTGCAGAACGTTGGTTGCAGGAGAATCCAAGATTGCATAAAGTTGATTGCAGAAGCAAAGTTGTGGAATACTACTTGCAGAAGGAGATTTCAATCAGCATTTCAGTCTGAAGAAGAGAACTTTAGGTCTTCTTTCTTTCTTTCACCTACCATCAGTTTTAGTATCAGAGTTGGCTAAAGATTTTGTCAAGAAAATAACGAATACATGGAGTCCCTGTAGGACATGGTCGAGGAAGACAAGCTGCCGAGATTGACACACAAAGTGAATTAAGACAACTCGAAGCTAGGATGGAAGTTATGGAGAGAAATAATATAGAGAATACAAACACGAGTGATGAAGAAGAATCCTCTGAAGACAAGCTAGAGGAGGTTGCTAAAGAAGTAAAAGTATTGAATATGTTGATGAAGGCTAGTAACAGACCTAGAGTTGAAGTTCCTATGTATGAAGGTAACCTTAATATTGAAGAACTCATGGATAGGGTCGATACTTTAAACAAGTATTTTTACTTTGAAGAAATTGAAGATAAGAAAAGAAGGTGAGGTGTGTAGTGACCAAACTGAAAGGGCATGCATCTATATGGTGGGATGAACTTTAGATCCACAGAGAAAGAAGAGGTAATCCCGAAATCAAATCTTGGGATAAAATGTTATATAAAATTAAAAGTCGATTTATTCCTAAGGATTATCAGTTGACTCTCATTAGAGAGCCACAAAATCTTAGACAAAAGGGTATGATTGTTAAAGAATATACAAAGGATTTCTTTAAGCCGAGTACTAGAGATGGAGAGAAACAAGGGGATGCATAAAGAGTAGCTAGATATATAAATGGACTGAAATATGAGATACAATATGAAATAAGCTTGTTGAATTTGAAAATTATTGAAGATGCTTATCAGGAAGCCTCAAGGGTAGAAGAAAATATACCAAGAAAACAGAACCAAAAAATCAAAGGGAGAAATACAAAAAGAGGAAAAGGATTTACAAACAGAGGAGGGACTACTAACGATGAGTTAGAAGGTTCTAGTACTCAGGTAACCCAAAGAGGAGGATTCATAGGAGGAATAGGAAGAGGCATAAATAGAGAAGTGAAATGTTATACATGTAGAGAAATTGGAAACATGTCATGCGAGTGCCTAGTGAATAAACCTACAAATCGGAGGATTGCAAACATTGCTAAGGATCATGAGGAGTCCAGTGAATAAGTAGAGGTGAATAATCCTCCTGAGGAAGGAGAATCTCTTATGCTAAATATATTTTTAGTAAAGACAGAGAAGAAAGTGCATGAACCAACCCAGAGAAAGAGTTTGTTCAGGAATAAATTTAAGTCACAAGGGAAGTGTTGTAAGATGGTTATTGATAGAAGTAGTACAGATAATTTGGTCTCCACTGAGATGGTGGAGAATTTGGTATTTAAGAGGATGAAACATCCAACTACTTACAAAGTGTCATGGTTGCAGAAAGGACATCATCTCTTGGTGAATGAGGAGTGCAATGCGGAGTTTCAAATTGGTACTTATAAAGATGTGGTATTATGTGATATAATTCCTATGGATGTATGCCATATACTCTTAGGGAGGCCATGACAATATGACAGAAAATATGTTCATGATGAAAGAAAGAACACTATTACTCTCTGGAAAAGGATGGAAAAAGACATACATTGTCACCATTGGATGATTAAGTAGTTCAAGAAGGTTTAGGGCCGAATATTTTGCTGATTTATGGGAAAGAACTATTACAAGAAGTCAAGAAGGAGGATGAGATACATTTTTCTCTTGTTGGAAAACCAAAGGTAATATTAACCTCTACAAATTTAGATGCTTTCCCTACTGAAGTTAGAATCTTGCTTAATGAATACGTTGATATTATTGTGGATGAGTTACCAAATTTTTTACCTCATGTGAGAAATATTAGTCATCACATTTACTTAATACCTGGTGCAAGTTTACCTAATAAGGAATCCTATAGAGTAACTCTTCAAGAGAATGAAGAGATCAAACAATAGGTACATGAGCTATTAGATAAAGGTTTGGTGAAAGAAATTTTGAGTCCTGTTGCCACCCCAACAACTCCCCTTGATTTTACAATAATAAAGGGGCCCCATTGTAAATTTTGTAAATACTTAGTTTTTGGGTTTTCTTTCATCTTATCTTGCTTGGTTTGAGAGCGCAGTTTTGTGATTTCATTCGTTAGATCTATTACCTTTTTGCGCTTTTTCTTGACTTGGTTTTTCATTTCATCAGGTTTTGATGATTTGAATGATGTGCCGTTTTAACCTTGTCACTTCTTAGTTTCTCTTTAATACTTGCATACCCTTAGCAGAGCTTATCTAAGTTGATTGCATGCTTTGGCTTGACTTTATTGGATTGGTATTATGTTTTGACAGCTTTTCCAAGTTTTTGATCATTCATTGCGTAAGTGAATTTTTGGGCTTTTGGTGGATTGAGATAAATTATTTAAATACTTAATTTGTCCTTCTTTATAAAATTTTATACTTCAAACAAATAAATAAAAGCTCAATCCAAGCTCAATCTTATTTTGACTCAAGCTAGGTCTTAAGAATACTTATTCTAAATGTTTGGGACAAGTTATGATCTTTCAAATAAATAAAACATCAATTCTTATAATTTTTTATGAAACTTTTAATTTAGATAAGATAAAAGAAAAGAAAAGGAAATATTTATTCTTCTAGGTCTTTGCAATTGGAAACAATTTAAAATAGATACTTTATATCTTTACACAAGACCTATTTAAAATTACCTTTCTTTAATTTAAAAAGTTTAAAATTAATTATATACATGCATAATCTTGTTAATATACATGAAAAATGGCGATCAAAACTTAAACATATGACTCCTATTCGAATTACTTTATACATTCATAAAATTCAATAAAGGATGTGCATTTTAGAAGACACTTTATAAAAGTGTATCCATATTTTATCACTAAGATAATATATATTCTTTTAAATAGTGAACAAAATCAGTTTTTCTCTTAAAAGATATATATATATTTTTAAGGGTAATTCTCTTAAGTTTACTATGATACATTTTTATTTTGAAAAGTTATCTACTCAAGATACTTTACAAGCTACATGCATAAACTTGGTTTTCTCTTGATTAGGATTATTTCAAAATGTTGTTGATAATGTATGGTATTCATATCATTGGTTTATTTAACTCCTTTTGATGTATAGGGAAATTCACAATGAATTTAATTAAAAAGAAACATCTCAGAAGTCAATCACCGCGAACAATACCAATGATGCTAATGAGATTAGATGGCAAGAAAGACAGTGCCAGATTAAAATGAGGAGTTTGCTACCATTAATATATTAGCGTAATACTTTTTCATTTTCCAATGACAAACGATAGCAATTGCATAGTATTTCGCCAGGTTACACAAGAGGATATTCGTCAGCATCAAAATTCATTTCAAAATATATATTGTCACATGGGTACTAGAGATATTATCACAACAATCTGGAAAAATAAAAGACTGTTTTGAGAAACGTCAGATCCTTTGCCATGCCAAATATTGATGAAGTCCTGGATAAAGTCAGTTCGTTGAGTATCGTGTGTTGGTTGTACTAGATCACACGCGGCAAGATCAAAGAGTTTTGAATTAAAACGAAGAGATGCTCACCTAATCCATAGACCGTTAGACTTTCGATACTAACGAAACAAAGATCGAGAGGAGGATTGGGAAATGAGTTTGTTGTAGTATGCAATAATATCTCCTTGAAATATCATTGGCTCTTAATTAAGACAGTTTGCCGCATTAAAAGCAGTGAGAAGATTATGCATCCAGTTCAAAAAGCTGTCACCTGTTTGTTGAAAGATCAGTCATGAATACATACGATGGTTATTCATGAGATATGCTTATTATTAGATCAACAGATGGATATTTTTGGTGCAGTTGTACAAATGTGCAGAAGGAGAGGAGATCGTTGAAGTCAAGGCTCAGTGAATCAATGAAGAAGGGAGATTCGTTAATATTTATTATTTTACCATTTAGAATCATTTCTTGTTTTTCTTAAACTATTATTTCTCTTCTCAGTTGATATATTATTTTAATAATCTGTAGTGTTTTGATATATATTTTAATGTGCAGGTTTGACGGTGATGGGGATGCGATTCAAATTTGTGATAGCCGACTCATCTAACAAAAGCCCATACCAAAACAGGGAGACCGTGTTGCGTGGATGATTGTAAGCAAACGGTGAAGAATAAACTCAATCTATTAAAAACCCACTTCACAAATGGGCCAACTTATCCTTATTTAAAGGCCATTTTCCAAAAAAATGCACGACCTGTGAGATATTCGAGTCGGTTTCAGCCAGAGTTTTCAAGAATTTTCTATTACGTCGAGATCCATTTTTGGAGTTTGATATAATTTGATCTCTCTATTTAAACAGGCAATTTTACTGCAAGGGAGAGGAAGGAGATCTACAGTTCCGAAGGGTTGTTGCCAAAGAGCTGTAGGATATTCATTCTTTTGTAATTTTTACATTTCAAAGAAAGAACCAAATAATCTCTCTTCTTGTGTTTCTGGATTTCGATGGAAGTCTTGTATTATTTTTATTCAGGCGTAATTGAGACAAGAGATCACTGCAGTTGCAATCATCTTTGTATTTGGTTGGGAATTGTAATATTTTTCTTCTGAAGTTGAATATAAATCATTTAAGAGATTTTATACTCTTTCATAGATTGCCATTCTTTATTCAATTGATTACCCGGAATGAATGCAAGCTTGACGTATAAATCATATGTGTAAGGCCGTTAGTTAATCCTATGATATTAATGGACTTTGAATATTAATTGTTTGTTTAAAATTTGTTTTAAATAAATCAATTAATTAAAATCATTTGTTTTTTATACGTCAAAACTATAAATCATGCTCCTGCACGCAGGATAGATTAGATAAAGTTAATTAGACTTTAGTTTTATTTCGAAAGCTACAGTTTAGCAGCCATTAATCCTGTGTGATTTAGTAGCTGCTATAATATGTGTGTGTTTCTATCTCTTAAAATTTTCATCTTAATTTAGTTATACATTTTATATTAGTCATACTACATCATCAGGGTTTTAATTTCAATTTTCAAGAACTCATATCAATAACAATGAGACTCTCCTTAAGAGAGCAAAACATAGATTAGATTTAGTTTACCCTTTGAATTTGTTAATTAGTTTAGGAAATTTTTTTAAGTTCAAGTAGTAAGACTCTCTTCTTGAGAGAAAATATATAAAGGCAGTGTGGCCTTCATTCTCGCGAGATTTAGTTATTCCAAACACACCGAGGGCTGTTTTAAGCGCTTTGAGTGGACTATTTCTCCTTAGTTGGCCAGGTCAGAAAATTTGGCCAACAAATGGCGCTAGAAGGAGGGCGCGATCAGCAAGTAAGACCTTTTGAGCTATTTCTTTTTAATATTTGATCTATTTTAAGATGGCTCTTATTACTGTTTTAGAACATGCTTTCACCATGCCTGGGCCTGTTGGAGGTATTATGAAAGTGCAGTAAATGTCTTGCAAAGGTTAAGTTTTGATGGAGAAGGTAAAATAACTGCCTTGAAACATCTCACCGAATTTATAGATATTTGTAACCATTATCGTATAGTGTGTGAGAGTAATATTTATAGGCTTTTTACTGTCACTTTCAAAAGAAGAATTCGAGGTTGGTTTGAAATGTTACCAGCTAAATCCATTCATTCATGGAAACATTTCATGGAGATGTTTATTGATGCGCATGAGGATTATAATTATCAAGAGTTGAGGTATGAGATCGGAAATCTTCAAAAACAAGAAGGTGAATCTACTAGTACTTTCTTTTCAAGATTTATGTCAATTCATTTTAGATTCCATGAGAAAGATCAACTTTCTGCAGAAGAAATAACATATTTATTTTTATATCTTGATTCTCATTCAACTTTACATGATCAAGCTAATAATGATAAACTTCAAATTGACGATATGCATGTTGATGGTTGCATCACTTCATCGGTTAATATTGATTCAAGGTCTAATATTATTGGTCCAAATTCTGACACTAAAATTATTGAACATCAACAAATCTTAGGATCTTCTAATATACAATTTCAAGAACAAAAGAATTTGAATTCGACACTTACATTAAAAAATCATTCTCTTGTTCAAACCATTGTAGTCGAAAAGGAATCGATGATTTTAGGACCTAAAATCGAATCTTTGGATGATAGTTGCATAAATCATGATTTTGCATTTTCTTCTTCTCAAATTAAACAAAATTATCTCATTCCTTCACAAAATATATCAACAAATCAAAATATGGACAACGAATTTTCTCTTGAATCAGTTAATCAAGATTGTCCAATGAAAAGGGGAACATCTAATTTTCAACGTTTGAAAACTTATCATGCTTTATATCCGGATCTATTTACTGATTATAGTTCATCTCCAAATACTAATATACAAACAAATTCTTCACTATGGCCAGTTCCTATGCAAAATGATTTGTTGTATAAAAATGAAGAAAATCTTTCTATTCAAGATTTAACGAGGAAAATAATTTTATAAATATCGCTCATGAATCTCATGCATATGATAATATTGAAGAAGCTAAGTTAAAATATAAAACCATTTCTTATAATGTTTTAGATTTTGGCGATACTAATATTTTCAATTGTAAATTAATTGAGTCGTCAAAATCTCATGAATTTCAAAGGGAAAGTGCTTACTCTAAGGTAATGTCAAAATTTGATTTTCAATTCTATGATGACGATATTTCCTCACAAAAGATATCTTCTACTTTAACTTTGCCTGGATCCTTTGATCATAATCTCAACATGCCTCTTTTTGATTACTATCCGGATGAATTTGCTATCACACATTCCATTGAATCTTCATGAGTTTTAGATCTCCTCCAATCTTCTTTTTATGATCTAATTTATGCATGGTTGGAGGAGTCATATTTTAAAAGATTTTCATGTCATCTTCTTCTTCCTTTTGTAAATATAAGCATTGATTTAATACTTTCTACTTTTTAGTATAAAGCATTTCGATTCTTATTACTAATGTTTGACATATTTTATCTTATAGGAATTAAAATGTTTCAATGGCTTCATTGGATTTTTGACTTTACCTGATTATGATTGTATATTTGATCTTAGTGCATAAAATAAGACTAGGACTAAGATAGAGTAGTTTTTGTTTTTGCTTCTTAGTTTTTAGTTTTGATTTCACACATAGTAGTAAATACGAGAATGTATATATTTATCAATAATCTCAATATTTTTTTGCTAAGGATAGATTGATCTCTACTTAATTTTTGGTTAGGTACACTTGGTTGGATTGACAAGTTAGAAAGCGTTTTGAAGCAAGTTATACAATTGGGAATGCATGAATACGAGTATGGCCTCACATCAAGGAAGTGAATTCTTTATCTTATTTTGATTTCAAAATTTGTATACTTGTTATTTATCTTTTTAAACTTTGAAATATTGTAAAGTTTAGATATTGAATTTTGTAATTAACTTAGAACCACAAACTCATCTTCTCATGCTTGTTCTAAGTATTTTGATATTGATATTTAAAAAAAAAAAAGTATTGAATTTTGAAATTAATTGTGAGAAATCATAAATTTACAATAATTGAGTAATGATAAATCTATTTATTAAAATTAATCATTAGGTTATTTTACACAATTGTGGGATGATGTCATTAGTTATACACTTTTAGACTATATTTAAATTATTACATTGGCATTCATCAATTTATTAGACTAGCCTTATGGTTATTTCTTTTATCATTCAAATTTTCATTAAAAGTTTGATTTTCTCTTGAAATGAGTTTGCTAAATCAACTCCTTGAAATTTTTAAATCATTCATGCCAATTCCTGATTTTGCACATAAATATTGTTTTGATGAATATTTCTCTAAATTTTTGTAATCGATCATTTTTCAAAATTTATAATTTAAGCTTTTCTATGAATACTTACCATATTTATAATTAAGGAAAAGTCTTATTTTGATCTTGTCACAACCACAAATTAAGGTAGATATAATTGAGGGTATGGAAAATTGTTTTATAATTTTGGATCAATTAAATCTGTATAAAATATTATTACATGTTGATCTTCAATTTAAGAATTTTCTTTTATTCGATTATGATGCTTAGTGAAGTTGTGACATGGAATTAATAATGATTTGCACCAATTAATTTAATCATCAAAGGAAATTAATATTGAGTTTGGTTTCACTTGATTGCTTGTCGTTTTCATTTTTGAGACCTAGGTGATTAGATTTCTTATCACCTAACCCTTGTACACATTGACTATATTTTGAGTTGATATCTTACTTTTTGAAATAATTGGTTTCTTACAAGTCTTTATTTCTTTGATTATCTTTGATTTAGAAGATTTTGTCAAAATTCTAACACTAAAATTGTTGAACATCAACAAATCTTAGGATCTTCTAATATACAATTTCAAGAACAAAAGAATTTGAATTCGACACTTACATTAAAAAATCATTCTCTTGTTCAAACCATTGTAGTCGAAAAGGAATCAATGATTTTAGGACCTAAAATAGAATCTTTGGATTATAGTTGCATAAATCATGATTTTGCATTTTCTTCTTCTCAAACTGAACAAAATTATCTCATTCCTTCACAAAATATATCAACAAATCAAAATATGGACAAGGAATTTTCTCTTGAATCAGTTAATCAAGATTGTCCTATGAAAAGGGGAACATCTAATTTTCAATGTTTGGAAAGTTATCATTCTTTATATCCGGATCTATTTACTGATTATAGTTCATGTCCAGATACTAACATACAAACAAATTCTTTACTATGGTCAGTTCCTATGCAAAGTGATTTGTTGTATAAGAATGCAGAAAATATTTCTATTCAAGATATTGACGAGGAAAATAATTTTATACATATCGCTCATGAATCTCATGCATACGATAATATTGAAGAAGCTAGGTTAGAAGATAAAACCATTTCTTATAATGTTTTAGATTTTGGTGATACTAATATTTTCAATTGTAAATTAATTGAGTCGTCAAAATCTCATGAATTTCAAAGGGAAAGTGATTACTCTAAGGTAATGTCAAAATTTGATTTTCAATTCTATGATGATGATGTTTCCTCACAAAAGATATCTTCTACTTTAACTTCTCCTGGATCCTTTGATCATAATCTCGACATGTCGCTTTTTGATTACTATCTTGATGAATTTGCTATCACACATTCCATTGAATATTCACAAGTTTTAGATCTCCTCCAATCTTCTTTTTATGATCTAATTTATGCATGGTTGGAAGAGTCATATTTTAAAAGATTTGCATGTCATCTTCTTCTTCCTTTTGTAAATATAAGCATTGATTTAATACTTTCTACTTTTCAGTATAAAGCATTTCTATGCTTATTACTAATGTTTGACATATTTTATCTTATAGGAATTAAAGTGTTTCAATGGCTTCATTGGATTTTTGACTTTACCTGATTATGATTGTATATTTGATTTTAGTGTGATTAAAATAAGACTAGGAATAAGATAGAGTAGTTTTTTTTTGCTTCTTAGTTTTTAGTTTTGATTTCACACATAGTAGTAAATACGAGAATGTATATATTTATCAATAAGCTCAATAGTTTTCTGCTAAGGATAGATTGATCTCTACTTAATTTTTGGTCAGGTACACTTGGTTGGATTGACAAGTTAGAAAGCATTTTGAAGCAAGTGATACAATCGGGAATGCATGAATACGAGTATGGCCTCACATTAGGGAAGTGAATTCTTTATCTTATTTTCATTTCAAAATTTGTATACTTGTTATTTATATTTTTAAACTTTGAAATATTGTAAAGTTTAGATATTGAATTTTGTAATTAACTTAGAACCACAAACTCATCCTCTCATGCGTGTTCTAAGTATTTTGATATTGATATTTAAAAAAAAAGTATTGAATTTTGAAATTAATTGCGAGAAATCATAAATTTACAATAATTGAGTAATGATAAATCTATTTATTAAAATTAATCATTAGGTTATTTTACGCGATTGTGGGATGATGTCATTAATTATAAACTTTTAGACTATATTTAAATTATTACATTGGCATTCATCAATTTATTAGACTAGCCTTATGGTTATTTCTTTTATCATTCAAATTTTCATTAAACGTTTGATTTTCTCTTGAAATGAGTTTGCTAAATCAATTCCTTGAAATTTTTGAATCATTCATGCCAATTCTTGATTTTGCACATAAATATTGTTTTGATGAATATTTCTCTAAATTTTTGTAATCGGTCATTTTTCAAAATTTATAATTTAAGCTTTTCTATGAATACTTACCATATTTATAATTAAGGAAAAGTCTTATTTTGATCTTGTCACAACCACAAATTAAGGTAGATATAATTGAGGGTATGGAAAATTGTTTTATAATTTTGGATCAATTAAATCTGTGTAAAATATTATTACATGTTGATCTTCAATTTAAGAATTTTCTTTTATTCGATTATGATGCTTAGTGAAGTTGTGACATGGAATTAATAATGATTTGCACCAATCAATTTAATCATCAAAGGAAATTAATATTGAGTTTGGTTTCACTTGATTGCTTGTCATTTTCACTTTTGAGACCTAGGTGATTAGATTTCTTATCACCTCAACCTTGTACACATTGACTATATTTTGAGTTGATATCTTACTTTTTGAAATAATTGGTTTCTTACAAGTCTTCTTTATTTCTTTGATTATCTTTGATTTAGAAGATTTTGTTATGACTATTTTCTTTTAGGTTTTTCATTTTTATTTTTCAAAATAAAGAGTTGTAATCATGGCATCTTGCTCACTTTGTAATTAGTCTCACAAAAATGTACAAATTAGACTTTTCATTTTTCCTTTCGTAAATAATGATGAATAAAAGGATTCGACTTACTCAATCTTCTCATTGATTAATTAAATGAGTCATGAAAGAATGAAGAAATATTTTAACAATTGAATAATTCTGCAATATTCAAATATTTTCGAAACTTTACATCAATAATAAGTTTATGATACTTTATGTGAAAATCACCATTTTGACATACATATTATATTTCTGTCTCCTATTTTCTATTTTATATTGATCTTTATTTAAACCTTAAATCTTTATATTGTGGTCAATTTTAATATTAGGAGATTTGTCGTTATTTCTTATGCATGTTATAATTTTGTGATTTTTACGTTATTTTGTATAGCTCATCACATAGACAGTGATCATATCTTAAAATTTGTTTTTTGAGCTTATTTATCTTTTTCGACTCTCAGTTAAAGTTTCGATAAATTTTTCTTTTGGATTTCAATACATACCATTTGGTTGAATTTTGGATTTGATCGGATTCTATCTTTTTGAGTGTTTTTCAATTCGTGATTTTTATTCTTAAAATTTGTTTGGTTGATTGGTTTCAGTAGTGAATTTAATATTTTTCAACTTTTTGATTTTCTTCTTTGTTTTTAAGGGAGCATTGTTGATAAATAATACCATAATGATATGTGTTCATATGTTTCTCTACTAATCAACCTGATATCTTTAAAATAAATCATTGTAAGAAATTTCTTGCCATATCAAATGTTCTTACTGTGAGTGAATCACTCCTAGCCTTAAAAGATTTCTTATGAACTTAGCTAATTAGTCTGTTGAACTCATGGTTATTATTTTTGGACTTTATTTTGAGAATGATATCATTAGCTAGACAAGTTAACCTATCAGGAAACTTTTCTCTCAAAATCTTTATGAATCAATGACATTAGCCATCTTTAGGCCTTCCATGTTATTATAGGAGTATTATCTGGATTTGTTTCCCATCCATTAGAATTTTTTTATAAAACTAAACTAAACTTTGATTGAAGAATAGGAGGTCTCATCACGAGTCGACCTAATCATGATCATCAGCCCTGTCGGGGATAACATCATTTCTGATCACCAGGATGATGGCTCTTAGTCATAAGATCAAGGGACAGGAGGTCTCATCACGAGCCGACTTGTTTATCTTTGGTAGTTCTCGTGAATGATGCTATCAATAGTTGGTTACCAGGATAGGATAGTAGTCTTGAATCAAAGATATAATTAATATATTCAAAAAAAAAAGAGAAGAAGAGAAAAACAAATTTTATCTTTCAGTTATTTATATTTGATGGGTGGGGAACTTATCTAAATATCTTCTTAAGGTATGGAGGTCATATCTTTATGCTGATGTTATTTGATTATTTTAGCTGTTGAGAAAGCATTCTTGATTAGGTCTATTTGCTATGCATATATTTCAAAGTCATTCATCTTTACAAAGTCTCTGAATAATAGTTGCGGCAATTCATTTGATTGTGACAATATTAAAGTTCAAACTTTACTATATAGGCTAGTGATAGGATAAAGTCCTGTGGTGTGAAGTTTGATATTTCAAGAAAATCTTGATTTTTCTTTCCTATATCTTTAATCTTCAGGTAAACATACAGAGATAACTGGTTCACCCAGCATGTCGCCATTTGTTGGCACCCCAACAACTCCCCTTGATTTTACAATAATAAAGGGGCCACACTGTAAATTTGGTAAATACTTAGTTTTTGGGTTTTCTTTCATCTTATATTGCTTGGTTTGAGAGCGCAGTTTCATGATTTCATTCGTTAGATCTATTACCTTTTTGCGCTTTTTCTTGACTTGGTTTTTCATTTTATGAGGCTTTGATGATTTGAATGATGTGCCGTTTGAACCTTGTCACTTCTTAGTTTCTCTTTAATGCTTGCATACCCTTAGCAGAGCTTATCTAAGTTGATTGCATGCTTTGGCTTGACTTTATTGGATTGGTATTATGTTTCGACAACTTCTCCAAGTTTTTGGTCATTCATTGCGTAAGTGAATTTTTGGGCTTTTGGTGGATTGAGATAAATTATTTAAATACTTAATTTGTCCTTCTTTATACAATTTTATACTTCAAACAAATTAATAAAAGCTCAATCCAAGCTCAATCTTATTTTGACTCAAGCTAGGTCTTAAGAATACTTATTCTAAATGTTTGGGACAAGTTATGATCTTCCAATTAAAT